>CM069157.1:27906188-28202115 GCA_035221665.1 Okamejei kenojei
AACGGGGTACAGATTTTGGATGATCAGCCATGATCATATTGAATGGCGGTGCTGGCTCGTAGGGCCGAGTGGCCGACTGCTGCGCCTATTTTTCTATGTTTTCAATGTTTCTAGGGTGCAGGTGAGGAGGAGCAATGAGAGTGTGGTCTCACAGAACTCCCATCAGAGAGAGGCGTGGAACTTCTGCAGAATAGGTGTACTTTGAGGAGATCTTGTATAGGAGCGTAGAATGGAGGTGCAGATGGAAGCTTGCAGCTTGGAAGTAATTTTGTAAATTGCACTTTAATTGCACTTCCTCGCCTTCCTCGTTCAACGTTTCCTTTTCCTCCTTCGCCTCTTCACCGCCAACGGAATAAGAGAGTTCTGTATGTGCTCGTCTCACTGGGAGGAGGTGTTGAGTGAAGATAGACACAAAGTGATGGAGTAACTCAGCGGGTCAGGCGGCATTTCTTGAGAAAATAAATAGGTGACATTTCAGATTGAAAGTGGGGGGGGAGGGGGAGGGGTAACTGGGGGGGGGGGGGGGGGAGGGGTAACTGGAGGTGGGACAATACCAGGTACAAATCATGGCCGGCAACAGATTACCAAGGAAGGGTGGGGCCCATGACGACCCACTCTTGGCTGGGGAAGAGTTGATAATGAAGGGTTACAGGGGTGCAAACAGTGGGACTAGTAGGACAACGAGGGTAGAGGAGGGGGGGAGAGAGGGAATGCAGGGGTTACTTGAAATGGGAGAAATCAACGTTCATTCCACCGGGTTGTAAGCTGCACAAGCGAAATATGAGGTGTGGTGTCCCTAACTTGTGTGTGGCCTCGCTCTGACGCTGTGTCCACACTGGTACACACCTCAGTCCAGGGCCCTTTGCTGTGCCAATGTGAATGTTTCCAATTTAACATCAATTACTCTCCAGCACGAGGGACTACATTAACAACATCTTTTCCAGGATAAGGCATGATCACATTGAATGGCGGTGCTGGCTCGAAGGGCCAAATGGCCTACTCCCTGCACCTATTGTCCATTGTCTATAAGGCTAACGCTGACCGTGATTTCATTTAATGTCCGCGGTGGGGTGAGCATTCCCCCTGCATCGTAACACTGCTTACTCCAAGGGGATGGTTGGTTTTCTCTGACACCAAGCCAGTGTTGATTAAGGGACGGCAACACAGCCCAAAGTCGGGATGGCATGTGGCTCGCAAGGGGAACGTGCAGGCGGCGGTGATCCCAGGTTTCCAAGTTGGCCGATGACACAAAATGGAAATAGGCTTCAAAGGAGGTAGACACACCGAAAGAGTGGAGAAGGTATGAAAATGTGAGGATATCCACAGGAATGGGGAGCATTCTTCAAATGACGGTGGATGGGATGAATGTCGATTGTCAATGGGATTTATTGTGTAAATTCATACACGTCACTGACAGCTCACATGCAGGTATTGTAGGCAGGTAAATGCTAGAAGGTAAATGGTTCCTTCTTCGAGGGAAGACCTGATAGAGGAATGTAAAATTATTTGTGGCATAGATTGGGTGGACAGTCACAAACTCTTTTCCAGGGTGGAAATGTCAAAGACCAGAGGGCATGGCTTTAAGGAGACAGGGGCAACGTTTTGAGATGTGCTGGGCAAGTTTGTTTACACAGAGAAGAGTAGGTGTCTGGAACATGCTGCCAGGGGGGGTGGTGGAGGCAAGTGTTTAAGGGGCTACCTGGCACATGGCTATGCAGGGATATGGATCGCGCGCAGACAGATCCGATTAGTATAACTCAACGAAGATAGACGCAAAAAGCTGGAGTAACTCAGCGGGACAGGCAGCATCTCTGGAGAGAAGGAATGGGTGACGTTTCGGGTCGAGATCCTTCTTCAGACAGTTACACCAGCTTTTTGTGTCTATCTTCGGTTTAAACTAGCATTTGCAGTTCCTTCCTGCACATTTAGCATCTCAGCACCATGTCCGGCATGGACATTGTGGGCAGAAGGGTCCGTACCTGTGCTGTACTGTTCCATGCTCTACGATGCATGAAACTTCGCCAGTACTGCAGGTAGAAGCTGACTGCGTTATGTATTGAAGTCTTGCAGGCTAATTTTGTTCTTAGATTAATTCCACAGTAACTGTGCGCGCGGCGTAGCAAAGCTTTCTCCCCCCTCTCCTACCTGTTCCCCCCCCCCCCCCTGTTCCCCCCCCCCCCCCCACCTCAGCTCTCCCTATTTTCAAAGGATGTTTTGTTCAGTGAACAGATTTGAATAGAAACAGAGATCGTGACTCAACTGCTGATTTGCAGCTAATAAGATTGCACAGCCTAATGCAATGTCTTGTCAAGTGAAGGGAGGTGGCTTTGTTGTGCTTCATGTCCTGGTCCGCTGGGTTTTTTTTAATCAAAAAATTTAATTCAAGTATTACAAAATATTATTGACACTACAATAAAACAAGCCAGAACCCACCACCATAATACAATACAAACATATATCCAAAATAAACTATTATACAACTATATACAATCCTTATTGAGGATACATTCAACACCCTGTGGAGCCCAGCGGTCCTGGAACTCCCCAGGGTGCCTGTGGACAGGGCGTATTCCCTTTCTAACCGCACCCGGGCACGGATGTATCCCCGGAAAAGGGGCCGGCAGCCGGCTCGGGTAGAGCCCTCCACCGCCTGGCGCCTTGACTCGCGGATGGCCAGCTTGGCCAGGCCCAGGACCAACCCAACCAGGACATCTTCAGCCCTACCCTCTCCCCTACGCACAGGGTGTCCAAAGATGAGGATGGTGGGTGAAAAATGCAGCCAGGAGCAGCCCCATTAGGTATTCAAACAGTGGCTGCAGCCTCACACACTCCATGTACACGTGGCACACAGGCTCTTCCAGCCCGCAACAGTGGCAGGTGGCTGGCGAGTCTGTGAACCGCGAGAGAAACAGGTTGCAGGGAACACCTCGGTGCAATACCCTCCACCCCAGGTCCCCACACTGGTCCCCTGGTGGAGTTGCTTTAGAGATACAGCGCGGAAACAGGTCCTGTGACCCACTGAGTCTGCACTGACCAGCGACCCCCGTATGCTGACACTACCCTACACACACTAGGGACAACTTACAATTTTTACTAAAGCCAATTAACCGACAAAAACTGCGGGAGGAAAGCGGAGCAAACCCACGCGGTCACGGGGAGAACGTACAAACTCCATGCAGACAGCACCCGTAGTCAGGATCGAGCCCAGGTCTCTGGCGCTGTGAGGCAGCAACTCTACCGCTGCCCCATCTTGCCGCTGTTTATGTTGAGGGATGGTGTCCTGGGATACTGAGCTACGCTGGGAATCTGGGCTTGAGTCTTGCACAGTTCTGGTTCGGTGGGAGTGGTTCAGCAGGCTGTGGTCCCTCCACTGCTCACACGCATACATTGAACTGTACCCCGTCCCCGGTTCCCAATGGAAGGCCACATGCCCAAGTGCCACCCCCTCACGAGGCAGCGTTGGCATGGACGGCTGGTGGGCTCCTGACCGCAGTTATCACAGGCTTCATCCCCACTCAGCCAGCAGCAAGACCTTGTCCTGCACACTCGTTGTGACCCTGGCATGGTCTCCATGGGTGCACTCGGCTCCTGATGAGGGTGGTTCAGGGGAAAGAGGAAAGAGGGGGGGATAAGAGGGAAAAGGGGGTTCGCTGGGATGGGAGATGAGATACTAAGGAGGAGAACGATACAGGGTGACTGGGATGGTAAAGGGCCTGTCCCACTTGGGTGTCATTTTGTACTTCCCAAAATCCTACATCGCCATGCACAAGTGGGACAGGCCCTTAACAAAGTTTAGAATTGAAAAGGAGGTAAAAGGGTGTTAGATAAGGAGAGGAAAGGAGTGAAATTTAAAACCGGAGGGATGGAAAAGGGTGGAAGGGTGGAGGAGGATAAAGATGGGATAAAGAGTAAACGAGGGACTGGATGGGAGAAGAGCATACGGTGGAGGGAAAAAGAGCACGGGAGGGTGTGGAGGGGGGTGGTGGGGGGGGGGGGGGGGTTGGCATTAGATGTTGGGAGAAATGTCTGTGCACCAGGGTGGGATGAGGCTGGGGGAAGAGAGAGATGGGAGAGGGGCAGGTTGTTGCTTGAAACTGGAGACATTTTCAAAGTTCATACCATTCAGGCTGCCCGAGTGGAATATAAAATGTGCAGAAAAGAACTACAGATGCAGGGTATATACCAAAGATAGACACAAATAGATACGTTGATCTTATAGAGGTGTATAACATCATGAGAGGAATAGATCTGGTAGACGCATGAGTCTCTTGTCCAGAGAATTGCGAATCTGCGGACATAGGTTTAAGGTGAAGGGGGAAAGATTTAATAGGAATCTGAGGGGTAACCTTTTCACACAAAGGGTGATGGGTGTATGGAATGAGCTGCCAGAGGAGGTAGTTGAGGCAGGGACTAATGCAACGTTTAAGATGGCAGGCACGTGGCTAGGATAGTTTTGGAGGGATATGGGCCAAACACAGGCAGGTGGGACTAGTGTGCATGGCAAATGTTGGTTGGTGTGGGCAAGTTTGGGGATCTTAAAACCCAACTATGAGCATTGGATGTTTCAAATTTAGGTATCACTCCCTTCCCCCCCCCCCATCTATTTCTTGTGCCCCACCCCCACCCCAACGCACACCCCACTACCCCACTACCCTGCCCCCTCCATATCTTCCACCAATATCCTGCCCTCTGGCTTTACCTTTCACCCCTTTTTCACTCAGGAGGAGTCAGAGGGTGTCAAAGGTTATGGAGAGAAGGCACAAGAACGGGGCTGAGAGGAAAAGATCGATCAGCCATGATTGAATGGCGGAGTAGACTTGATGGGCCGAATGGCCTAATTCTGCTCCGATCACATGAATTCTCTCCTTATCTAACACCATTTTGTCAGCTTGTCTCCAATTGTCACCTCTTTATCTTTCGATATCTAACTTTTGTCCACCCATCTACTAATCAAAACCCACCCCACCTGCATCCACTTACTCATGTAGGAAGAAACTACAGATGCTGGTTTAAACCAAAGATAGACACAAAATACTGGAGTAAGCGGGACAGGCATCTCTGGAGAGAAGGAATGGGTGACGTTTCGGGCATCGAAGGGTCTTGCTCCACCTATCACTTGCCAGGCTTTGTCCTGACCCCTCCCCACCACTATGTCTGAAGAAGGGTCCTGACCCGAAACGCGGTCTATCCATGTTCTCCAGAGGTGCTGCCTGACCCATTCTGGCAGTTTGTGTTCCACACTGCAATATTTATCATCTTTTCTCTACCTATTGTGTCAGAAACCTGTCAAGTGATAATTTAATCAACAGATTCAAGAGATTTTTTTTTTTTTTAATGCAGTTTATCTTGGAAAAGCAAAAATAAAACTCCAGATGCTGTAAATCTGGAATTAACTGCAAACTGCTGAGTAGTTCCAGAATTTTCTGTTCTTGTTGCAGTTTTTGTTCACTCTTTAGTTGACAAAATGTGAGAAGCAACTTGCAAAGTGGAATGCAAGCACCATCTGCACAATGTTTTTTTTTTGGAAGGTTTAGTGTGTCTGGAAAGGTTTTTCTTATGAATTGCATTTAACCCAGAGAGTTGCGAATCTGTGGAATTCTCTGCCACGGAAGGCAGTGGAGGCAAATTCACTGGATGTTTTCAAGAGAGAGTTAGATTTAGCTCATAGGGCTAAGGGAATGTTTTCAAGAGAGAGTTAGATTTAGCTCATAGGGCTAAGGGAATCAAGCGATATAGGGAAAAAGCCGGAAGGGGGAACTGATTTTGGATGATCAGCCGTGATCATATTGGATGGCTCGAAGGGCCGAATGGCCTACTCCTGCACCTATTTTCCATGTTTCTATGTTTTTAAATTTGGTGCAGGAGAGATTCCAAGTGACGGGAGCGAATGTCAAAGAGGGATGTCAAATTTTGTGAGTAAATAGGAAAATACGAAGTGTTCAGTATTTGATGTTTATTTATGATATAA
Organism: Okamejei kenojei; assembly: GCA_035221665.1. NCBI lineage: Eukaryota > Metazoa > Chordata > Chondrichthyes > Rajiformes > Rajidae > Okamejei > Okamejei kenojei. The sequence goes on from CM069157.1 coordinate 27,912,157, forward strand.
CATTGGATGGGAATGGCGGGCACAGTGGTGCAACTGGTAGGCCTGTTGCCTCTCAGCACCAGAGACCTGGTTCGGTTCTCACCTTGGGTGCTGTCTGTGTGGAGTTTGCAAGTTCTCCCCGTGACCGTGTGGGTTTCCTCCGGGTGCTCCGGTTTCCTCCCACACCTAAAGACATGCGGATTCGTAGTTTAATTGGCCTCTGTAAATTGGCCGTAGTGTGTGGGCAGTGGGTGGGAAAGTTGGATAAAAGAGAACTAGTGTGAACATGTGATCGACATTCAGGGTGGTCTCAGTATGTGGAAGGGCTTGGTTCCATGCTGTCCCCGTAAACTATACTAAACTAAATTGGCCCATTGGGATTCCACATGGAGAGAAAATTGGATGGAGTTTGGTTCAATGGCATTCAATAAATGTGACTAGGATTGGACTCGGGATTTAGTGACATGGGGGTAATTAAAAGCGATTCAGTCAAATATTATTCAACACAAAGCTTGAATGGGATCGAGGGATCTCACTGATGAGCGTAAACGGCAAGTGACGCAGAATCTGAGTTTCAGCATCTGGAGAACTTCTGGAGTGTAAAACTGATGGGGAACGTGGCAGTGATCGACAAAATGTAGGAGAGGGGTGAGGGTGAGAGTGAAGATGTGGTTATAGGTGGAGATGAGAATGGGGATCTTCATGTTAATAGGTTCTAGGAGCAGAGTTAGGCCATTTGGCCCATTGTGTTTACTCTGCCATTCAGTCATGCTGATCTATCTTTCTCTCTCAACCCCATTCTCTTGACTTCGCTCCATGACCCCTGACACCTGTACTAATCAAGAATCTGTCAAACTCCGCCTTAAAAATATTTACTGCCACAGTCACCTGTGGCAATGAATTCCACAGATTCTCCACCGTGAATGTGAATGTGCGGGTGTGTACAAGGGTGAATGGGAAGGTGTTGGAGGAGGTGAGGGTGGGGTGTGAGTGTGAGGGTTTCCTGAGTGTGGGTGTGTGATAGCTTGTGTGTGTGTGTGTGTGTGTGTGTGGAGGTGTGAGGGTGTGAGGGCTGAGTGATGGTTTCCTGAGTGTGGGTGTGGTTCAGTGTGTGTGTGTGTGTAAGGGTGTGAGGTCCAGTGTAGGTGACGGGTGAGTGTAAGTCTGGAATGTATACATAGGAGGAAGGCAACTAAGGAAAGTGTGTAACAAGGCTGTTGACAAAAAGATGAGGCATAGAAATGGCAGGTATGTTAAATCAATTTGTTTGCATTGGTTTTCACCATGTAGGGCACTAATAATAGCTCTCAGAGAACAGATGGGCTAATTTCAAATATCATGGACGTACAAGACGTCAGTGAGGCCACATTTGGAGTAGTGTATTCAGTTTCGGCCACCCTGTCGTTAAGGTGGCAAGAGGGCGGAGAAGGTTTGCAAGGATTGTGCCAGGCTACGAGGGCCTGAGCTAGAGGCAGAGGGTGAGCAGGTTAGGGCTTTTCCTTGGAGCGCATGGAGTGATATTATAGAGGTGTGCATGACCGTGAGAGGAATAGATAGGGTAGATGCAGAGCTTTTTACCCAGAGTAGGGGAATCAAGAACTAGAGGACATACGATTAAGGTGAGAGGGAAAACCAAGGGCAACTTTTTCTCACGGAGGGTGGGGGCATATGGAACGAACTGTCAGAGGAGGTAGTTGATGCAGGTAGAATAACAACATTTAAAAGACATTTGGATAGGTGCATGGATAGGAAAGGTTTAGAGGGATATGGGTCAAAGGAGGGCATGTGGGAGCGGTGTAGATGGGCAAAGATAGACACAAAGTGCTGGAGTAACTCAATGACTAACTTACAAACATTCCAAATGGAAGGGATAAACTCACTAAATTCCAGGAGCAAAGCTGAAGACAGGAAAACAGCCAAAAGGAGAGGAAGACAGAAGGCAGGGAACCATTGGTCAATTCAGTTACCATGTACTGTATGATTGGCATGTTACGTGTCTATAATTCAAGAGGAAATATCTAGTCATTTGGAAAGTTGAACATAATCAAACCTAGTCATCATGGTTCTATGAAAATTAAATCATTGTTGACAAATAGGCCTGAATTCTGTGAGCGTTTAACAAGGAGAATTGATAAAGGGGAACTGTAGATGAACAAGGTGACATTGCTACTATATACGGGACCAGTCATTTCAAACTGAGATGCACAGAAATGTCTTCCCTCAGAGGGTGGTGGAGCTCTGGAATTCGTTTTGCCACAAGAGGTGTATCACTCAGCCAATTCTTGATAAATAAATCCCTTTGTTTCTCAGGAATGGATTTCTCTACCTCCAAGATCCAATTTTCAGCATGTATAGTCCAGCTAATGCAAGCAGTCACATATGCGAATCAAACTGAAAATGGTCACGAAGGCTCCACAACAATCTATTTGCTTCAGATGAGAACAGGGGGTGTATTTGTGCCGCAGAGAGCAAAGGAAGCGTATTTTCTTGGATCAAAAAATCCTATATTGCAGCAATCACTGCGGTAACCTGCAAACCTTGTTATGTGGCGAGAGTCCTGAATCCCTTTCCCAAGAGGGCCTATTAAACCACTTCAATATTTTTCCTCTCCTCGACATTCAGCAGTATCCTTTTGCAGTATCTTTCTTTGCACCAGGGTAAACGAAATGAGAACATTTGTGTTCGGAACTGGTTAAGAAAACCTGTCGCCGTCTTACAATCAGGCCACGGTCTTTTCCGAAGTAACAATTTTTTTTTCCAATTCTGAAAACCGACTCTTTCTAATTTGTTTTCAGTGAGATCCTGCATTCACAGAAGAAATAGGGGCTGAATAATCAGTTTGATCACGTTCTGATCCATGGAGATGCACCGCAGTCTTCACAAATAATGGAGACTGATGTCACTATTGATGACTCCAGCACCAAGTTCCCGAAACATGGCTTTCCACAGGTGCTGTCTGGCCTGCTTTTCCTGCCATTTTCTGTTTCGAACATAGAACAGGACAACACAGGAACAGGCCTTCGATCCACCTGTGATCATCTCGTATACCAGCACTATCCTACACACGAGGAACAATATACAGAAGCCAATAAACCTACAAACCTGTACGTCCTTAGAGTGTGAGAGGAAACTGGAGCACTCAGAGAAAACCCATGCGGTTACCAGGGAGAACATACAAATTCCGGATAGACAGAATATGAGGTCAGGATTGAACCTGGGTCTCTGGCACTGTGAGGCAGCAACTCTACCAGTGACAATAACATACCTAACCCTAAATGTTATTGAAGGCTAAAATGTTCCTCTCTGCGTTGTCTTGTTCATTTCAATTGTTTCTCTTTCCCAATTCCGACCGGAAACATCATCAGACATTCCCCCCGTCAGATATAGCCTGACCCGCTGAGTTCCTCCCGCACTTTGTGTTTTATTGTAGGAAAGAACTGCAGATGCTGGTTTACATCGAGATAGACACAACATCCTGGAGTAACTCAGCGGGCCAGGCAGCATCTCTGGAGAGAAGGAATGGGTGACGTTTCGGGTCGAGACCCTTCTTCAGACTAATGTCAGGGGAGTGGGCGGTATAGCGGAGACCTGGGGAGGGGGAGGGGAGGGGAAAGCGAGGGGCTACTTGATTAGAGAAGTCCAAGTTCATACTGCAACCCAAGCAAAATATGAGGTGCTGCTTTTTTGTAGATCAGGCTGCCAAAGGTTCTGCTAGTCTCCTGGTACATGAAACAATTAGCCTTGCAATTCACTGATTGGCTATAGCACGGTGTGAAATAGCTTGCACTACTCACTACTCCACACTAGCCCGAGCCTTGCACTACTAGAGCCTTGCACTACTCCACACTAGCCTTGCACTACTCCACCACTACTAGCCGAGCCTTGCACTACTCCACACCTAGCACCTACTCACACTAGCCTCACTACTCCACCCTAGCCGAGCCTTGCACTACTAGAGCCCTTGCACTATAGCCTTGCACTTTGCACTACTCCACATTAGCCCGAGCCTTGCACTAGCCGAGCCTTGCACTACTACTGCCCGCCCGAGCCTTGCACTACTCCACCACTACTACCACTAGCCCGAGCCTTGCACTACTCCACACTAGCCCGAGCCTTGCACTACTCCACCACTAGCCCGAGCCTTGCACTACTCCACACTAGCCCGAGCCTTGCACTACTCCACACTAGCCGGAGCCTTGCACTACTCCACCACTAGCCTTGCACTACTCCACCACTAGCCCGAGCCTTGCACTACTCCACACTAGCCCGAGCCTTGGCAGCCTTGCACTACTAGCCCGACCACTAGCCCCTTGCACTACTCCACCTAGCCCGAGCCTTGCCACTACTCCACACTAGCCCGAGCCTTGCACTACTCCACACTAGCCCGAGCCTTGCACTACTCCACACTAGCCCGAGCCTTGCACTATTTCACCACTAGACTGAGCCTTGCACTATTCCACCACTAGTCCGAGCCTTGTGCCACTCCACACTAGCCGGAGCCTTGCACTATTCCACACTAGCCTGAGCCTTGCACTACTCCACACTAGCCCGAGCCTTGCACTACTCCACACTAGCCGGAGCCTTGCACTACTCCACCACTAGCCCCAGCCTTGCACTGTTCCACCACTAGACTGATTACTGCACGACCTACTGCTGCTAAATCTTGTAGAACAACCTTTTGACCTCATGTTGAAAATCATTTTGCATCCTATTAAAAACCAAATGAGATTAAAAATCTCTCTGGGTTTAGTTGCAGGCGATACGAAGGCAGATTTCTCTTCATTCTGCTCGGGAGAGGTTTTTTATTGATGCTCGGATGGTCTTTTGCCGGATCACTAATGAAAGATTTACAGTGTGCACTCCTCCAGCCTCTTAGACACTGTTGCCATGGTGACTTTCTGAACGGTTTTGGAAAACAATAAGGAACTCCGTGCAGGCAGCGATCAACAGCAACTGAGCTGCGACCTTTTCTGCTTTTGAGAAGCGAAATAAAATGCTTAATGTTGTTTTCAAACAGAGGGATGGGCAGGGCAGGGCACAGGGGGAGGCCATTGATGCAGCAGTGGGCCTAGCAGGGACAGAGGACCTCCCTCAGCATCAGGGCCAAGTCACAGTTATATCGCATGGGAACAGGCCCTTTGGCCCATCAAGTCTATGCCAACCATCGACTGCAGGGGGTGGCACAGTGGCGCTGTGGTCGAGTTGCTGCCTCACAGTGCCAGAGCCCTGGGTTCGATCCTCACTCGGGGTGGTGTCTGTACAGATTGTGTACGTTGGCCCTGTGACCACATCGTTTTTTTCTGGGTGCTCCAGTTTCCTCCCACACACCACAGACGTGCAAGTTTGTGGGTTAATTGACTTCGATAAAATTTGTAAATTGCTCCTAGTGTGTAGGAAAGTGCTAGTGTACAGGGTGATTAGCAGTGGCCTCGGTGCGCTGAAGGCCCAGTTTCTGCGGTGTATACCCCCAAAAATCACTGAGACCGGTTGATTCTCACACATCCCCACCAACTGTGTAGCAAACAGTCAACTTGTGTCTTTGGGCTTTGGGGGGGCGAAACTGGAGCACCCGCCGAGTCACAGGGAGAACGTGCAAACTCCACAGAGACAGTGCCGGAGCTCCTCGTGGAATCTGCTCACAGGAATTGTGAACAGAGCAAGAGAACAGAATAAGTCCGAAGAGAAAGGGAGAATAACTGAAGTCCATTGCCACAGTGAGGCCACATGCAAACTGGAGGACCAGCACCTCACATTCTGCGTGGCTAGCTTGCAAACCAATAGTATGAACAATGCATTCTCCAAATTTAAGTAACCCACTCCCTTCCACCTTCTCTCCATCTCCACCCCCATTTCCCCCAGCATTCCACCCCTCTTTCCTCATCCACCACTTCCATCTATATACCTCTTTTACATTTCACTTGTCCTCTCCCTATCTGACACTAGTGTGAACAGACGATCGATCGATGGTTGGCGTTGACTCGATGGGCCAAAGGGCCTCTTTCCATGCTGTATCTCCCCATCTTTCCATCAATCAATGAAAGATTCCAGGAGCACATTCCTGATATCATCACAGGCCAGGATTGGGAGGGATCCAAGACCCCAGGGAGAAATGACCCTTCTCTTTGTACATATGGTGGGAGATTGTGAGGTCCTTTTGTGCAGAGCAAACCCAGCAGGGTTGCAGCCAGTGAACCTGTGCAGATGGCACTCAGGACTATTGCACTGTCGACACAGCTCACCACAGAGCCTAGCAATCCCTTTGTCCATATCCCAGCACTTGCTCTAACAAGCTTTCTGATTGTGTTTGAATAAATCCACAAAGCAAGGCTTTGCAACACGGGAAACGATCGCGCTATTTTCGGCAAACTTTGTGCTTCTGAATAGGATGACGGCAGAAAGATCACTAAAACGGGCCTGTTTTGCGAATGAAGCTCGGATTTTGCTGACCAAACATTTAATTTCAGCCGCTTTATGCAGACAGAGAGAGTGCTGTCAACCTCGCTGGACCTCACAGAGTACAACCGTTGGGGATTCACTCGGGCAGCTGGGAGGAAAATCAACATTGAACAAATCTTTGGTTCACCTCGAAGATTGCTTCTCTAGAGGAAAAGGATGGGGGATGTTTTGGGTTGAGACACTTGTTCAGTCGCTTTGGTTCACTTCCCTGTGTTTGCAGATTTTTACAGCTATAAAAATATAGTTATAAACAGATATAAAAGTACAGATAGGTAACAAAATAAGGAGTTGGATTAGAGGTAGCAGGGTCATGTGATGAAACCTTTAGGGAACCTTAAGAATAAGGAGCAAGCCATTTAGAACGGAGACGAGGAAACACTTTCCCTCACAGAGAGTGGTGAGTCTGTGGAATTCTCTGCCGCAGAGGGCGGTGGAGGCAGGTTCTCTGGATGCTTTCAAGAGAGAGCTAGATAGGGCTCTTAAAAATAGCGGAGTCAGGGCATGTGGGGAGAAGGCAGGAACGGGGTACTGATTGGGGATGATCAGCCATGATCACATTGAATGGCGGCGCTGGCTCGAAGGGCCAAATGGCCTAATCCTGCACCTATTGTCTATTGTTTATTGTCTATTGGAACAAGGCCGTTGAGTTTTGTTATGGTTTCTCCAGTTAGGGTGAGGTTTATTATTGTCACCTGTACCAGGGTACAGTGAAAAGCTTTGTTTTGCATGTTATCCAAACAGATCAAATAACACGATACATCTATACAACTAAGTCAAACAAGTACAATAGATAGCGTGAAGGCAAAGATACAGAGAGCAGAATATAGTTCTCAGCGTTGTAGAGCATCAGTTCCAGAGACAAAGTCCAATGTCCACATGGGGTGGAGGTGAATCGGACAGTACCCTAGCCTGAATGGAAGGACCACTCAGAAGCCTGACAACAGAGGGGAAGGAGCTGCTCCTGGGGGCGATGGTGTGCATTTTCAAGCTTCTGAATCCTCAGCCGGACAGGAGCAGGGAGAAGGAATGACTGAGGTGGGAGAGTCTTTGATTCTGTTGCCTGCTTTCCTGAGGCAGGGTGAAGTGTGGATGGTGGTGAGTCTGGTCTGTGTGATGGACGATTGCCTGTAGTGACAGGTCCGAGTGAGAGGCTTTTCACAGCAAATGACTGCTGAGAAGGTGTCCTTGTTCACCCTGTCCTGACCTCACTCACCCCATCCTCCCTACAGTAACCTCATCCTGACCCCATTGACGCTGTCTGAGCTGCCGCAACCTTGTCCTGACTTAATAACCCCAACCTGACCACATTAACCCTGTACTGACTGTAGCCCCTGTCTGACAGAGGTAACTCTGTGGCTGTGATCTTGAGATTGTTGATTTTAGAGATGCAGCCTGGAAACAGGCCCTTCAACCCAGCGAGTGCGCAGCCGGCCAGCGATTACCCCGTACACCAGCACAATCCTATACACTAAGGACAAAATTACAACTTTTTACCAAATCTACAAACCTGTACGTCTTTGGAGTGTGGGAGGAAATCGGAGCACCCAGAGCAAACCCATGCGGTCACAGGGTGAACCTGCAAACTCCGTACAGACCGGAGCCACTGTGCCACCCTCTCACTATTAAAGTAGGGTCCCATCTAGCACAACCAACAGAAGCAGCAGAAGTCCCCCCTGTTCCCACACTGCCTGCTCCTGTCAGCCTGAGCAAATGTCTTCTCATCTGTCTCCGTTCCTGTCTGAGACCTGACTTCACTGATCGATACACTTTCAGTTTGAATCAGAGCACAAATTAAAAACCTCTAATCTTCGTGCAACCTGCTTTCTCCTTTACCTGCACCATCCCCGTACCTGTACGTCAGTGTCTCTAAAGGTTTCTTCAGACAAAGGCTGGCCATTTGGGGCCTCTGCTTCACCACCACATGGTGAGGATAAACTCTTGGATAATCAGACGCCTCTGGTGGCCAGTCTTGTTGACTCCGATCTCTCACGCAGTGGCTCTGTTTCGTAAAGCCCACAGTTATCCATTAGCCGGGTCTTGTTTCTCAGCATCCATATCTCTTTAGTTCATTTTAGTTTATTGTCTCGTGTACCAACGCACAATGAAAAGCTTTTGTTGCCTGCTAACCAGTCAGCAGAAAGACTACACATGATTACAGTGTACAGATACACGATAAAGGGAATAATGTTTAGGGCAAGATAAAGTCCAGTAAAGTCCGATTAAAGATGGTCTGAGGGCCTCCAATGAGGTAAATAGTAGTTCAGGGCATCTCTCTAGTTGTTGATAAGATGGTTCAGTTGCCTGATAACATCTGGGAAGAAACTGTCCCCAGTTTTCATATTTCTGCACCTCTTGCCCGATGGGTGAGGGGAGAAGAGGGAGTGACCGGGGTGGGACTCATCCTTGATTATGCTGCTGGCCTTGCATAATGGAGTCAATGGAAGGGACGTTGGTTTGTGTGATGGTCTGGGCTGCATCCATTTTTGAACGTCTCTTAAATGTCACCATGTTATCTGTCTCCACCACCACCCCTCGCAGTGTGTTCCAAGCACCCGCCACTCTCTGTGTAAAAAAACTTGCTCAGCTCATCTCCTTTAAACTTTGCCTCTCTCTCTCTCTCAAGCTGTGCCCTCTGGTCTTTGACCTTTCCACCCTGGAAAAAAAGCTCGGACTGTCTAAACTACCGATGCCTCTCATAATTTTATTTTCTTCTATTCAATGTCTGGCATTCCAGAGAAAACATTCCAGATTAGTTCAACCTCTCCTTGTAGCTAATACCCCCTAATCTTGGCATAATTCTGGTAAAAACTCTTCTACGCCCTCTCCAAAGTCTCCACCCACTTCCTGTAATGGTGTGACCAGATCTACACACAATACTCCAAATCAAGCTGAACCAAAGACTTACAAATCTGCATCTTGACTTACTGACCCGTATACTCCACACCCTGACCAAGGGAGGCAAGCATACCATAGGCCTTCTTTACCACTCTATATTCTTGTGTTGCCTCTTTCAGGAAGCGACGGACCTGCACGTCAAGGTCCCTCTGTATATCGATGGTGTTGATCATCTTGCTGCCAACTGTACTGTACACCTTATGTTCAACCTCCCAAAGTACAACACCTCACACTTGCTGGGATTAAACTCCATCTGCCAATTCTCAACCTCGTGTCGGGGATCTGTGCCACACAGAGTGCTGAGGAACTGAGTTAATAACAAATGAAGAAGAATCACTGCAAATATGAAGGGCCTATAATAGCTATGAGATGACGGAGGAGGTGGCTAGGTCAGAAACACAAGCAACATTTTTTAATTTACAGGTCAAAATGATCTCGAAGGGCCCATGCAACCATTTGGAGAAAACTTTGCAGCAGTGTTTGTCTTCTTTACAAAGTTGTGTATTTTGCTGCTTCCTGGCTGGATTAGGCGAAACGCTGAATTATTAATAACATTGACAGAACTGAGTATTCACTTTATGCAGCATTTTGCACACAAACAAATCCCCTTAAAGTGGAAACAGACTGCAGTGCAGAAACTGGACCTTCGGCCCAACTGAGCCATGCCAGCCAAGATGCCCCATCTAGGCTAGTCCCATTTGCCTGTGTTTACCTGTACTCGTACCTGTCCAAGAGTATTTTAAATGTTGTTGTAGTGCGTGCCTCAACTCTGGCAGCCCATTCCATATACCCATCACCCTTTGAGAGAAAAAACGTACCCCTCAGGTTCCAATTAAATCTTTCCTCTGCCTTAAACCTATATCCTCTGGTTCATAATATATGTGTAAAAGACTCTCTCCATTCACTCCATCTATTCCCCTAATGGTCTTATACTCCTCTGAAAGATCATCGTTCAGCCTCCTGCTCTGCAAGGAATAAGGTCCTAGCCATCCCACCCTCTCGCTGTAGTTCATCCCCACGAGCCCTGGCAACATCCTCGTAAATCTTCTCTGCACCCTTTTCAGCTCAACGGCAATCAAAGTCAGATCAAATTTGTTATTCTGTACAATAGACATGTGGTTAGAACAGCGTGAACCTTCTAGAATGTTCTTTACACCACATTGGTACATTACATTACACATTCAGAGGAAATGCTAATGCCTCTCGCAGTCATGTTTTTGTTGAATGATTAATTCTGTGTATGAGCAGGACCCACGTGTCCACAGTGGTTTAGAGAACCACCTTGTGTTGTAGTGAGCCCCAGTGGCACACAGCTGTTAGCAACAAAGTGCTACAAAAAATATAAGGCTGCGTCCACAAAATGTGTTTCTTGGCAGTAAAGGTGTTGTGGGTTCCCATGTGATGCCTGGCACTATGTTGGGGTGAGATGTTCCTGCATTAGTTAAATGCGTTACCTCCAGAGCAGTTAATACCCTCTGGAACTATGGAGAAAGATTAGTACATGTCCTGAATACAACATTAGAACTCAACCCTCTCACTAAAGCCTCTCTTAACCTGACAAACTCATTCGCAAAGGGAAGGGGCTTTCAGCCAGTGTGACAAAAATAGATCAAGCAAACGTATAGAGGAACAGAAAACCAACAGAACAGCACAGGAGCAGGCCCTTCGGCCCGCAATGTCTGTGCCGAACACGATGCCAAGTTAAACTAATCTCTGCCAGCACGAGATCCATATCCCTCCATTCCTTGCATATCCATGTGCCTGTCTAAAAGCCTTGAATCTGCCTCCACCACCCCTGTCAGACACCCACTACCGTCTGTGTAAAAGAAAATCCCCCGCACATCTCCTTAAACTTTGCCCCTTTCACTTTAAAGCTATATCCTCCAGTCTTTAACATTTCCATCCTGGGAATAAGGTTCTGACTGTCTACCCTATCTGTACCTCTCATAATTTTACACACTTCTATCAGGTCCCTTCTTCAGCCTCTGACGCTCCACAGAAAACAATCCAAGTTTGTTCAACCTCTCCTTACAGCTACTACCTTCTAGTCCAAGGTTTCCAGTATCTGTGGATGTGTTGCTTTGAGATGTTCTGTCTGGGCTGGCAGTCGTTCCTCACACAGACAGGTTTACAGCTGCTTGTTGGCCCTCCATTGGCCTCTAATTGTTTACATTCCTCTTGCTTTGTGTCAATTATTAGCCCATTTCTTGCCCTTCGAGCGCTGAGAAGAACATGTATCTTTGATGAATCTTTACAGTCCCTTTGGTGAAGGTAATGTTAGGTGGGGAGAGACTGACGATGGTGGAACGGAAAATATATTTCCAGCTGAGGATGGTCCGCATGTAGCTGGGGAGGATCTCTTCCCAAACAAATCCCTGCCGTCTGAAAGTTTCGGGAGCCTGATGAGTGCGGGACAGGTCACGGGCTCTTCTCTCCAGTGAACGGATCCCACTGCCCTGTAGAAGCAGTGGTTCTCCCTCGTGTGCCTCCAGCGTAACAGGCTGTCTCTTTGCTCTCTTCCAGCTCCCAAGAATATCTCAGCCATCTTGTGCCAGGGCGTCGTAGGACATTGGCTAGCACCCATGATCTCCTCCCGTGGTGAGTTGCTGCCTTGGCCACTCTGGGGGGGGTGGGGGGTGTCACAGGAGGGAGATGTTCACAAGAGGGAGTTAATGGGCTGTCCATTAGTTCACGGGACACGAGTACGATGCTGACTTACAGAGAGCAGTGCAACCCAAACAATAAACATGGCAAAATCCAACCAACCAGCCCTGCCTCTGCAAACGAGTAATTCAATAACTAATTATTGGTGCACATGTAATGGCAGATTGGACAGCCATTACCATTCATCAATGTCAAGTCAAGTCGAGTTTATTCGTCACATACACATACGGGATGTGCAGTGAAATGAAAAGTGGCCGTGCCTGCGGACTTTGTGCAAAAAACAAACAAACAAACAAACAAACAACCAACAAACTACAAACAGAAACAAACAGAATCGCATGTTTTACAGCCAGAACCATACTGTGGTCAGTTTGAACAAATGTCGGTAAAACACAACCAAATTGTACAAAGCAAGGTCTCACATACATCTTTGTCCCAGTGTCGGGGTATCAAAGTCAAGAGATCTTGGGTTTAAGGTAAGAGGAAGGAGTTTTATGGGGTATGTTTTTTACGCAGTGTTTGATATCTGAAGCTTACTGTCAGATATAATTGAGGGATACTGGTGTCAGATGTCGGGAAAACGCGACAATAAATACGGCGTTATATTGTTCTCAGTTATTGGTCCATGTACAAGAAGTCACCTCCAGCACTCAGAGATATCAGTCACTCGGTACTGGGCGGTTGGACGAACCTCCAGCCTGTCTCCTGAACCCAGCATGTTCTGACAGCGCACTGCCAGCTGCATTTAAAAAACAGGCGTTATCGACTTAAGGCCGGCTCAGTGAGGCATGTCCACAGTGAGGCTGTGTGTGCAGAGATTGCCCTGTCTAGCCATGGTCGGTCAGATTTCTGCACTGGCTTTGATCTGATCCCCTGCAGCCTCTCATCACTGTCTGTGCTGCTGCCTCACCTCCAGGAGGCTCTGGGCCCAGTCTACTCCTGAGCTTCTACAAGTGTACGGTAGAGAGCATATTGACTGGTTGCATCACGGCCTGGCTCGGAAACTCGAAGGCCCAGGGACGAAGGAGATTACATAGAATGGTGGACACGGCCACCAATGGGGTCCATCACGGGTACTGACCTCCCCGCCATCAATGAGATCTCTCGGAGAGACGCTGCCTCAGAAAGGACCCTCACCACCATGGCCACACTTTCATTTCACTCCTATCATAGGAAACATGGTGCAGGAGCCTGAAAACTGTGACCACCAGGTTCAAGAACTACGTTCTCCCAAAAACCATCAGGCTCTAGAACACTACACAACACTAACCCCAACTATGGACTGCCTACACTTGGGACTTCAAGGTTTTACATTAATATTGTGGTTAATAATTTAATTGAATTTTTGTGTTTGATATATGATCTGTGTGTACTGTGTTTACAGGCCTGTTATGCTGCTACAAGGAACAATGTCATTGTCCCGTCATCGATATGTGTGACAATTAATGGCTCTCGAGTCTTTCTCTCGAGGTTCTCACCTCTGCTCAGAGGGTCCACCACCCTCCCCCCCCCATCATGTCCTCGGTTAGGGAAACACGTGTGGTGGGGGTGGGGGGGGGGGGGGGGATAGATCAGGTGGGAATGGACGTCTGTCTGTACCAGTGATAGGGTTAGGATTTGAGCTAGTGCTGTGCAGTAGGCACCAGACCATATGATCCTCAAGCCGATCATTGCGAGGTACCACGGATAATTTTAATGGTAAAAATCATTTTTGTTTGTGGAATTGTTTGTTGTGAAACTATTTTAAAAAGAGCCTAATTCCTGAAGCTAAATGCCCCGACTCACTACGACCTGTACATTGTCTAAAGAGAAAGGATCGTGTCATGAGTTCCCACTGTCACTGCAGTTATGTCTCGCTGCCTGCTCCCTTCAATCTCTGCAGCCGAGAGTTGACTTAAATCCATGAAAGATCCGAGCGTCTCCACAGACCCACAGACGATAGGGAGTCTGGTGCATTGCAGAGGAAATTACCATGGCAACAGGCAGGGCCAGGCACTGCAAAGTAAAGCTGAGCGAGAGAGGCCGGGGATAGAGACTGAGCCACAGCACTGTGGCCAAGCAAATGGCCGCACACCTCCCTCTGAGATTAAAGATGCGAGCGCCAGACACACCTTCTGTCCAGCAAGCAGGTTTGGAGGAGGAAAGGCTTGCCATTCTCTGTTAGAAAACCTGCTGGCTCAGAGTGTTTCACAGCCAAGTGTGGCCCCTGTAGGCTGAGGTCATGTGGGGACAATGAGGGGGAGACCTTCCCTGCAGCTGAATCCAAATCATCCAACACCATGAGAAGACAGAGAGGCCTCGGAGTTAATGAACAGAGGCCTTGCCAAGGTCCGCTTCAACTACACATCATTTTATTTAACCCGTTGACTCCTAGCTGATAACAGCAAGCTATGATCTCCCTGCGCTGGCGTGTGTAAGCCCAGCGTGAACGCAGTGGAAGATCAAAGGTCAAGACTCCACCTTGATTTTCATTGTCAAGAGTGCTTTTAACTGTCATGGGGAATGGGCAGTGGGCAGGTGCTCTGGACCTGCATGGAAAGGTAGACGCTCCCGCCCCCATGAGTCTCGGGCAGATGGGGCTCGTCAGCCTGGGAAGGCAGTCCCATCTAGGAGAGGGAAAACTCTGATTTAAAACCTCCACTGCCTTGTGGCCATATCCAGTCATGGAAAAGGCTCCAGGAGTAAACCTCAAGAAAATCCGGAGTCGGAGCCCCTAAGGCAGTTCGTCGTTGTCTACAACCTCGCTCTGGCAGCTCCTGCGACGGCGCTGGTGCCAAACTGTAACGGCCCTGCTGTTACTTTGGATCGATCAGTGACGTGGAGAGGGGGGGGCGTGCTGCATGGGCAACAGCCTGTCCTCCATATGACATCGCCCAGGCTTGCATCCGGCCACACATCACCTGCAAACTAGGATGCATCACCCATGGTCAGTCATGACCGAGAGGGGCCTACTACACGGGGAAGGGAGCAATGACATTCTTACTTGCTGCAACCTCACAGGCACATTAACACAACAACACGACAAATACGTGTATAATAATTATTAATTTAATAAATGATCCGTTATACAAGGTAACCATCCCAAGGTAGAGCAGACCAAAGTACGGCGTGCAACTTGAACAAACCCCACAGTAAACGGGTGCGGAGGTGGGAGTGCGGCTGGGGTTGTGCAGAGTGGTTCAAGATCCTGATGGTTGTACGGAGGGAGCTGTTCTTTAGCCTGGAGGGAGCGGTTCTCAGACACCTGTACCTGCACAGAATGTTGCCTGGGTTAGGGGGTATTGGGCTACAAGGAGAGGTTAGACAGACTTGCTTTGTTTCCTCCGGAACGCCAGAGGTTGCGGAGAGACCTGATAGAAGTATATAAAATGGAAAAGTCAAATAGTAAATGGCATTGCTGTAAGATGAGAGGGGCAAAGTTTAGAGATGTGTGGGGCAACTTTTCTTTTAAATGCACAAAGGATGGTTAGTGCCTGGAACACGCCGCCAGGGTTAGTGGTTGAGGCAGATACGATAGTGGCATTTAACAGGCTTTTGGATAGTCACATGAATATGCAGGGAATTCTTGTGCTGTACTGTTCTATATTCTATGTTCATAAGAGACAATGGCCAAAAGCTGTTAAATGGGATTATCAGGGATCAAATTCAATGATCAGCGAGAACATGTGAGTTTGTTTCTTTGCTCCATGGCACCATGATCATTTCCCTGCTGGCAGTCTCCAGGGAGGTTATTTGGAGCTGCCTTGTGAGGTGTTCCTTCATGAACTGGGTGGGCTGCCAGGTGGTGTCGATGTGTAGAACTCAAGGACGGGCTCCTTTATAGTGGCTGCCAACAGCAGCCTTGCCCTGGACTGGACTGGACCTGGGGCTGCAGGGTACATGGGGAAGGCAGCAATCAGCCTGAATAGGTGAACGACTCCTGCTGACGATCCTGGCGCAGCTTTTGCGGACCCTGACCAACAGTGCCCGGAGACTTCTGAGTGGAAATGCTCACCTGGAAATGGTTGCTATGGCAATTTAGCCCATGTTGTATTGATTTTGCATTTCAGTGTGTGAAAAAAAACCAGTGGCAGACAATCAATTGTCTACGGACTGCGATCATCGCCAATTAAAGACAGAAATTGCCATTTCAGACATCAGGAAGTAAGAAGTAGTTTTGTGCATGACACTGAGGCCACTGTCAACGGGGCATGCCTCAATATCTCCAAACGTCAACCTCACCCTAAACCGGTCCGCTGACCATTCTCTCCAGCCTCTCCACCATTCTGCCAGGCGCCCCAGTGGTGCAACTGACAGAGCCTGCTGCCTCTCGCGCTAGAGGCCCAGGTTCAATCCCAGGGACCATGGGATGAAATAGCCAGTGGTTGACTTCAGGAAATGAAGTGGTGTTACACGTCAGCGTCAATGGTGCCAGAGTGGAGACAGTCAAGAGCTTCAGGTCCCAAGGTTCACATATCACCAACAATCTGCCCTGGTCCCACCACGTTCAATCTACACCAAGAAAATACGGCCACATCAGAAGATGAAGATTTTCAGCATTCCTCCAAGAGTCAGGAGTATTATATTGCCATATATCTCAAAACCAAACAATGACATTCTTATTTGCAGCAGCTCAACAGATATGTAAACATAGTACACAGTAAACACCTTGCGAAACAACAAAATTCAGAATATTAAAAAAAAGCAATAATGGTGCAAAATAGATCAAAACAATGCCTCCAAGTCTGTGTAGTTTGGAGCTTATTTGGAGGGTTCAGTGTTTAACCTGGACTTTACATTTTTCAGATTTGAACATTTGATCAGGGCAAAGGAAATTTAAATCAGTCTCTCTGAAGCCACGATGAGGCATTGTACATGGATAGGAGTGATGTGGGCCAAAGAAATGGGACCAGTTTAGATGGGATATCTTGGTCCACATGGGCTGGTTGGGCCGAAGGGCCTGTTTCCATGCTATATGACTATGATTCTATGAGCTACTGGTCAGACACAAACTCAGATTAAATCCACAGAATACTTGTGTCTGAACTAAGTGACTAAATCCACCAGATACCAATTGTGGATTTTGCCCTTTTGATATATTTTGTAACTCCATTCGTCATCTGCAAGAAAGAAACCCCAGAATGTGGTGAACCGTGGACCAAGGTCTCAACAGGAACTGGGGAGAGTTGGGAAAACCTGCTGGGAATAAATCCCACGGGATTGCGTGGATAAAGAGCAGTGCCCTCCTCCACATCCCCACTGTGTTCACCTCTCAACCAGACTACCCAGATCTGTAAATTCTCTGCCACATTATGGACTTTCATGACGTCTTGTTGGTGAAGAAACTGAGGACAAACGTTTAAAGTGAAGAGAGAAAGATTTCATAGGAACCCTTTTCACACAGAGGGTGGTGGGTATATGGAATGAGCTGCCAGAGGAGGTAGTTGAGACAGGCACAATCACAATGTTTAAAAGACACTTGGACAGCTGCATGGATGGGAAAGGTTCGCAGGGATATGGGTCAAATGCAGGCAAATAGGACTAGCTGAGATGTTCGGCATGGACTAGTTAAGCCAAAGGGCCTGTTTCTGTTTTGTATGGCTCGTAATGACACATAAACTGTTTACGAACATCCTTAAATGTAGGCATCGACGGACATTGCTGCCGATATCACCTAAAGCACAGTATCTCCTCGGCATGCTGCTCCTCATACTGAGGCACCACTCCAGATTCACCCCCCAGGGTTCTCAATGACATTCCACCACAGAGTCCAGACTCAAAGCGACATGTGCCAGCACAGGTAGATCCTGTGCACTGGGCTTTCTTGCCTTGGTGACTAATAAATATGATGGATTTAGTGCTTGAGTGTATTTGATTGCCTGAAGATAAATCTCAACAAGGATTGTAAATTTATACAAATGTATCAATGCAGTTCATTACTGAACAGTTCATTGACTGAAGCCCCCAGGGCCCAGCACTGGTATACTGCACACAGCTCAACTAATTTAACTGTAAATATCAGTATTCTGACAGGAGCCGTTAATACTCCTCAGCAACTATTCATTATTTTCCATCCACCTCACTGTGGGAGAATGTTCTTGGTGATGTTGATAGGACAATGGAGAGGTTCAGATAGAAAGTGTTACTGAAGCCCAAATGCTTCCTCCTATCCATGTCCTCCAGAGACGCTGCCTGACCCGCTGAGTTACTCCAGCATTTTGTGTCTTTCCTCCTCCTCTACCTTGCTATCTTTCTGATCCCTGAATCTAGGCTTGTTTCATTCATGAAAATCCACACCAGGTGAGGGTTGGTGCAGGTAAGAGCTTGGTGCAGGTGAGGGGGTTTGAGTAGGCGGTGGACGTGGGGTGTGTGGGCTGTAGGGGTAAGTGGAAGATTCGGGCAGACGGAGGTCGGTGATTGTGGATTTGTGTAGGTGATGAATTGGGGCATGTTAAGAATTTAGGGTATGTGAGGTTTTGTGTAGTTTAGTTTTAGTTCATAGTGATTAGTGATACAGCACAGAAACAGGCCCTTCGGCCCACCAAGCCCATGCCGGCCATGAATGACACGTTCCCACGCTTTGTTATCCCACTTTCCCCATCCACTCCCTACGCACAAAGAATTTACACAGGCTAATTAACCTACAGACCCACATATCTTTTGGATGTGGGAGGAACCTGGAGCAGGTGGAGGAAGCGCACGTGGCCATAGAGGGAACAGGCAAACTCCTAGATTTGGGACAAGTGGGAGGTTGAGGCAGGTGGGATTTTGGGTAGATGGGGGTCTAGATGTGTGGAACCTGACACTCAGACACTAAACCAATAACAGTTACAAAATGGACTCGAGGCGACGCTCCTGAGGTTACACACCCTGTGTCTCCTCCTCATGGGTCCAGAGGTTGCAGACCAAGGCTCTACCTTCATGTCTGCTTCAAGACAGGGCCATAATGAACGGATTGTGGGATTCATTGCTATTGTGATGGAACATTGAACATAGGACAGTACAGGCCACGAGCAGGCTCATTGCCCACAATGTGTGTGCAAAATGTAATGCCACCTCTTAGCTATCTGCTCATAATCCATATCCCTCTATTCCCTGCATATCCATATGCCCACCCAAAAACCTCCTGAATGCCACTATTGCATCTGCCTCAACCACCAACCCTGGCATGGCGTTGCAGGCACTCACCACTCTCTCAGTAAAAAAGTTGTCCAGCGCATCTCCTCTTAACTTTGCCCTACTCACCTTAAAGCTATTCCGGCTAATGTTTGATTTTTTTTTCTCCATCTTCGGAAAAAGCTGCGGACCGACTACCCTGTCTACGCCATTCATAATATTATATACTTCTCTCAGGTCTCCCTGCAACCTCTGGCATTCCAGAGAAAACAATTCACATCTGTCCAACCTTTCCCTGTAGCTAACACCCCCAAATATGGGCAACATTCTGGTAAACCTCCTCAGCACCTTTCCAAAAACCTCCACATTCCTCCTGCAACAGGGCGACTAGAAATGCATGCAATATTCCAAATGCGGCGTAACCAAAGTCCTATCAAGCTGACATCCTGACTCTTATGCAAAATGCCCCGACCTATGAAGGCAAGCATAGCATATGCCTTCTTTACCATTGTACCTGCTTGTGTTGCCACTTTCAGGGAGTTATGGACTTGGATCCCAAGGTCCGTCTGTATATCAATAGCGTTGAGAGAGGTGTTAGGATGCGATTGCTGACAATCCCACCCCAACCTCACCACCAGCACAGGCTGTTGACACTTACAGGCATTCCAAGTGTCCAAGAGATCCATCTTCCTCAGTTCCGCCCTCCAACTCCCTTGGATCTTCCTTGCTCTGGTCTAAAATTCCCTTTGCATATCTCCCTGCCTCTCCACCTCCATTACGAGCGTCTTTGAAACCTGCCTCTTTGACTCAGGTTTGGCCTTGTGCTGCATTATATCCGCATGTGGCTCAGGGTCACACCTTGTGTGATCTGACCACCCTCCGGTGTAGCGCCACGGGAAGTGTATAGGTGTTATATAAGGGTGTTATTTAGATGCAGTTTATTGGGTCTCTGGCTTGAGCTGACATCTGTGATCTACTTCTGCACCATCTCCCAAATAAGTCATCATTTCCTTCATTTTCTTCTTTTAGAAAGTAAACGAATACATAACATGTGTGAGGCAGGATTTTTACACAGAGAGATGTGAGTGCCTGACACGCACTGCCAGGGGTGGTGGTGGAGGCAGTTACAACAGTGATGATTTTAAGAGGCTTTTGGATAGGCACATAGATATGCAGGAAACAGAAGGATATGGATCTTGTGCAAACGGAGGAGATTAGTTTACCTTGGAGTCATGTTTGGCATGGGCACGGTGGGCTGAAGGGCCGGTTGCCATGCCGAACTGCCCTAAGTTCTATAAAAAACTCTGCTTAAAGAAGCTTCTGTGAGAGGAAGATTAAGAGCCCACCGTGTGCAGATGAACTTCTTCCAGCCATGCTGGCATTACCTGACGACAGAGTGAACAAAAGCTTTAATGATCTGTTTGCCGTTCCCGGTGAGTGCCACTCAACATAACCTCCCTTTATAATTTAGCCTTCCAGTACTGAAGCTCCCTGCCTAACTATTGCAGTTTACTCCCGGCGCGCATTGTGTCAGGAATTTTAATAACAGCCTTCTTCAGACCTGCTGGTTATTCTAAGCAGATTTCAGAGGTATCTTGAGGCCTCAGCATTCTGGCTGCTGTTGTTTTCTGGATTTATATAACACTGCAGTGGTCTGCAGCAAACACCTGCAGCAGGAGAAGCGGAGCACTTCCATGTAAAAAGCCGAGGCTTTCAGAAGCAGTTGGTCACCCCATGGCCTCGATTCGTTCACAGTCGACAGTAACCCCAATGTGTACCATTGATGCCACTTGAGAATTCACCAGCAGTGACAGGATCTATTGCTGAGGAAATGGTAACAGGCAATAATGATAGAATTGGGTCAAGTCAACGTGGATTTATGAAATGGAGAGCGTCTCTTTGCATTGATTGAATAATTGAAAGATACGGCATGGAAACAGGCCCACCAGTCCACATCGCCCACCGATCACCCCGTTCACACTTGTTCTATGTTATCCCACTTTCTCATCCACTCCTTACACACTAGGGGCAATTAACAGTAAGTAAGTAAGTTTATTGGCCAAGTATTCACATACAAGGAATTTGCCTTGGTGCTCCGCCCACAAGTAACAACATGGCATACAGTGACAGTTACGAATGACTCAGAAAATACTAAACATTAATAATAATAAAACATTAATGACAAAACACCATTGATTAAGCATATGAACCAACAAAATACCAGATCAAAGGGAGGCTACAGATTAACCAACAGAGGCCAATTAACCTACAAACCCACACATCTTTGGGTTGCGGGAAGAAACTGGAGGTCAAGATCAAACCTTGGGTCACTGATGCCATGAGGCAATTTGATAACTCTGTTGGAAAATTTTTGTGATTATAACTCGCAGGACCAATAGTGGAGGGTCAGTGGATGTATTTGAGAAGGCCTTCATCATGGAGCTTCAAGATTATTAAACAAACTCAGAGTGGAAGGTATTGGCAGGGTTGTGGGGGGGGGGGGGGGAGGGATATCTCTTGATGTGGATTGAGGATTAGTGAATGAACAATGAGCTGAAAGAATAAAGGGGTAGGTTCGAGATGGGGGATGCATCAAGGATCGTTGCAGGGACCCTAGTTGTTCATGATCAATGGACGAAGACTAACCACATGGAGATCAGAGCCTGTAGAGATACTGTGCCTTGTTAGTGTCAATGCAAGCAAAAGCAAGTGAGAATTAATGAGACCTCTGTGGAGCATCAAAGTATAGAGTGTTTAATAGAGTTTGACACTATAATAATGGATGTGCCCATGGCCACGTGAGGCACAGCTGAGGTGCAGTTAACTACCTGTAGTGTCTCGTTGCCTCGATCAATAGATGAAGAGGTTTCAATGTCTTTCCACTGAACACATCAAACCAGGTGACATGACTTTGACTGTCTGCTCACCTGATACTTGGCTGGAAGTTCCACACCTGTTATCTCTGTACATCCCACCTACTGTTCTTTTATGAAGACAAAAGGAACTGCAGATGCTGGAATCTTGAGCAAAATACAAAGTGCTGGAGGAACTCAACGGGCCAGTCAACATCTGTGGAGGGAATAGACGGGTGACATTTCGGGTCGGGACCTTTCTGCAGACTAAATTGATTGGTATCTAATTCGACCCCCTCCCCAGGTATCAAGCACTGTGTAAAAAATACTTAACGGATCTTCACGTGGTTTCAATATCTTGTTGGATTGAAGCAAAAACAGCCTATTTGTATATTTTCTTCATCACAATAAGAGTTCATCAAGAGGCTACAGAGGCACATAGGTAGATCATATATAAGATCTTGCTTTGACAGGGTGGATGTGGAGAGATGTTTCCTCTTGTGGTAGAATGTAGAACCAGCGGCCTAAGCTGTCACTCATTTAAGACAGAGATGGTGGAAACCTCTTTTCTCTCAGAAGGCCATGAGTCTGGGTCTCTGCTCCCTAAGGGCAGTCTCTGGGGCAGAGATAGATGGATATTTAAAAATAGTCATGGAGTCTTACAGCATGGAAACAGGCCCCTCAGCCCAAATTGACCACATGTTCCATCTACAGTAGCCCCACCTGCCTGCATTTGGCCCATATCCCTCTAAACCTGTCCTTTCGGTGTACCTGTCTAAATGTTTCTTAAACGTTGCAATAGTACCTTCCTCAACGATCTTCTTCGGCAGCTCATTCAATACACCTACCACCCTACGCGTGAAAAAGTTACCCCTCAGGTTCCAATGAAATCTTTCCCCCCTCACCTTCAAACTATGTCCCCTGGTTCTCGATTCCCCTACTCTGGGCAAGAGACTCTATGCGTCTGCCCGATCTATTCCTCTCATGATTTTGTACACCTCTATAAGAGCACCCCTCTTCCTCCCTGCGCTCCAAGGAATAGAGACCCAGCCTGCTCAACCTCTCCCTGTAGCTCAGGCCCTTGAGTCTTGGAAACATCCTCGTAAATTGCATCGTGGCTTGGTTCGGCAACTTGAGCGCCCAGGAGCGGGAAAAGACTGCACAAAGTTGTAAACACTGCGCAGTCCATCATCGGCTCTGCCTCAAAAAGGCTGGCAGCATCATCAAGGACCCACACCATCCTGCCACGCACTCATCTCTCTGCTGCCATCAGGTAGAAGGTACAGGAGCCTGAAATCTGCAACATCCAGGTTCAGGAACAGCTGCTTCCCCACAGCCATCAGAGTATTAAACTCAACTCAAACAAAAATCTGAACTTTAATAGCCTATTGCACTTTATCTGGTTATTTATGTGTGTGTATTTATATATTCAATTGTATATGGAGACACTGATCTGTTCTATATTTATTTATGCCTACAATATTCTGTTGTGCTGAAGCAAAGCAGGAATTTCATTATCCTATCTGGGACACATGACAGATTCTTGAATCTTGAATGTTGAATCTAAATCTTCTTAGCACCCTTTCCAGCTTGACAACCTTTCCTATGACATGGTGCCCAAAACTGAACACAATACTATAAATGCTGCCTCACCAACGTCCTATGTAACTGCAGCATGACCTCCCAACTTCTACATTCAATGGTCGCAGTTAGCAATTAGTTTACCAAAAGATGTAATCCAGCACAACAGGTGATGGAATGTCACGACCAATTTCCTGGTGCGTTATTGTTGTCCTTTGCCAATGGATAGTTGGTGAGCCCAAGGTTATAGAAATAGATTGAATAATGCAGTCCAACCCACGGAAAGATTTCTCCGCCAACCCCTTGGCAGTGACACAACTGGAACAGGTTGTTTCCAGCAAACGCGTTGGTCCAAAATTAAGTGGGCATAGTCCAAGTGTCCATGGGAACTGCATGAAGCAGAACGCTCACTGTGACAGTCTGTGCTCTCTGCTCACGTTGAACTCTCTACCGCACGCCCCTCAGTAACTGCTGAAGGCAAAGTGGGAATTAAACACGAGATGATTGTAGGTTTAGGTGCTGCCACTAATCGATGTTGTGAATTTTTTTCCCTAATTTTGGCATTTCTATTCATAGCACTCAGCTGTTATATCGGCTGATTAGACAGCAGTTCGGTCCCAGTGAACTCAGCTGGTATCTTCTGCTTTCCAACTGATCAGAGTGAATTAAATGCAGAATTAAACACAGAACAGTTGGATAAAAAGCGGGAAAGCCCACTGCCTCAAAATCCCTCAAAAACATGTTGTTTGCTTAAAGTCCATGCACAGAGCACAGTTAGAGGTCACCTTCTGACACACGTTAGAGGCATCAGGTGCTCTTTGAAAGGGAGGTTGCATTTGGTTGCTCTGGTGCCTGAACCTTCTAAAATTTGATAGACCGGGTCTTGGATTTTGGGCGTCCACAAATGATGCACGTCTGATGTTGCCTTTTTGGGTTTGGTGTCGCAAGGGATCTTTCCCCTGCCTCTGGGAAGTGAACAGGTACAGCTGTAGCAAACCAAGCAGAGCCCACGTTAATCTGGTATAATCTGGACAATAATGTCTGGGTCTGATCAGTGGTCTGCTGGCTAGCAACCCCCAAAACAAACCGTGGGGCAGCATGAGTAGTCAGCCACAAAGAATGGCAGATGCTGGTTTACAAAAAAAGACACAAAGTGTTGGAGTAACTCTACGGGTCAGATGGCATCTCTGGAGAACATGGATAGGCCGAAGATAAACACAGAATGCTGGAATAAGTCAGCGGGTCAGGGCACATCTTTGGAGAAAATGAATAGGTAACGTTTTGGGTCAAAACCTTTCTTCAGACTCGACCCAAGACGTCACCTATTGCTTGTCTCCAGAGATGCTGCCTGACCAACATTCTGTGTCTGTAGTGTAAACCAGCATCTGCAGTTTCTTCCTGAACATGGATAGGTGTGGTTCCAGGTCAGGACCCTTCTTCAGACATGTTTGCAGAGATGCATTGTTACTCCAGCACTTTGTGTCTTTTTTTCCTGAGCAGTGGCACTGATCCCAGAGTTCGGGCATTGGGCAGGAGCAGGGAAACATCCCATGTAGCGACACATCAGTGGACGACCAGGACAATACACAAGGTCTCCCCATCTCCGTATGTGGCCATTCAGCCCACCATGCCCATGTGAATTAGTCTCACTTCCCAGTTTTATCCCCATATGTACACTTCCGATACTTCCCATTTTAGAATGATGTGATTGAGCCCGTTAGACTCCCTTTCGACAGTCCAATCCTGATTCCAGTAACTTTCAGCAGAGTCACAGAGCACAAAAACAGGCCCTTTGGCCCACCAAATGGTGCTGATCATCATTTTGCACTGATCCTACACTGAAGCCGTTTATTCTCCTCACATCCCACGCTGACCACACATTACCCATTCCCTCCCATCAGCGGCTCACCTTAACGAGTTTCTGCCAATTAAACTCTTGCCAATATAGTGAGAGTTTTTGATTCATTGATCGAAAGATACAGCACGGAAACAGACCCTTCGGCCCACCGAGTCGACGCCAACCATCGATTACCTGTTCACACTAGTTCTATGCTATCCCACTTTCTCATCCACTCCCTACACACTAGGGGCAATTTACAGAGGTCAATTGATCTACAAACCCGCACATCTTTGAGATGTGGGAGGAAACTGGAGCATCCGGTGGAAACCCACGCGGTCACTGGGATAACGTGCAAACTCCACACAGACAGCACTCAAGGTCAGGATCGAACCCGGGTCTCTGGTGGTCACAGGGAGAAGGTGCAAACTCCACACAGCCAGCAGTTGAGGGGCTCCCAGTGGGGTGACAGAAGGAGGTGGTGGATTAACGTGCGTGCAGAGCGCATCCTGCAGTCACAGCTAGGCGGTGTCCGGCACTAAATGTTCCTGCTCTTGTTCCCCACAGAGGCAGCCACAAAGAAACTCCGAAGCAACATACGGAGAAGCACGGAGACGGGGATAGCCGTGGAAATGCGAAACCGGGTGACCCGGCAGGGCAGCAGGGAATCGACGGACGGCAGCACCAACAGCAACAGCTCAGACGGCAAGTGAGTCTCCACCAGGGGCAAACGGCTCGCACACTGGGCTGGTGGCAATGCCAACCACGCCAGGAATTAGCAACTCATCCCTCAGTAGTGGCAGAGGTTTATTCTTGCCACTTGCAGTGAAGACCTTTGCATGCTATCCAGTCAAATCATACCCTGATCCAGTCAAATCAGCTCCAGTGCAAAATTTCCTCAAACGATGCCAACTTTCTCCTTTCTCCGACAGGAGTCCTGCAGCACCCTCTCTCGCCGCTCCCCCTCTGTGATTCCTCTTGCTCTCCAGATCTCCGGAGGGGCCTCAACCTGAAGTGCCACCTATTTAATTTCTCCAGAGATGCTGCCTGGCTCGATGAGTTACTCCAGCATTTTGTGTCTAATCGCACTTGACACACGTTTAGGCACACCACACACAATGGAATCGTTACACACACACGAGCAAATTGGCCCATACGCATGTACAACAGGTACAACAAGAAAAATACCAGAGTGCCGAGTACGGTGTTACACCGTTGTAGTGTTACAGTTGCAGAGAAAGTGCAGATAAAGAAAAAATGCAAGCATTGCAACGAGGTAGATTGGAAGATCGGAAGTACACCCTTTTACACATGCTTCGTTAGATTCTGTTTTTATTTACCTGCAGTGCCAGTGTTATAGAGTCATGCAGCACAGAAACAAGCCCTTCTACCCATATGCTGAGCTTCAAATCCCCATCTACACTAATCTCATTTACCAGAACTCAATGTGTGGCCTTGTCTGCATTGATGATTCACGCGATATAATCTTTGTGATAAAATCCCGCTGTGCAGGGCACACGAGTGTTATACTTGACTATGATTAGAGATGCAGCCTGGAAACGGGTCTTTCGAGCCACCGAGTCAATGCTTATATTACCTGTTCACACCAGTCCGATGTTATCCCACTTTCTCACGCACTCCCTACACCCTAGGGGTAATTTTCAGAGGGAAATTAACCTACACACCCGCAGGTCTTTGGAAGGTTGGAGGAAACCGGAGTACCAGGAGGAAACCCACGTGGTCACAGTGAGAACGTGCAAACTCTACACAGATAGCCCCCAAGGTCAGGATCGAACTTGGGTCTCTGACACTGTGAGCTCTACAATCTGCGCCACTGTGGCACACTAAAGATACAGCATTAAAACAAAGGCACTTTGACCCACCAAGTCCACGCCAGCCATTCACACTGGCCACGTGGCAGTATGTGTGTTCATATTTACCGTGAAACCTCCGGGCCAAGTCCCCGGCATGATCCCCAGAGGATGGTGAACATGATAACGACTCGGGAACTCCCTGCCCAGTCACAGTGAGGAGTCAGAGAGTGATAATAAGATAAAGGCCCTTCGGCCCACCTCGGCCATGCTGACCTGAGCTAGTCCCATTTGCCTGCGTTTGGTCCATAATCCCATAAACCTGTCCCATCCATTTACCTGTCCAAATATCCTTTAAGCATTGTAATTGTGTCTGCCTACACCGCTTCCTTTAGCAGCTCATAAGATCTCAGTAAAGCCTCAGTAAAATCTCCGTAAATTTTCAATAAACTCTCAGTGAACCTGCAGTGAATCCGTGGTAAACCACCTGCAGATAATACAGTGTCATAAAAAGTAACTGCAAATGCTGGTTCATACTAAATCTATTGGATCAGGAAACTGTCACTGGTGAAAATGGAAAGGTGGCATTTTGGGTTGGGACCCTTCTTCAGACTGATGTTTTTTTTTAGTTTTTAGAGATACAGCGCGGATAAAGGCCCTTCAGCCCACTGGGTCCGTGCCGACCAGCGATCCCTGCACATTAACACTATCCTACACCCACTAGGGACAATTCTTACATTTACCAAGCCAGTTAACCTACAAACCTGTACGCCTTTGGAATGTGGGAGGAAACCAATGACCCCCGGCGAGAATGTCCCCCAATAGTCAGATTGTTGGATAAAGGCTAGAGATAGAAACAGGTGTGAGCCCAAGAGAGATACATGGTCTAAACCTATAATAAATACAGCATGATTACTCAATAATCTCTTGGTAAACTCAAGGTTAATCCTAAATGAACAGTGAACAGTAATAAGCTCCTGGTAAATCCCCTGGTTAGCTCAGGGCAAGCCCAATAAACTCCCACTTAACCTATGGTAAATTCTCAAATAAATTCTCAGTAAACCCTGCTACACTTTCCAACCCGTTAGTAAACTCACTGCAAACACTCGGTGAACAATTACATTTGCAGTAAATTTACAGTAATCGTCACTATTAGCTTGCGGTGCATTCTCGGATAATGGGAAAATAATATTTGAAGAGCGTTCTCGTGCCTGCAAGGGCCAATGCAAAGTGTCCTTTGATGTGTCTTGTACGTGCCAATAATTTGTTTGAATATAAGGGCCATGATTAAGATGTTTGGAGATGAATGTGAACTTGACATTGTACATGGAAAGAATCTCTTTGGCAACATGAAAATATCAATGAAAAAAACAATTAATATCAATGAATAGTGAGAAATAATTTTCATTACGGATGGGAGAATGAATTAGGGAGAAAAGGCAACACTTAAAGAGCAGCACACACTGAACAGAGTAGCAAACTACATCTCATAGTGTGTGTGGCTCCCCAGATCCTGGAAGAGACCAGAAAATAAGGTGGTCGGGAAGATACATGAGGTTTCTTGCCTTTATTATCAGAGGCACATTATTAAAAAAACTGTTCGTTCACACTGGAACTTCAGTGAGGTCACAGCTGGTGTATTACAGGAAGGATGTGAAGTGTTTGGAGAGGTGCAGAAGAGGTTCACCAGAATGCTGTCTGAATTACAGTGTATTAGACTGCATTAGCAATAAGGAGAGGTTGGACAAACTTGGAGATTTGGATCGTTTTCTCTGGAGCATTGGAGACTGAGAGGAGACCTGATAGAGACCATACTATAGAGGGTGCAGAGGCAACTGTTATGCCCCTGTCCCACTTAGGAAACCTGAACGGAAACCTCTGGAGACTTTGCGCCCCACCCAAGGTTTCCATGCTGTTCCCGGAGGTTCCCGGAGGTTTTTGTCAGGTTCCCGGAGGTTTTTTCAATTTTTGGAAATAATCGCTGGAACACAGAAGAAGCGGAAACCACTTTCGACCATTGAGGGAGACTGACAAAAACCTCCGGGAACCGCACGGAAACCTTGGGTGGGGTGCAAAGTCTCCGGAGGTCTCCGTTCAGGTTTCCAAAGTGGGACAGGGGCATTAGTATCTTGCCAGGGCTGGAGACCTACAGTAAGGACTGAGAGACTCTCGGGGCTGTGTTAGTTCCCTTTGGATGAAAGATACCGAGGAGAGATTTCATCATTCGGTTTGTGTTTCCCAGAAGACAGGGTGAAAGGAAGGTTCTATTCCCTTGTGAGAAAGGTTAATAACTTGGTGGTTTGGATTCAGGGTGATTAGCAGCAGGATTGGGGGAGATATAAGGAAATGATTCTCTAGCCATGGCATGCTGAGAGTCTGACACTCGCGGCCTAGAAGGGAACTCAAGGCAGAAGCCCTCACTGTGCTCGGGAAGTACCACGTGGACACTTGAAGTGCTGGTACCTGCTGAGCTGCAGTTCATCAATGTAGATCTTCTCAGCTGGCCTGGACATGATGGGTCGAATGGCCTCTTTCTCTGCTGCACATTTCTATCTCTCAATCAAATCACAGAAGACTCAGAGTGAACATATAGCAAACTGCAAGTAAACTGTTAATGAAGAGTCTCCCTAATGGAAGAACACTGAAAGAGTTTGTGTAAAGCAAAGCAAACTGCAGATGCTGGAAATCTGAAATAAAACCCGGAATCAACAGGTCAGGCAGCATCTGTGGGGAGAGAAGCAGTTGACGTTTCAGGTCTGAGATCCTTTGTCAGGCAGTCTGCTCCACTGTATGTTGCTGGTCGCGACAGATGGACATCGGCTGCTGTGCAGAGGCAGAAACTACTCTCCTAAACTCAGGGCACAGTACAATGTACAGGGCCCAGAGCACTGTGAGATGGTGTATACAAACGCATGGTTTTACAGGCCTTCGATAAACCCGCCACACATGATTACAAACAGACACACAAACACCGACACTACACACACGCACAGACAGACACTCACTCACCACACATCCACACACAGAGACACACATACACACCACACAATCTGCACATATGCACATTCAGGCTCCCACATACACACCACATGCACCACACATACATGCACGGACATGCACACATACACACCACATACACGTACAGGCACACACGTACAAACATGTGTACACACATGCACGTACAGACACACACATACAAACATACATGCATACACACATGCAAATGCACAGCACACGCAAAGAAGCACGCGTGTCAAATATTAAGGTGTCTTTGTGCACCAGTTGCTAACCCTTGCCTCCTGTTTTGCAGCCTGGTATTCCCCATGGCGAGACTGGGAGCAGACGGGCAGTTCAGTGATTTTCTGGATGGGATTGGTCCGGCTCAGCTGGTGGGCCGGCAGACCCTGGCAGCCCCGTCAATGGGTGAGTGACCTGTCGGCCTGCGTTACCTCAGTCCCCTCCCGGTCAGTCTGCCCCTGCTCAGTGGGTCTCATGCGTTGAAACCCCTCCACCTGCCCACCCCAGATATCACACCCATCCCACACGTTGCTGCGGGTGGTAGCAATGCTCCTCACAGTGCCAGAGGCCCTGGTTCAGTCCTGACCTCGGGTGCTGTCTGTGTGGAGTTTGCCCATTTTCACTGCAAGGGATTTCTCCAGGTACTCCGGTTTCTTCCCACATCGCACAGATTTGCAAATGGTTAATTAGCCACATAAATTACCCCCTATTGTTGCTATTTTATTATTGTCACATGCACCAATATACAGTGAAAAGATTTTGTTTGTGTGCTATCCAATTAAATCAGATAATCCTATTCATGAATACAAGCAAACTAAACTGGTACAAAAGGTGGAGCTAAGAGAATCTGCAGAGTGCGGAATGAAGTTCTCAACATTGTAGATACGTAGAAAATAGGTGCAGGATTAAGCCATTCGGCCCTTCAAGCCTGCACCGCCATTCAATGTGATCATGGCTGATCATCCACAATCAGTACTCCGTTCCTATCTTCTCCCCATATCCCTTGATTCTGCTAACCCTAAAGGCCCTGTCCCACGATGCGGGTTTACCCAAGAGCTCTCCCGAGTTTTAAAAAAAAATCTAACTTGTGGTAAGTACGTAGAATGTACCTAGCGGGTACGTCGGAGCTCGTGGATGTCTCGTAGCGGCTCATGATGCTAACGGCAGGTCCTCAGGAAACGCGGAAAGTCGTGAAGTTTTTTCAACTGTGTGAAAAATTTCCAAGAGTGAAGAAATACTCGTGATGAAGTACCACGAGGTTGATTTTTTTTTTGTTTTAACTCGGGAGAGCTCTTGGGTAAACTCGCATCGTGGCACAGTGGCTTAAGAGCTCTATCTAACTCTCTTTTGAATGCATCCAGTGAACAAGCCTCCATTGTCTTCTGAGGCAGAGAATTCCACAAATTCACAGCTCTCTGGGTGAAAAAGTTTTTCCTCATCTCAGTTCTAAATGGCCTACCCCTTATTCTTAAACTGTGGCCCCTGGTTCTGGACACCCCCAACATCGGGAACATGGTTCCTGCATCTAGCGTGTTCAATCCCTTAATAATTTTATATGTTTCTATCAGATATCCTCTCATCCTTCTAAATTCCAGTGAATACAGGCCCAGACGCTCCATTCTTTCATCATATGACAGCCCCACCATCCTGGGAATTAACCTCGTGAACTTACGCTGCACTCCCTACATTGCAAGAATGTCCTTCCTCAAATTAGGAGACCAAAACTGCACACAATACTCCAGGTGTGGTCTCACCAGGGCCCTGTACAACTGCAGAAGGACCTCTTTGCTCCATACTCAAATTCTCTCGTTATGAAGGCCAACATGCCACTAGCTTTCTTCACTGCCTGCTGTACCTGCATGTTTACTTTCAGCGATTGATGTACAAGGACACCCAGGTCTCGTTGCACTTTCTCTTTTCCTAATCTGACACCATTCAGATAATAATCTGCCTTATTTTTCTTGCCACCACACATTTACCAACATTATACTCCATCTGCCATGCATTTTCCCACTCACCCAACCTATCCAACTCACTGTGCATCCTCATAGCAATCTCTTCACAGATCACACTGCCTCACAGCTTTGTGCCATCTGCAAATTTGCAAATGTTACTTTTAATTCCTTCATCTGAATCATTAATATATATTGTAAATAGCTGCGGTCCCAGCACCGAGCCTTGCGGCACCCCACTAGTCACTGCCTGCCATTCTGAAAGAGACCTGTTGATTTGTACTCTTTGTTTCCTGTCTGCTAACCAATTTTCTATCCATGTCAATACCCTACCCCCAATTCTATGTGCTCTAATTTTGCCCACTAATCTCCTGTGTGGGACTTTATCAAAGGCTTTCTGGAAGTCCAGATACACTACATCCACTGGCTCTTTCTTATCCATTTTACTTGTTACATCCTCAAAAAATTCTAGAAGATTAGTAAAGCAAGATTTCCCCATCGTAAATCCATGCTGAGTTGGACCGATCCTGATACAGCTATCCAAATGTGCCACTATTATATCTTTCATAATTGACTCCAGCATCTTCCCCACCACTGATGTCAGGCTAATGGGCCTGTCCCACTTAGGCGATTTTTTTGGCGACTGCCGGCAACTGTCATAGGTATAGCAGGTCGCCGAAAATCCGGCGACTGGACCCCGCCTATGACAATGTCTACAACAAGCTACCACCTAGTTGACGTCCAGCTACGGCAAGCTACCGACAACTGCCGACCCATTAGGACGCCCACCTACGACCACACCTACGACAACCTACGTCCACCCGCGACAAGCTACGACAAGGTAAGACAATTCAGTCGCCAGTACATGTCGCCGGTTGACGTAGGTAGTCGCCAATGGAATTCACCAAAGTCAGCAGCGGCGACAACCTATGTCATCCTGGCGACAACCTACGACAGCTCTTACGTCAGGAGAAGTCAAGCTACGCTCATTGGCGTCAAGTCAACTGTCGCCGACTGTCGCCAAAAAGTTTTAAACATTTCAAAATCCAGCGGCAACCAGAAAAACTCTACGATTCTTTGGACGACTGAGGAGACTACTCACGACCGTACAGGCGGCACCCCGTCGAGCATGTGCTGACAGCCTAGTCGCCTGTAGTTGCCTAAAAAATCGCCAAAGTGGGACAGGGACATAACTGGTCTATAATTCCCTGTTTTCTCTCTCCCTCCTTTCTTAAAAAGTGGGGTGACATTAGCTATCCTCCAATCCACAGGAACTGATCTTTTATATATAGAACATTGGAAAATGATCACCAATGCGTCCATGATTTCTCGAGCCACCCCCTTGAGTACCTTGCAGATCATCAGGCCCTAGGGATTTATCAGCCTTCAGTCCCATTAGTCTACCCAGCA
Source organism: Okamejei kenojei (assembly GCA_035221665.1). NCBI lineage: Eukaryota > Metazoa > Chordata > Chondrichthyes > Rajiformes > Rajidae > Okamejei > Okamejei kenojei. The sequence continues at coordinate 27,945,707 of CM069157.1, forward strand.
CCACTTCCTGACTGGTGTGAATTTCCTTCAGTTCCTCCATCACCCTAGATCCTCTGTCCTTTAGTACATCTGGGAGATTGTTTGTGTCTTCCTTAGTGAAGACAGAACCAAAGTACCTGTTCAACTCATTTGCCATTTCCTTGTTTCCCATTTTTAAAAAATCACCTGTTTTTTTTCTTCAAGGGACCCACATTTGTCTTCTAATCTTTTCCTTTTCACATACATAAGTTTTTTCCATCCTCCTTTATATTCTTGGCTAGCTTACCTTCGTACTTCATCTTTTCTACCCGTATTGCCGTTTTAGTTGCCTTCTGTCTTTCTTTAAAAGCTTCCCGCTCATCTTTGCTATGTTATACATCTTCTCTTTAAGTAAGTAAAGTCAGTAAGTAGGTTATTGGCCAAGTATTCACATACAAGGAATTTGCCTTGGTGCTCCGCCCACAAGTAACAACATGACATACAGTGACAGTTGCGAGTGACTCAGAAAATACTAAACATTAATAATAATAAAAATTCCTCTTTGGAATGTAATGATCTTGCATCTTCTGGATTATTCCCAGAAATTCCTGCCATTGCTGTTCCACCGTCATCCCTACTAGGGTCCCTTTCCAGTCGACCTTGGCCAGCTCCTCCCTCATGCCTCCACAGTCCCCTTTGTTCAACTGCAACACTGACACTTCTGATTTTCCCTTCTCCCTCTCAAATTGCAGATTAAAACATCATATTATGGTCACTACCTCCTAATGGTTCCTTTACCTTGAGTTCCCTTATCAAATCCAGTTCATTACACAACACTAAATCCAGAATTGCCTTCTCCCTGCTTGGGTCCTGTACAAGCTGCCCTAAGAATCCATCTCGGAGGCACTCTACAAACTCCATTTCTTGGGGTCCAGTACCAACCTGATTTTCCCAGTCTACCTGCATATTGAAATCTCCCACAACCACCGTAGCTTTACCTTTGTTACATGCCAATTTTAACTCCTGGTGCAACTTGCACCCTATCTCCAGGCTACTGTTTGGGGGCCTGTAGATAACTCCTATTAGGGTAATTTTGCCTTATAATTTCTCAGTTCTATCCACAATGACTCTACATCTTCTGAATTAATGTCACCCCTCGCAAAGGACTGAATTTCATTCCTTACCAACAGAACTACCCTACCCCCTCTGCCCACCCGTCTATCATTTCGATAGGACGTATATCCCTGAATATTCAGTTCCTAGCTCCGATCCTCTTGCAGCCAATAACTGATAGGAAGATGGGTTCCTGAGTCTGGTGGTGTACATTGAGGCTTCTGTACCATCTGCCAGACAGGGGTGGAGAGATGAAGGGATGACCAGAGATGGGGAAGGTCTTTGATCATGTTGGCGGCTTTCTAAAGGCATAGAATAGATAAATAGCAAAAGGAATCAAAGGAGAGTTGATGGGCATTTGAGAGAGAGAGACTTATTGCAAGGTGAAGTGAAATATGAGATTACTCTGTTGGAAGTCAGCACGGACCCGGTGGGATAAATGGCCTGTTGATAATATCTATCACTGTGCCTTCATCAATCGTCTTTGTTGTGTCCTCACAAAATTCAATCACGTTAGTGAGGCATGATTCTCCTACACAAGGCAAAAAGATCCCAATGGGAGTTATCTACAGGCCCCCAAACAGTAGCTTGGCAACTTTTACCCCAGGCAACATTAATAGCACATAACAATGTTATTTCACTTATTTATGAACAACTAATGATGAACAGATACCGGTATACCAGAACCAAACACAGTCAGTCAATGAGAAAAAAATATGTACAAATCCAGAATCAACAAATTTACCCCTTGGGTTGGTGAAATGTAACCCCTGGGGGTAAATTTACTTCAGGTTGGGAACTCTTGGCCGAAAGCATGTAGGTGGGACTAGCTTAGATGGAACATCTTGATCAACATAGACAAGTTGGGCCGAAGGGCCTGTTTTCATGCTGTTATACACCATGACTCCGTGACACTGGCGTACTGCTCACTGGTTGATAGTTCCCTACTTGTCCCTTCTTTGATAAAGGAACAACTTTAACTCTCCTCTGCTCTCTGGCATCTCATCTGCGGCTAATGACGAGTCAGGAGGCCCCAGCAATCTCCTCGCTTCTGATCCATAGCAACCTGGGATGTTCACATCCAGTCCTGGGGACTTATCAAGCACGATACATGCCATGACATCTAACACCTCATCCTTCTCAATAGTAATCAGCTCCAGATTATCCGCACACCCCTCCGTGTACCAGTACCCTTGTTGCTGGTAAGAAGACATCACCACATGGCCTGACACCACGCATAGATGACCCCTGGTTCCCCAAGAAGCACAGAATGTTACAATTATATGCAGTGCCCGTGTTGCCTCTCGCAGGGGGATGTTCACTGTCTCCCATCATTGTTCTGTTCAGTACATATGACAACCTTGATTCGTGTCCGCATATCCATGGCGTCCTTTCCTTTCCATGTATTAATCCACATTCCTTTGGCACCTATCAGTGAGTCTGGGCCTAGCAGCCTCTCAGCCGAATCATCCCATGTCATGATGATTCACTGCTGAGCAACATTTCTCCTGGTTTAAACTCTTGATCTTGGTAATCATTTGCCCTCTGTTTTTCCAACCTTCCTGCCTGTTTTCTTCTTTGAGTCATGGAGTCATCCAGCATGGAAACAGGCCCTTCGGTCCAACCCATCCATACCAAACAATATGCCCCATCTAAGCTGGATGGCCCAGTTTTATACTGCCATCATAGAATCTGTCCTCACCCCCTCCATCATGGTCTGGTTTGGCTCAGCCACCAAGCACGACATCCGGAGGCTGCAGCGAATCGTTCCATCAGCCGAGAAGGTTATTGGCTGCAACTTCCTCCCCGTCAATGAACTGTACACTGCAAGGACCAGGAAGCGAGCAGGTAAGATAATCGCTGACCCCTCTCACCCTGGCCACAAACTCTTTGAATCACTTCCCTCTGGAAGGCAACTCCGGACGGTCAAAGCCACCACAGCCAGACATAAAAACAGCTTTTTTTCCCACAAGCAGTAGCTCTACTCGATAACCAAAAGTCTGTAACCTTCTTTTGCTCTGGTATTTTATTTCATTCCTCACATGTTTAAATGTTAATGTTTTATTTTTAATTGTCTACTGTATATCGTGTTGTTACTTGCGAGCAAAGCACCAAGGCAAATTCCTTGTATGCATACATACTTGGATAATAAAATTCAATTCAATTCAAGTTTGATTTCCCACATGTGGCTCATATCCCTCTAAACCTTCCCTATCCATGTACCTGTCCAATTGTATTTGAAATGTTACAGTACCCACCTCAACTACCTCATCTGGCAGCACAAACCATGTACCCTCTGTGTGAAAAAGTTGCCCCTCAGGTTCCTATTAAATCTTTCTCCTCTCGCCTTAATATAATGATCACATTCTGTGTTATAGGAAAGATCTGTCAAGCTGGAGAGAGTGCAAAGATTTACAGTTGTTGCCAGGACTCGAGGGCCTGAGCTATAGGGAGAGGTTGGGTTTTATAACCATACCTGGGTGCCTCTAATGCTGGTGTCACCCAAGGGGTTCCCATCATTTACAGGAATGAGTTGCAGGCTGGAATGTAATCAAGTGTTTTTAATGGTTTATATTTGGAATAACACGCACCTGGGTATAAGGTACAGGGGCGACCTAATCCGCGAGTTAAGAAGAATGTCGACCATTGCTGCGAGTTTGAAGGTCGAAGACACTCTTCTAATCTCACAGATTAGGTCACCCAAGTGGGACAGCCCCTTAATGGCTGTAATTGAAGGGCTCTTGTTAGTTCCTATTTGGAGTAAGAGATGCATAGAAGTTGATTACATGGAAGTTCAATCTTAGAGTAATGACTCCCTGACAGTGGATGGCATCAACTGAAGGATGGCTGGTCATTTTGTGTAAGGGATAACTGATATCTGTGAGTATATAACAGACTGGAATGCAGTCGGGAGGCTGGGGTGGTATCTGCTCTCTTTCTTTGCCGCTGATGTATGGTGACACCTTGTTACAGGCGACATTCACATTGGCATGGCTGATCGGAACGGGCAGCTGGAGGTGGAAATTATCCAAGCCCGGGGACTGACCCCCAAGCCTGGCACAAAGGCTTTGCCAGGTAGGTGCCAAGAGACACGCACTTCAACTGCTTCTCTCGTACATCATTGCGGTGCCACTAGTTCATATCGGGGACCTGATGCATGTGCTGCACTATTTGCCGGTAAATAGGATTAAAAGGTTAAAAGTTAAGCACATGACCTGTCATCTGACACCAGTGGATAAGTAGGTGTTCACTTGTAATTGTCTGAACAAGTACAAAACTGCTGGGGTCATCTTAGTTTAGTTTAGTTTAGAGATACATCATGGGAACAGGCCAGTCGGCCCATTAGGTCCATGCTGACCATCAAGCTCCCATTCACACTAGTGCTAGAATCCCACTTTCTCATCGACTCCCGACACACTAACGGCAATTTACACAGGCCAATTAACCAATGGCAATTTACACAGGCCAATTAACCTACAAATCCACATGTCTTTGGGATGTGGGAGGAAACGGTGAGCCCGGAGGAAACCTACCCAGAGGAAGAACGTGCAAACTCCGGACCGACAGCACCCGAGGTCAGGATCGACCCTGGGTGTCTGACACTGGGGAGCAGCACTTCTACCAGCTACACCACTGTGTCGCCATTTCGGAGTCCATGCCCAATAGCACTTGCAGGCAGCAAGCACAGAAATTCCTCCGGATGTCTGGAATCCTAGTGGGACATCTCCTATAAAATCCTATTGTGTAGAACTACATTGGATCAAACCTCTTTCCATTCATCCCCAATCTATAGAATCCAAAAAATTAAACTCCTTTCCATTCACTGCCATTCCTCAGTTGAGTTTCATTAAATCCCTATCAATTTACTACATAGCTAGAATACTAACTATTTATGGATGAAACAATTTTCCATTCACTGTAATTCCAAAGAATAATATACATTACTTTCAACAGTTAAGAGAGTCAAATGTGTTTAATTGTCATAGACACTGATAACAGAACAATTACATTTGTGTAGAAACAAGGAACTGCAGACGCTTGTTTACAAAAGAAGATACAAAGTGCTGGAGTAACTCAGCGGGTCAGACATCATCTCTGGATATATGACGTTTTGGATCATGACCTTTCGAGAAGGATCCCAACCCGAAATGTCACCTGTCCATGTTCTCCAGAGATGCGGTCTGACCCGTTGAGTTACTTCACAGGGAAAAAGCAATTGTGCATTTAGTGTTATGCAATAAACTGGATTTGATAAGGGAACTCAAGGTAAAGCAACCAATAGGAGGCAGCGACCACAACATGATAAGTTTTAATCTGCAATTTGAGTGGGAGAAGATGAAATCGGATGTGTCGGCATAACAGTTGAGCAAAGGGGAATACTGAGGCATGAGGGAGAAGCTGGCCAAAGTTGATTGGAAAGGAACCCTAGCAGGGGTGACGGTGGAACAGCAATGACAGGAATTTCTGGTGATAATACGGAAGATGCGGGATCATTTCATTCCAAAGAGGAAGAAAGAATCTACAGAGAGGACCGTGGCTGACAAGAGAAGTCAAGAACGGATATAAGACTAAAAGAGAAGGCGTATATCACAGCAAAGATTAGTGGGAAGCCCGAGGTTTGGGAAGCTTTTAAAGAACAACGGAAGGTAACTAAAAAACAATATGGGAAGAAAAGATGGAATATACGATGGTAAGTTGTCCAATAATATAAAAGAGTATAGCAAGAGTATATTTTCTTCAGTTATATAAAGAGTAAGAAAGAGGCAAGAGTGGAGTTGTGCCGCTGGAGAATGATGCAGGAGGAGATGATCAGCAGAGGCGGCTACAAGCTTTACGCATATGAATGCTCAATGTGTTTTGCATTTTGCTCGATTGAAAGGTTGTGTATAACAAGCTTTGCGTTTCTAGTCCATCCTTCCCGATCTCCAGGTTGAGTGCATCATGTCCAATGATTATTCTAACGGGCCTGTCCCACTGTACGAGCTAATTCAAGAGCTCTCCCGAGTTTTTAAAAAAAACTCGTGTTAAGCACGAAGAATGTAGAGATGTCCTGAGCTCCGACGTACCTGCTATGTGCTTACTCGTGGTAAACACGTAGCAGGTACGTCGGAGCTCAGGACATCTCTTAGCGGCTCGTAACGCTAACGGCAGGTACTCGGGAAACGCGGTAAGCTCGTGAAGACTTGTGAATATTTTTCAACATGTTGAAAAATGTCCACGAGAGCCCCGAGTGCCTACGAGCGGCTATTACCGAAATTCTCCGAGTTCGAATCAGGGGAGTCTCGGGAGAACTCTTGAATTAGCTCGTACAGTGGGACAGGCCCTTAACAATGAACTCCCACAACCACCAATGTGATGCTGAACTGCTACCCTGGTTAAATCGATGAGTGTTCATAATCCAGAAGTCCACATAGCGCCTTCAGCAGAAAGATAGTGGTGTGGTAATTACTGGTGTTCATCAGCTGGAGGTCCAGGTGGGAGGAGAGATGTAGCCACACAAATCTCCTTCAAGTTGGGCATGGTCTTTCCCCCACACTAAAGCATCACATTCAAAGTAGACTAAAGTGCTGGAGAAACTCAGCGGGAGCAGCAGCATCTATGGAGCGAAGGAAATAGGCAACGTTTCGGGCACGAAACGTTGCCTATTTCCTTCGCTCCATAGATGCTGCCTCACCCGCTGAGTTTCTCCAGCACTTTTGTCTACCTTCGATTTTCCAGCACCTGCAGTTCCTTCTTAATCACATTCAAAGTGTCGTGGTTACAAGCATCACAGATTGAAGCTTTGCATTTAGTTGGCAAAAAGACCTGTCGCATCGTTTAAGTAATTCTTCCTGGTGAATATTTAAAGCATCAACTGAATTAACCAACGCGCAGCAGTGCGTATGAATATGTACATTATTAACTGAAATATCATTCACCTCCCGTTGGTTTTCTATATGTTATTCCCCACACCCCACCTCACCCCAAACAGGAGACAGCAGTTCACGTACCTGTTAATTGATATAAATAATCATCAAGAGCGTCAATTTGCAACTTTGCACAGACTGCATGCACTTAGAACATCTGAGCCCTTTGGGAGAGATTGGTAGGGCAAAATTACACAGAAGGCACCTTCATAGCAAATACTCACCCTGTCCTGAGCAGTTCCAATGGGAATGAGTACCAGTTCCGATCTGGCAATGGGTGCACTATTTTTGCGGATCACATAAGGATCATGTCAGTGACAGGTGCCAATTTGTGAGTTAAATGAACCTTTAACAGGCTATAGATAGTTTTGGGAATCCGTAGGTTTATAATAGACACCAGTCGATAGACTATCTCCTGAGAGAAGCAGCACAAGTCTGTGTGTCAGGCTCCAGCCACCCTCTGGTCACAGTGCTGCAATATTCCAGCAGAGGGCAGACTGGCACCATGTCTGACTGGCACCATGTCTGTCCTGGGGCTCCCACATTGCCAGAGTGAGACCGCACGCAAACTGGAGGAACAGCACCTCGTATCCCCCTTGGGTAGCTTACAACCCAACGGTGTGAAGATTCAATCCTCCAATTTTAAGTAATATGTCCCCCTTTTTCACACCTTCTCTTGCCTGCACATTCAGGAGTACATTCAGCTGTCCAGAGTTTGTCTGATTTGGTTATAATCTCAGCTCCGGTTTCTCACATACTTGCGGTAACATTTCACCCCTCTGCCTTTCACACCGCAACTATCTATCGCTGCCTTAAAGTACCTCAAGACCGCTTTCCTTGAGGTAAGGGTTTCAAAGACACAGGACCCTCAGAATAAAATTCCAAGTGGGTGACCCTGCATTTTGAAGCGTGAATGCAGCTTCTGGATTCTCCCTCAAGAGGAACCATCCTCCATACACTCACCCTGTCCACACTCCTCAAGATTTATCTTCATTTCACTAAGTTAAGAGGACATAAGGATGCTACAAAGGGATATATATATATAATATGTGTGTGCGTGTGTGCCTGTGTGTGTATGTGTGTGTGTGTGTGTGTGTGTGTGTGTGTGTGTGTTTATGTATGTGTATACATATGTATATACTGTATATGTTTTATTTTAATATCCCTGCCAAGGTGAACAATTGAACATTTTACCACAAATCCTTGCCCATTCACTTAATCTATCCATATCCATAATCCCCATGCAGCCCTCTTCACAGATACTTTCATATCTACGTTACGTTACTGCAAAGTTAACAACAGTCCCCGTGGCCAAGCCTGAACCCTGGCTGCACTTGCACTGGTTTCTCCCCCACCCCCACCCCCACCCCTTCCACCAGAAACCCTCACCAAGATTCGCAGTTTGCAACCATGTCTTTCTTTTGGGTTCACATCTGTTTCTATCCAACAATCAGGGAACCCCCACAGCTGAGGTCATCTGTTGTCCATCTCGCCTCTTCCCTCCGTTGTTCTTCCCACGCGCCCCCCCCCCCCCCCCCCACCCCGGCAATCAGTCTGAAGAAGTGTCCCGACCTTAAATGTCACCTATCCATTTTCTCCAGAGATGCTGCCTGGCGCACTGAGATACTCCAGCATTTTATGCCCATCTTTGGTATAAACCAGCATCTGCAGTTCCTTGTTATTACATTCTGAGCATAGATGTGTGAGGGTAGTGATGATGGCACCATTATAGCATCAGGCCCCAGAGTATGATTAGAAGCCAGTAACCAAGGAGTGCTCAGTGGACGCACGCCCTTGGGCGTGAGGTGATGGAATGGGAGACTATCAAGAGCAGGAGATCTAGTGCAACTTGCACCTCACAGGGTGAGAGTGGCTGTCACTGAGTGCAGAAGCTGGCCCACCAAACACGATGCACCAATCCAACTATCCAGCTCATCTTGCACGAGTCCCATGTTATTCTCCACTCATTCCCATTGGCTCCCTCCACACACCTGCACATCAGGGGCAGTTTACAGTCATCGATTAACCTCACAAACTGGGGCAAATTTGCACGGTCACAAGAAGAACGTGTAAGCTCCACACAGACAGCAACGAGGTCAGGCTTGAACTCAGCTCCCTGACGCTGTGATGCAGCAACTGCACTATCTGTGCCACTCTGCTGCCCCTAAGGCCGTGAGCGAGAAGCAACAGGGAGGGGTAGAACCGAACGGCACAGGTGAACTAAGTGAAGCTAAAAATGAGGGGGGGTGGGGGGGGGGACGAATTTGGATGAGAAAAGATGGGAGGAGATTTAAGCAAAGTATGAATGGTGGAATGGACAGGTTGGTCCCAATGCCCTGCTCTATGCTGTTATTCCGTGTCTATTATTAGATACGTGAAAGACTAGATGTTCTAGTCAGATGAGATTTTCCAGTTCTAACACTGACTGCTTGGATCTGTTCAATATAAACAATATCCAAGCAGATTGTATTGTTCAGATCCTAAAGACTTGAATAAAGTTAGTCATAGCGACGTGGTCCTGTATCAGCAACGGAAGATGTATCTTCACTGACTACATGGAGCTAAGGCTTTGATGGAATCAGATGTTTCTTAAGAGTTTTAAGATGCGTTTAGATAAGGGCAGCCCAGTGGCACCGCCATTGCATCACAGCGCCAGAGACCCGGGTTCAGTCCTGACCTCGGGTTCTTTCTGTGTGGAGTTTGCACGTTCTACCAGTGACTGCATGGGTTTACACCAGATGCTCCGGTTTCTTCCCACATCCCAGTGGGCTTGTAGGTTAATTGGCTGCTGTTAATTGCCCCCTAGTGTGCAGGAAGTGGATGAGAAAATGGACAGAACTGGAGCGAACAGCCGATCGATGGTCGGTGTGGACGGGGGGCTGAAGGGCCTGTTTCCGTGCTGTTTCTTTCAATCAATAAACATACGAAAACATCACATTTAATTGCTTTCCACGCACCTTTATGAGTGTCTTACCAGATGTGGAAGCCATTACTGAGTCAGAGGTTTTCTAAAGGAAGTTGGAGGTGTTGGTGGAAAGACATCAGCGAATAGAAACATTGTGGATGATCGTGTGGCCGTTGGGTTGACAGAAAAGTTGGAAGAAGCTAATCAGGCCCACAATAAACATCTGGATGAATTTATGCAACGGTGCTGCGAGGCTTCAGAGGCCCAAATAAAAATAATGTGGAACCTGAGAGGCAGCAAGATGTTTAATTGGATATCTTGCCCGGGGAGAGAACTTTGTGTTCATCCCATCAAAGCGAAAGCAGTTTGGAGATGTCCTCACCTCCAGGATCCAGTGTTTGTTGGGAATATGACTTGGAAATATGTCCAGAACCAGGGGCCACAGTTTGATCCAGAACTAGGGGCCACAGTTTGAGAATAAGGTGTAGGCCATTTAGAACGGAGACGAGGAAACACTTTTTCTCACAGAGAGTGGTGTCTGTGGAATTCTCTGCCTCAGAGGGCGGTGGAGGCAGGTTCTCTGGATGCTTTCAAAAGAGAGCTAGATAGGGCTCTTAAAGATATATCAGGGGATATGGGGAGAAGGCAGGAACGGGGTACTGATTGGGGATGATCCGCCATGATCACATTGAATGGCGGTGCTGGCTCGAAGGGCCGAATGGCCTACTCCTGCACCTATTGTCTATTGACTCTGAATAAGTTACTCTGAATATCCAAGCTCTTCTCTTATCTGTTGAAAAGGGTGAAGCTGCTCAGAGATGTAACACTGGGAGATGCAGAGTGGTTCAGGGGAGAAGCCAAAGAAATAAAACTGCAAAAGAAGCCTTCCCTCGCACAGTGCCTCAGTATTTTGTTCTTAAGGAAGAGTTAGCTCTTCAATGTTAGTCCAAACCTGGCGCAACATAGTATGTGTCGGAAGGAACTGCAGATGCTGGTTTACACTGAAGATAGACACAAAATGCTGGAGTAACGCAGCGGGACAGGCAGGATAGAAGGAATGGGTGACATTTTGGGTCGAGACCCTTCCTCAGACTGCTCGTCCCGACCCGTAACGTCGCCCATTCCTTCTCTCCAGAGATGCTGCCTTTCCTGCTGAATTACTCCAGCATTTTGTGTCTATCTTCTGGAGCTACATAGAACGGACAAACCATTGCCTTTACATCTCGGAGCATTACTAGAGTGGAGATAAGGCATGTAAAAAATGGAGGAGCCCCAAGCAATTGCATCGTCTGTGACACGGTTGATCCACATGTTTATGATTGGCTATGGTGAATGTTTTAAACAGATTATTAACCATCGAAAACTACAAAACACAACCCAGAGGGACTTTGACGAACGATGCTGAGAATATCAACGTTTTCTTTTGAAAATAGAGTACAGTAAAGGAGGAAATAGATGATAATGACACAACACTTAGCAGAGCTGACTTGCCTGAGGTTAGTCGCTGTGATTTGGCAGGTCAACTGGAAGAAACGGATTAGTGTGAAACACTTGGATGTTGGAGACGTATATTGGGAGCAGCTTCATCATTCAGCTGCCAGTGACCCAGGCCAGAAGCAACAGGAAGAATTGAGTACCGTTCTGCTCGACCCATTACAGGAAGGAGGTGGAGGCTTTGGAGGGTGCAGAAGAGGATTAGAGGGTGCAGAAGGTGATTAGAGGGCATTAGCTATAAGGAGGTTGCACAGACCTGGATTGTTTTGCCTGGACTGCTTGGATCTGTTCAATGTAAACAATATCCGGGAGCTCTGATAGACGTCTGTACTATTCTGAAAGCGTAGAGGGGGAGGGCTTTAAAGTGAAAGGGAAGTAGTTTAAAGGCGATGTGCGGGGCACTTTTATTTTTTACACGGAGGGTGGTGGGTGGCTGGATTGTGCTAACATGGGTGGTGGTGGAGGCAAATACGATAGTGGTGTTTAAGGGTTTTTTTTAGATAGGCACATGGATATGCAGAGAATGGAGGGATAGGTATGATGTGCAGGCAGATGGGATTAGTTTAAATTGGCATCATACTCGGCACGGCCAATGTGAGTCGAAGGGCCTGTTCCTGTGCTGTACTATTCTACCTTCTTTGTTCTACCTGCTGCAACTTCAACTCAATGCGCCAATCAACGCCAGTCTGGTTTTTGAGGGAAGTAAACAAACATTTTCCTCACCACGGTGTGAGAGACACTATCCCACTGGCTGGTGAGAGTGAGTGAGTCAGCTGAGAGAGTGTCTGAGATAACATCTTTCGAATAGGGCCCATCTGAAACCGGATGTCACAGCTGTATTTCAGAGAGCAGGGCTGGGGCCAACCCTTGCAGCATCTCGTTCACATTTATCCCTCAACCAAGAATTCCCTGGTCCTTTATTCATTGCAGGTTTGCAGGATCCAGCTGTGCAGAAATTACTTCCTACTTTAGCGGAGTAACAGTCCTTCAATGGGTGAAAAGCAATTGTCTTTTTATCAATGTCTGAAATGTCTAGCATAACTAACTGGATTTCATTTTGTGTTTGCCCGCTAACAGTGTGTCTCTTCTGTACCGCAGTCCCGTACATTAAAGTCTACCTCCTGGAGAATGGCATGTGTATTGCAAAGAGAAAAACCAAGTTATCAAAGAAGACCTTGGACCCGGTTTACCAGCAGGCACTGCTGTTTGATGAGGGTCCTCAGGGTCGGGTACTCCAGGTTAGTGCTGGGGTCACCCCGACAGACCACTCCACTGCCATCACAGCCAGGGTCTCTCTTTCTAACAGAGGTGGTTAGGGTCCCGTATTAGCCGGGGAATCCTGTATATTGGGCTAAATTGGTTTGTCCCATACGGGATCACCCTTGTCCCGTACTAGGGCCTGCTACTACTCTGTAATCACCGGAGCGCACGCTTACAGACAGATCCTAGATCGGATACAACGCGTGCGTGTTGCATGTGCTGTTGAAGCCACACACGAGTGATTCACCTGTCAACCAATCACATGCCCCCTTCTGCGCATCAGTTGTACGCTATATTTTGCCCGTCTCTGTAACCCTCTCCCGCCAGTCCCCCTCCCCTCCCCCTCAATGACCTAGAGGTGGTATCTCCCAGCGGCTTTATCTGCCCGGCTACAGGGGAGGAGGAAGAGTTTGGCATTGGATCAATAATCCAGACCTTTGAATTCCAGATTTTGGGAATGTGTTAAAACAATCTAAAAATTAAAAACTGATATTAAAATATGTCATAGAGTGATACAGAATGGAAACAGGCCCTTCGGTACAACTTGCCCACACCGGCCAACATGTCCCAGCTATACTAGTCCCACCAGGCTGCGTTTGGCCCATTTCCCTCCAAACCTATCCTATCTATGTATCTGTCTAACTTTCTTAAACGTTGGGATAGTCCCTGTCTCAACAACCACCTCTGGCAGCTTGTTTCATACACCCACCACCCTTTGTGTGAAAACGTTACCCCTCAGATTCCTATTCAATCTTTTCCCCTTCACATTCAACCCATGTCCTTTTATCCTTGATTCCCCTAGTCTGGGCAAGAGACTCTATGCATCTACCCGAACTATTCCTCTCATGGTTTTATACATCTCTATAAGATCACCCCTCATCCTCCTGTGCTCCAAGGAATAGAGCCCCAGCCTACTCAACCTCTCCCTATAGCTCACACCCATTAGTCCTGGCAACATCTTCGTAAATTTTCTCTGTGCCCCCTCCATCTTGACAACATGGTGCTCAGTCAGAACTGAACACAATACTCTAAATGCGGCCTCACCAACATCTTGCACAACTACAAGATGACCTCGCAACTTCTAGCACCCGTAGTCCGGATCGCGCTCGGGTCTCTGGCGCTGTAAGGCAGAAACTCGACCGCTGCGCCACCGTGCTTTCACCTGGTTTATTTGCATTTTTAAGAGAGACCTGTTGCCCTGGCTTGGCCCAGCCTGTTTGTCGCTTTAGATGACTGTTCAACCTCCAGCCATCCCACATCCTGTATCTATGCCCTAACTCGCAGCAAGGCCTATTCACTGATCACCCCTCCGGACCAGCTTGGTCAAGAATCTTGACTTAAATTGTCTTATCTTTAGAAATCCTTCCATGGCCTCACTCTGTCCGCACAGAACCTCATATTCCGCTTGGCTAGTTTAAAACAATGAATTCTCCAATTTTATGTAACCAACCAACACCTCTCCCCATCCCCTTTTCCCTCATCTCTTCCCTGTACCCCACTTGCATGCACACCCATTTCTCCCACTATCCTGCCCCCTTGCCTCTGTCCCATTCTATCCATATCCCGTCCACTGGCTTCTCATTCTCAAACCTCTTCCCTTCTTATCTCACAGCCTTTTGTCTTTCATCTCTGGTCTTTGTCACTCGTCTGCTCATCAAAACCCCCTCCCTTGTGTCCATCTATCACTTGCCTGACTCAACGCGCCCCCCCCACCCCCCACCCCACTCTGGCAACGGAGGAGGCCCAGGACAGAAAGGTTGGTACAGGAATGGGAAGGGGAGTAAAAATGGTTGGCAAGTGAGAGGAAGTAGCTAGCGATCTCCTGTTCACATGCAAATATTTTCCCTGCCTCCCCCTCTCCTTCCCCTGAAGAAGGGTCCCGACCCAAAACATCGCCTATCCATGTTCTCCAGACGCGCTGGCTGACCCGCTGCCGCACTCCAGCACTTTGTGGCTTTTTTTCTCTCGCCATTTATTTCTTGGCTTCTATATCGTCGACTTCACGGGACCTAATGTCCCGAATCCTTTTCCGAACTGGTCGTCCTCGCTTACGAGTGTCACCTATTGCTCTCGATGTGCTTGCAGGTCATCGTGTGGGGAGATTATGGCCGGATGGACCACAAGTACTTCATGGGAATGGCCCAGATCCTGCTGGAGGAACTCGACCTGTCCGCCCTGGTCACGGGGTGGTACAAGCTCTTCCCCACATCGTCCCTGGTCGACTCCACAGTGGCGCCCATCACCCGTCGTCTCTCTCAGTCCTCGCTCGACAGCAGCACAAGTCCGGCCGGCCAGTAAAGGTCTCCATGGACAGGACAAGGAGCAGATCATTCGAATGCCGAGGGGTGGCTGTAAATACTGTATGTGCAATTTGACCAACTGCTGCTAATGCTAGTCTGTTATTTTATTTATTTTCAATTACCTTGGAAGTATAAGTAATCTCCGCAACCTGTGCATTCATTTACATGTTTTGGGGAAATTGCTTTTGTATGCATAAGGGATAACGTGCAATAGAGGGAGAACTTCTCACCACAGTTTAAGTACAAGCCTTCCTTTTCATGAGAGCAATGCACACAGTCGAACGTGAGGAATCTGTCAACAGTTGGAAGGAGGCTGGAGATCCAGATGGGCAGCACCATCGGGGTCTGTCGATGAGTGGATGCATTACTTCCTCACCGCGTCGCATCTTGCTGGCCTGAACTAGGAGAAACCAGCCTTCAGCTCTCCTCATAAGACTACTGCGCATTTGCTCGAGTTGAATGCATTTGGAATGTTTCCGTGAAGGTTCTCCCTCAGCAGTGATGGAAGGTGTCGGCGGTGCGGAAATCCTGCTGACCCTTCTCACCATGACAGTATACCTCCTTGAAACCTGCACCGTTCGAAGGAACAATCCCGCGATCCTGCCTCTGCCTTACCAAGCGTCTCTGAGCATGAGCACCCTCCTTTCAGAATGAGGTTTGAGAAGGCATGCCGAACACTTCTACAACCTTTGCATACATAGACAACCTGACCTTCAGCACCCTGAACCTTGGTAGGCAGCTCCATCCCACCCTTCTGCACTTCCCGCAGTAAGGCCCCAGGCACACTGCTTACTCCATGCACTGACATCTCAGTGAAGCAAACACTGGCTGGTCTGGGACCTCCTGCATGGTCCAAGCCTACCTTAAAAAAAAAAAAATCTCTTCTAGTAACACATTCCTTCACATGTCCATCCACTGCATCCTAGAAAATAAAAAAACGAGACACCTGCATGCTTTGACCATCTTTAAAACTTTGTTGACTTCAACAGAATACATCCTATAATAGTTCTAGGAACATAGAACTCTGACAATGGATTTTGGCAACAGGCGGCAAAGAAACCAGAAGGGCTACTGTTTTATTTTTCTTCAATGAGCTGCACTGTGGGCCTTGGATCCAAAAAATCTCCCAAACCGTCAGTCAAACTTGGGAATATCACATGGCACTGTCTGTTCAAAATATACTGAAGCCAGCCTTGTTTTAAGAAAGGGGAACATTCCAACAGAGAGGGAAGACATCTCTCCAGCTGTCGGTCAGGTCCAGCCACACTGGCCAGTCACTCAGCGGGGGGACCAGGCCACAAAATGAGACATTGCACGATCCCGATGAATAACGGCTCCGAGCCAGAGAAAGCAAAAACTCACATCAGCCAATTGTTAAACAGATTCCACAACAGGCTTGGTTTTCTCAGTTTGATGGCAGGAGCATGTTGGAGAGTTGATTGGGACCCAACACTGGAACACGCCACAGGCAGATGATTTCACAGCAACCTAGCCGCGGAGTTAGACATTTCACCTAAACCAGTCTTTCAGCAAGACCTGGTCCTAAATGTGGCCAAAGGCTGTTAACTTTCACCATCTGCCAACCTTAAATAAGCAAGGAACAATAATGACTCATGGTCGATTTCAGAGGATTCTAACATAAAGCAAAAAGACTTTGTTTATCCACCGATTATATTTACAAAAAAACTGGAAAAAGGCAGAATATATCAAAAGGCAAGCACTTTATGATTTTGTAGCTGCTCAGAGTAGCCTACTGTGTAAATCCACGAAGAACTTGAATGGTATCACAGGTGAGGAACCCAAGGATCTAAAGATCCATCCTTCCCATCCTCCCTCTTCACGTTCAAGATCCCATGGACACAGAGGCTCGATAATGGGCTGATTGTTAAGGTGTGATTAAATGTGATATTTTGTGTAATTCTGGCAAAAATGTAGCACTGTCACTCACATAGCTGCGATCCTACTATGTTTCCTCATCATTGCAAAAAAGCACAGCCAACTTCATGTTGATTCTTGGATCTTCAACAGTTATAAAGAGATGAAAGATTTTCTGCATATGACAAACCATTGGCGGTCTATCAGCGGGCCCTAATGAAGTCCCATAAAATTGGACAATTGATGAAAGTCGAGGTGGGGAATGGTTACCATTATCAGCATTACCTGCGCTGAAGTGCTTCGTCTTAGCGGGGTGGAAAATTCAGTCACTGAAGGAAGATGGCATTCTTTGTCTGAAAAGATGTTCCTGGTATTTACACGTTGATGGGAATTATTCCTTACCTAATGCATGGAAGCTGTTTTATGGATTTCTCTCTGTAGCAAGGCTGGGACTGCAAAACTATTCTGTATGAGGACGGAGATGTTTTTTTTAAAACAAGAACTTTATGCAGTTTTACCATCAAATTGAGATCCAACACATCGGATGACTTACTGTAAAAGGGCATTTCCTTCTGTATAAGTAACGTGGTTTTACTATGAAACTGTCAAAGAGGTCACATCATTGGTTTGATATAATAATTAATAACTTTGTCTTGTAAAGTTTGGTCAGATTATGATGCACCTATTGTTAGCCTTGACTGCACTGTCTTTGTGGAGTATATAAAGTGCATCAAGCATTTCAGTATTGTATATAAATGTGACATTTTCAATTAGAATGCTAACCAGTAAAAAGAGACCATTTTTTGGAAGCCTGTCACAATGCTTGAAATACAAATGCCACACATGCTGGGATATTTGGCTTTCCGGCTTTACAGAATTTCCTTCACCAGCTCCAAATCCCTCAGCTAACTCTCCTGAAGATAATATATTTGGGACTATTTCACAGTGATGGAGATTTCTCCCTCTAAAACATCTCCACAAACAGACCCCTAGGCTGAGTTCCCCATCCAACCCAGGCCAAAGTTGAGCAGCTTCCCTTCATGTCTCTATAGTTTGAACAGTTTGTGACCATTTATTAAACTGTTCCCATTCCCATTCCCCACAAAGTAAAAAAGCCCATCCTCACAGCTCCTCCTGAAAGTAAAATCTTTGGGAGTATTCAGTCCAGTAAGCTAGAAGGTCACGTTATTTCTGGAGTGCGCACAAGTTACTTCCCAACCACTGTTACTGGTGAGCTGTAGATTTAGTCATGTAACCAGAGCGACTGCATTCCTCCAGGTGTAGAACATAAGGACGTGCAGCCTTTATCATGACATCTCTCCTATTGCACTCTGCCAGCCTTAGATCGCAGAACTACAATGCTCTGAGAGGGGTGCAGCCCACAGAATCTGCGTAGCCCATCCATCCCACTCCCCCCCCCCCCGCTCTTTCCCCACAGCTCCGCAAATTCTCCCCCCCCCCCCATTGCAGTCAGTCTAAAGAAGCATCCCAACTTGAAATGTCACCTATTCATGTTCTCCAGAGAAGCTGCCTGAATCGCTGCGTTACTCCAGCACATTGTGTCTCTTTTTTCTCATTTATGGGCCCTGCTCGAAACAGTTTCTGCCATCTCCACAGCCCAAGGTACAGATCTTCCATGTCCTATTCATTTCAAAATCTCCCTTCGCATTCCCCTGTACATTTTGCTCCAAAATTACAAGCTGTATTGCCTGTCGTTGAATCATTTAGCTTCTCTCTACTGACCCATGTCTTGTTCACCATTCAATGTCCTCTTAACCTTTATTACCCCAAGGACAACCCTGGCTTCCCCAGACTAACCTTACAGCTGAAACTGCCCCATCCCTGGAACTGCGCTGGTAAACATTTTCTTCAACCTCTTCAAGCCTTCATACCCTCCCCTCAATTTGAATGGCTGGCCCAAAACGTTTGTGTGGTATCAATATACATGATTCTATAACAAAGAATTGTCTACAAAGTGTTGCAAATAGAGTTGCTCGTCTGCGGCCTCTTTCAATCAGACATCCAAGAGACCTGCTCATAAACCCTAGACTTCTGCAAGGTGACGGGCAATAGTAAACCTGGATAAACCATGTTGCAGTCATTGCTATTACCCAACATTGCCATAATTAAAATTGGATCAAAACCCTGCAGCAAACAATAACAGTCCAAGTCATGCAGCATGGAAGCAGGCCCTTCGGCCCAACTCATCCATGCAGAGAGAGACGCCCCATCTAAGCCAGACCCATTTAGCTTAGATGGGGCATCTTGCTCGGTCGGCAGGAATGAGTTGGGCCGAAGGGGCTGTTTCCTTGCTGTATGACTGTAGGACTGTTGCTGTTTGCTACAGGGTTTTGATCTACCCACGTTTAGCTCACATCCCTCCAAAATGAAACACCTCACACTTTTAACTGAATTAAACTCCACTTTCTATTCCTCGGCCCAATTGCCCATCTGATCAAGCTCTAAGCTTGAAGATTATTGTTAACCATCTTCACTATCTACAATATCACCTATTTTAATATGATCTGCATACTCACTAATCATGCCGTATACATTTTCATCCAATAATCTCATATAACAAACAAACAGCAATGGACCCAGCGCAGATCTGAGACACACCACTAGCCACAGGACTCCAGTCTGATAAAAACAACCTTCCACCACAACCCTGTGCTTGCTACCACAAAGTCAATTCTGTATCCAGTTAGCTCGCGCTCCCTGGTTCCTTGGTGATCTAACCTCCCAGAGCAGCCGACCGTGTGGAACCCTAAAGGCCTTGCTCAAGTCCATTTAAGGCCTTGCCCTCATCAATCTTCTGGGTTGCTTCAAATTAATGAGACACGACCACACTGAATCAACACAAGCAACAATCTGACAAATATCAGATAATTGAATTGCATTTCTCATCTAGGGAGATAATCGATCTAAGTATTTGTAAAGAAATTGAAATATTTCACAGCACATTTGGTGCCTAGTCGTTGGATATTTTCAAACTGTGATTTCAATAGGCTTGAAAAATGGATACTGTCTCTTTATGGAATGGTCATTTTTATAATTGTGCTCTTCAATCATTTTATACCTCTGGCCTTTAACAGGCTCCACAGTACCTGTCTATTATTGTAACTGTTCATGTTGTTTATAAGCAGCAGGAATCTGCGGATGATAAGAATGCACACGGTAATTTTGTAAAAAAAAAAACACCTAGCGATTTTAATAAGAATCCTGTTAACAGCACAGACACAGCTTGTATTTGCATGGACTTGTAAAATTCAACTAATAAAAATATCGGCAGTAACTGCCTGTTCATTCACCAAGTAAGCTTGCATTCATTTTTAGTTTCAGAAATACAGCATGAAAACAGGCCCTTTGGCCCAACCAATCGTTCACATTAGTTCTATGTTACCCCACTTTCGCATCCATTCCATACACACCCGGGACAATTTGGAGAGGCACAATTCAATACAAATCCACCACTGATTTTCTGTCAACTGGTGGTCCAGCACTTCCATTAATCCGGATAAAATTACAAGAGTGTACTTGAAATCCCTCCCCTGGACGTTCCCCCAGAAATGTGCAAAGTAGGCCGGGTGAGATGGCCAATCTCGACCTCATAGGAACATCCACAGCCCATCGAATTCCCCCTTGCAGCTGGGGCTCTGGACCTCCAGCCTGGCCAGAGCCGGCGATCCCATTCCCATAGCCGGATTTGCAGGACAGTATCTCCAATATTCCAGCTGCAGTCTCACCAATACCTTGGACAGCTATAACATGATGTCCCAACTCCTGCACTGTCCAATAATGGTAAGAGTGCCTTCTTAACCAAGGCATGTCCACCAGAGTATATTTTGAGATAACTATGTACTCGTACCTCTGGGTTCCTGCTTTACCAAAGGCTGTCACGCACTATCTATGTCCGGCGCCGGTTTCACTCACCAAAATACATCAAATTGCCTTGTCTGAGTTAAACTCCATCTGCCATTTCTTTGCCCACTTTCCCAGTTCATCTAGATCTTGTTGCAACCTTAGAGAGCCTTCTTTCCTGTCTACCACACTACCCATTTTGGTTTCCTCTGCAGACTTGCTGATTAATACCTACATTTTCACCCAGTTTCACATATATGACGAACAGCATGAGACACAGCACCTTTCTCCAAGTAAGCTTGTATTAGTTTTTACCCTGACCACTGAGGGGGCCTAAATTATACCCTCAGCAAAGTTGTGAGAGATTATTGCCCAAAAATAGTCACTTCACATCTGCCTAAACCAATTGTAAACAGGATCTCATCTGTTTGAATTATTCCTGCTGAGACCCCGTGATACTACTCCCGAGGCCTTGTCACTTACTGTGCCATGTCCTGGTTTAACCTATCAGAATATAACACTTCGCGCAGGTCTACATTTATTCTGTATCGAACTAGCTCAAGAATGAATGAATGGTGTGATTTCAAATTAGAACACAATTCTGTTCAATATACAAAGTAAATCTTTAATAAAATCTTTATTTTCCATGTCCCCACAACAATCTTTATATTAGATTTTTTTTAATATATATAGTACAGAACAGTTGGAAGCAGCAAAAAGACTGTGTAAGTACATTCACAGAAGAGTTACTCCATTGCTGGCATGCTTGGAACAGTGAATAGGGATGTGCAATAGTATCCCTATTAGAGCTTTCTTGCGAGGAGGAAGGCATGAGAGGCATCACTTTACCTGATACCAAATGCTGGGCTGGTGCTAGACAGGTTGCCAGCAAAACTGTTAAGTGCTTTTACACACAAAAACAGAGTTAAAGAGCAAAGCACGAGTGTGGCTTATGGACATTTGCAGATGAAGCTCTGTATAACAATGGCAGGGAGTGGCCCTGAGGCTGGAGATGAGTGCCACAGTCATTCAAACATCAGATGCCACGAATTGGACCACAATCCTTGCTAACCCAGCCTCGGCCACAAGTCAGTGAGCTGCCCGAGGGAGCACACCTCAGGATCAAAATGCTTCAACCTAGCGCACAGGAAACCCCACTTTACAGCACCCGGAGACGGGCAGGTGGTTTTGGAAAAATAGCTTTGTGTATTCAAAAAATAAAATTTTATTTTCTATCTAGCACAAGGCTAACCCTTAAAATCCAGTAAATAAACTAGTGAATACTTGCAATGGGCCAACATTCCCTCCACATTTCTGATCAGCCACCCAAGGAAGAGGTGTGAACAGCTGCACACAATGTTAACAATATAAAACTGTCCTCTGCCATGAGTTGATAACTGAACTTTAAATCTTTCTCCATTAAAATACACCTCCCATTTATTTACTAGGAGCCTGGTTGCAGACGGTGATCTACAGCCACCTTTCAATGGTCTCCCGCAAGATGATCTTTCCAAAAAAGTAACAAAAACAAATGTTAATTCTCTCTTTTAAATCACACTTTATACATCAGTTTCTTATAAATCAAGCAGCCTCATAAAAATAGCACAAATTAGCTCCATATTAATATATTCGTTTCTGTCAATATGATACATTAAAGCAATACCCTTGCATTCCTTGTAAACTCCATCAGCATCCAACTTACACCTTTCTCATTAACAATCAAGCTGACCTTCAGTTAGTGGTGGTGGTACAGAGACTCCAACAACTTTGTACCAATGTTGTTTAATCCATATTGGGTGGTTAGGGGGTGGAAGGAGCACCTTCTGTGAACCACTGCCAGGACTGACACTGTTAAATCCCAACAGAAAACGAGTGGGAACTGTTGGGAATGAGCTCAGCAACACTCCAATGAGCTGAATCCAGATTGTACACCAGTAGGATGTTGAAATCGGACTGCAATTTGAAGAGTGCTTTTACACCGTCTTGCACTCACTCCAAAAACATGTAATGACCACCCCCCCCCCCCCCCCCCCCCCCCCCCTCCTTGTGTACTTTCACCCACGGCACATAGTTGGCAGAGACCAACTGCGGACTTAAAAAGTTGTGGAGCAATTGGGGTGGTGAGTGATGTGGGCGTTGACAACACCAAGGGGTAACGTGAGGTTGCACAATGCAAACAGGGAATGCAATGGGTTTGAAATACGTTAAACAGTGACTCAGCACAAAGTATAACACCCAGCAACATCTTATTATAGTCCAAAATGCAAAAACAGGCATGATCACAGGGCCCATGTAACTGGTGGAAAAGCTGAAAGAAGGGAATTTGCTTTACGACCTTGATACTGTTTAATACATTTATAACTTTAAACCTGAAACTCTCCTTTATACACAATTAGCAACACGTAATAAATGAACTCTTCCAACACGATAAATGGTCATTAATACAAAACAATGAACTACCATTGATGTAAACCTACTCTTGCTTCAATACTGCTGCACACACGACCCCTGGACCAGCCTCTGTGACATCCAGGTTGAGCCACACAAAAATGTTTCGCCCAAGTGCAAAAGCAGTGGGTGACACATTGCATCAGCTACCTGTAACCTCACACTGTATGCAGGCTTCAGGGAAGCAGTTCTAAGCTCTGGCAGTCCTCTGCCATCCATGACCATTTATCTCGTGTTTAAATGGGCAGAAAGAGGCAAATTAGTGAGTTGGGTGGGAGATCATGTACTTAGGCCTAACACTAGTCATACACATCATCCAAAATGCACTCTTCACAGGAGGACCACACTGTAATAACCCTGATCCAGCAGCTTCCCAGCAGCCTGGCCCCTCACATCGCTCAAGTGTCAGATCCAAGCCCGCACTGTTCGGTGTCAATAATCTGTGTCAACAGCACCTCTATATTCATAGAGACAAAAAGCTGGAGGAACTCAGCGGGACGGGCAGCATCTCCGGAGAGTGACGTTTCGGGTCTTGACTCCAGCTTTTTGTGCCTATCTTCAGCTTAAACCAGCATCTGCAGTTCCTTCCTACACTATCTACATTCATACTTGAAATAAGGAAACTCTCATAATTGTGTTAAGTACAGGCATTCAACCTCCCCCTTTTCCTCACTCCCATCCAATTTATTTCACATTAGGCTGCATTTTATTCATTATTCAAATCAAGTTGCCCAGGTCTCATTTATAGCCTGGAAAATGAACATGTGGGAGGGGAAAATGCAATTATCCCACTTATTTCTCTGGGTAACAGCAATTTAAGCACAAGGCTGTAGTCATGTTCATTATTTCTTTAGCATGAATGCCTAGGTTAACCCCTTATGAGAAATAAAGATGCTGATTCAAATGAAATTACAATAAAATCTATAAAATTTAAAAAAAAACTCATATTTACACATTCATATTGTAAGGTGCAAATATCTACTCCAGTGAATCTTGTCCTGTGCATTGAATCAGAATGTTTGCAAGTGTTTGGTCAAATTGGGGAGGGGCAGCATCACCCAAAATCCTGGTAAATTTTGTGAAAAATCTCACAACAACGTCAGGCTTGAAATGTCAGACAACTACTAGGGGCTGCACCTTCAACCAATGCATTCAGGGCAGCTCTTACAGGGAAAATCACTCAATATCCCTTATGATCAAGTGACCAGACACTGTGTGAGTAGCCATATTGTACCAGGCTCATAGAATCCCCATGAACAGGTGACAGTTTTCTTTAATTTAATAGAGTGGACATTAGCTGCATGCACTTAACTCCACGAAATATTGGTTAGGAAACAATGATGCAACCTATTTAGAGCCTCAACCACACTTACCTGATGCTTTTCAGGCGCAATACACGTTTAAATGTCTATTTAGAATTCTCCATTTCAAGTGAAAAATCTATCAAAAAATAATTCTAAACGTGTGGGCGTGACTGTTTGCCATGCATCAAACCTGGCTCCCAGTGTGTGAAAGATCACACATATGCAGCGGTGGAATTGATCTTGGAATTTGTTTTGTTCACCATCCCCAATTCTCTCCCAACAACCCTTTGACAGCAAGTTAAAGCCACAAAGTAGCCTGCTCCCATTCCTACCGGCAAATAACACCAAATGAGAGAAGATACTTCATACCCTGGAAAGCATTCTTATCTGAGGTAGAAATAAAGGGGCAATCGCCACTGAACATCTTCACCAGTTATTCCCCACTCAGCATTCCCCATTACCTTGCTCTTAATTTCCCAGCTTGTTAGAAAGCCCTGTGTTGCACACTCCCTATACAACCTCTAGGGCTTGAACAATAACACTCTCAGAGAAGCATCAAACTCTGGTTCTTCTGCTCAGAGATTGAGAGAAGTCTGCTTGCTGGGAAAGACAGCAGGCAAGCAGAGAGAGGTGAGAGATTAGTGAACCAAGTTTCACAACATGAATGGAGAGAGCTGCCATGTCCTGAGCCGTGCGTGAAGCAATGGAAATAGTGCCGAGGAAGTAATGTTTCAATGTTCTCCCCCCAGCCATGACCAATATTACTGGCAGAAAGTAAAGAGCCTAAACACATTAATTAATGATTCAATTATAAAATATGGTTGGACCAATTATACCCAGCTACTTTGATTTTTTTTCCTTTTATCTTGTGCACCAAATACCATTTTAAATAAATTCGTTTTGAACTTTTTCTTTAAAAAAAGATGTGTGTGTTGGAAAGAGATCAACTGGGCAATATGTAATTTGTTTCTGCAACACTGATGAAGTAGGAGATGGAACCTCCCATTCTGAGAGGGGCAAACCGCAGCTCTCAGCCCACCTGTCCAATGCAGGGTACAAGAAAGCATGGAATGCAAGTTGTTTGTCCCAATTGCTCTCTCATCTCTAACTAGGGTTTATTAATCTGCAACTAACTTCCAGGCCAGGTATGAAAGTGTAAGTGTTACGCTGGTATTGATCAGCTGATGAACAGTGAGTATTTTTAAAGATCCAATAGCACTACCTTAACCAAATGTCAATTCAATAGTTACTATCAAAACAATTAACCTATTGATAAAGCTATAACCAACATTTTTTGACATAGCATCAGGAAAGGCCTTGATATTATAGAGGCACAAACGTGCTATAATTCACATTCTTTCCAACTGTGTAACAGGGCTCAGTGGCTGATTAATACACTCAACCATCACTGTTTCCCTAACCCTCCAAATTTGAAGACTCCCCCTGATCATTTACTCAAAGTCCAAACTTCATAATTCTAACCTAGTACCATGAACAAGGCATTCTGCGGCTGCAGCTGGTGGCTCACCCACACGAACAATCAAGCGGAATTTAGAAACTAGTGGCTAAAGTTGTGCCAGAAACACTTCCCAATGTCACAATCTTCAAGATCACGCACCCTTCCTGGACTCGGCTTTTTTGGGAATTAAATTCCCAAACGATTCTTTGCGAGACAAATAATGTACATTTGACTTTGGTAATGGCGACTGCTATTTTGATGGGGGCATTCTTGCCAAGCCCATGGAAGATCGAAAGGCAAAATGGATGTGAGATTGCACAGCAAACTGGCCGGAGGAGAGAAGAAGCCAAAATGTCTTTGGCATGGTTCTGAGACATGGAGAGATTGTTGTGTCTTTCTTCTTAATTCCATTCTCTCTACTTCCAGATTTGGGTGCCGAGGGATTGACCAGTCGTGGGAGCAGCCCCTGCTTCCATGGAAACTGGTGACTGTCCGTAGCTCACCATGCCATTAGCGCTGTAGAAATTCATCCCCGCCATGTGCTGCGTCATCTGTAAACAAAGGAGGTCAAATGGGACTCGACAAACAATCTCCTGGCACTAATAATCCTATTCAAGTAGACCCTTTGCATGTCAGCAGAGGTGGGGGCAGACTGGTTTGTTCAACACAAATCTGCATTTTAGAAGTGCAACAGATTAGTTATTTTAGATGGGAAGCTGAACTGTCCATCTGTAGAGGTTTGACCAGTGGGTTGTTGATCTGTGGAATTCATTGCAACAGATGTCTGCGGAGGCCAAGTTATTGGACATTTTTGAAGCAGAGATGAATAGATTCTTGATTATGTGTGAAATGTTATGGGGAGAAGACAGGAGAGTGGGGTTGAGAGGGGAAAACAGCAATGAATAAATGGCGGAGTAAAATCTATGAACTGAATGGCCTAATTCTGCTCCTATGTTTTATAGACAAGTTGAGAAAAATACTAAGTGCTGGAACAACTCAACAAGTCAGGCAGCATCTGTGGCAGGAATGGACAGCTGATGTTTCTGGACGAGGACTCTTCTTCAGACTGATGGAGTAGGGGGTAGAAAGGTGAAAATGAGAGGCCGAGGCGGCCTAAAGTCTGGCAAGTGATAGGTGAATGCAGGTGAGAGGGTAGAGACAGTGATAGCGTTCGGAGGTGAAAAGGAGGTAAAAAGATATCAGATAAACGAAGAGTGGAAGGTGAAGCACGAAGGGGGGGGATGTGGGTGGAAGGGGACAGTGGGGAGGGGGAAAGTGGGGGAGGGGGGAAATGATAGACGGAGTAGGGAGGGGTGGGAGATCAGCTGAATGGGCCCAAATGGTAGATTTTGTGCTGGGTGCACATTCCAACCAGAAGCCGGTTCATTAAAGAATCATAACCTAAACAAAGAAAAGCAGAATTGATCAGATTGTGAGAGCTGAAGGACTCGTCACAGTGGGCTGCTGGGTTGCGGCACTATTACAGTGAAACCATTGCACTCCGCTAACAGGGCATGTTTCAGGAGTTCTGCACCAGACGTGCTGGGACAATGTCCCCCGTCTGACTGCAATGGTTCACAAGCAAATTATCCACTGATACATTCACCTCAGTGTTTCCTCTTGTGGCAGAGGCCATCTTACCTGCGCTATGTTCCACTGCAGTTGCTGCGCCTGTTGGGCTCCGTACACCGGCTGAGGCATGGCCATCACACCCATGTAGGCACCTTGCTGCCCCATCATCCCACTTGGCGCACCCATCCCCTGTGCCTGCATGCCTGGCATGAATCCTGCTGGCAGTGCCATTGGAGCCACCATGCCCAATGACTGTCCCACACTGCCCATCATACAACTGGCATGGGTGGCTGCAGTGCCCGCAGGGGGAAAGTTTGCATAGCCACTTGGCAGACAGGGAGCATAGGATGCTTGCGCAGAGGGCATGAACATAGCACCTGGAAAACAAAGAGAAGTCACTCATTTCTATTTCTGAACAGTGGGTCATGAGCATATGAAGAGAAGGGGCAGAGCGGGGTCACACAAGGTGGCACTGCTGCCTCACAACCTGCCAACCTCACAATCAGTTTAAGAATAAGGAGTAAGCCATTTAGAACGGATATGAGGAAGCACTTTTTCTCACAAAGAGTGGGGAGTCTGTGGAATTCTCTGCCTCAGAGGGCGGCGGAGGCAGGTTCTCTGGATGCTTTCAAGAAAGAGCTAGATAGGGCTCTTAAAAATATCGGAGTCAGGGGATATGGGGAGAAGGCAGGAACGGGGTACTGATTGGGGATGATCAGCCATGATCACATTGAAAGGCGGTGCTGGCACGAAGGGCCAAATGGCCTACTCCTGCACCTATTGAATATTGTCTATTGTCACCCAAGGACCCAGACTCAACCCTGACCTCGGCTGTTGTGTGCGAAGAGTTTGCACATTCTTCCTGTGACTAAAAATGGCATTCCTCCAGGCGCTCCAGTTGCTTCCCACATCCCAAAGATGTGCGGATTATTGAATTGCCCCGAGTGTGTGGGGAGTGGCTGAGAAAGTGGGATGACAAAACTAGTGTGAAAGGTGTCGATGTGGACTCGATGGGCAAAGGGCCAGTTTCCATGCTGTACCTCTAAACTAAACTAAATCACAGAAGAAATGGACGGCGATTAATGAAGAAAAATGGATAGGAAAAATTACAGAATGAGATGATACAGAAGTGGATCGTGTTAGCCCAGACTGGACTAGAAGCAACATCCTGGCTTCAACGGCCAACTCCCTGAACTCACAGACTGATCAACCTGATCATGTCCAGTTTACATTTTGTTCAAATGCTGCCAGCATTATCAATTTAAGTTATCGCGGAAGAGAAGGCTCTCTCATCTGAAAACTGTGCTGTCTAGTTTTATGCTCCCCTATCCTGACAAAGACTGACCTTCTCTACCTACACCTATCGTGACTTTACATACCTCTGGAAGATCACTCTTCAATCTCCTACGCTCCAGGGGAAAGTCTTAGCCTCCTTGTTATTCAAGCCCTGCAGTCCCAGAAACACAGTTGTAATTTTTTTCTGCACCCTTTCCACCCAGATGGCAAAGTCAAAGAGTAAACGGGATATCGTTAAGGTGACATGGGGCAAAGTCAAGTAGATGTGCAAGGCACATACTTTTAAAGAGAGCGTGGTGAGTGCCTGGAACATGCTGTCGGGGTGGCGGAGGAGGCAGATACAATAGTGAGTAGTTGAAGAAGTGTTTGGATAGGAATATCAAAATATAAGGAATGCAAGGATATGGATTATGTGCAGGCAGATAAGAGTTGGACTTGGCATCAGTGTGGATAAAAGGCCTGTTCCTGTGCTGCACTGTTCTATGGTCTACATTCTACCTGCAGGAAGATGAGATTAATTTAACTTGGCATCATGTTCGGCCCAGAGATTATAGGCCAAATGTCTGCGCTGTTTTAGATTATATTTGCAAGCAGATGAGATTAGTTTAACTTGGCACATGTCCAGCATGGACATTGTGGACCAAAGGGCCTGTTCCTGTGCTGTCGTTCTACATTCTCTAATGCTGGTGCGTCTTCCTCTATGCCTGGACTGGGTGTTAACCAAAGATCCTACAGCAAGCAAGATGGATCACTCGACGAAAAAGACGTAGTATGGTCATAGGCAGATTAATTGGGGTAATTTTTGGCTCCATTTCTGTAACCGGCTTCCGTCCCCGCACCAAAGATCCCATAGGATACTAGCGCGGAGACGGAAGCCGGTTACGGAAACATCCTCGTAAAAATAAAAGTTATTTGGTAAAAATTTTTTCCTTATTTTCAGAATTATAATTTATTAACACAAATTGTTTCCCCGCAATGTTGATTACGCTGCGAGGGGTTACTGAAATGGAAGAAAAAAAGTCCCACGTTCCGCTCCGTTGCGTTCTACACGTCAGCCCATTGCATTTAGAAGGAGTGATCTATCTTGCCACTATAGGATCTTTGGTGTTAACTGTAATCCTGCCGCATACCTTGAGCCGGTACATGGGACGGCTGTGACCCATAAAGCGAAAGAATGGAGTCCTTTGAGAGCAGTTTCTTCCCCGAATCCTCCTGCTTCACGGAGGGGTCAGCAAAGAAATTCAAGTTTTCAGCTGCTTCTTGGGGAGCAGAAGCCAAAGACTGCAAAACACAAGATCAACAGAGTGAAGCATGATCACCGAGTTCCGATAGTCTTCTGCATGCCAATGACTAAATTATCCGCCTGTACACAGTGCCCAACGTAGCAAAATAGATAAAGGCAAACACTAAACGATAAGAGCAATAGCACAAGTCATACGCTGTCCCTGGCCATGCTGATAACATGCACGATTCTGTTATCTTTACAAATTACACATGCACCTATTATACTCCTTGCTGGAGACCTTCCCAGTGAAGATAAACACTATAATTGAAACACAGTTGTACAAACAAAGAGGAAATTCAGCTTGACCGTGAACTTGGTTTGTGCCCATATCAGTATTTCCACCTTCAGAGACAAACAATGATCAAGAGGCTTTTCGATAGGCACATGGATAAGCAGGGAATAGAGGGACGTGGAGAATTTAAAATCGATTTGAGAACACCAAGCAGCTCAGCAAAAGAGGATGCATCTCCCGTAATTGATCCAGAAACTTTAATGAGGGATTGATCATTGCAAGATGGCACGGGAGCTTGGCGACTCTTTACAGGATGATTCCAAGAGAGGATCTACTATCACCCGGTACAATCGCTCCACTCTTAATTCTCTGCTCTGCACTGATATTTTTCTCTTTGCTTGACCTGTTTGTATTCGATTGTATTCAAGCACAGTATAGTCTAATTCAATTGGATAGCCCGGAAACAAAAGCGTACTGTGAAAAACGCCGGCATGCATGACAATAACAAACCAAACAATTCTTGTTCATCGACCAAATCCAATCATGAAAATTCAAGGCCAGATCCATCCTGGCAACGCATTCATAAATACCGTGCTTTGGAATGTGCTGGGATCCGGCTGTGGATTGGACATCATGGGTCCAAAGAGATCGAGATCATTTGCCATCGTAGAGGTTAAACTTGTGGCCCCAGTGGTTGTGGGAGCTGTTGCAGGGACATCTGGGGGAGAACATTACAAGTAAGAACATAGAAGGAAAATGGAATTGGCTACTGCACAACTGGAGGGGACAAAGGGCAGAATCTCAAGTTCTTACCCAAGCCTAGAAGATCAACTGTAGCTCCCCGTGGTACTGATGGACTCGGCTTCAACTGCAGCGGTTCATCTTTCTTTGATGCCTCAATAGAGGAAAGACAAAAATAATCAGTTGTTTACTGTAAAACTCCCAGGGCGAACAGATAAACAGCAAATGATTAGTAGCAGTTTCAGAGCTAAGGGAGCAATTACAAACGTAGTCTGCAGAAGCGGAAGGATTAGGACATTCAGCCTCTCAAATCTGCTCTGCCATTTAATTAGACTGGGACTGATCTAATTGTACACATTGAAGCCGACCGAATAATGTAAAGCCAAGATGGAGTAGATGCGGAGAGGATGTTTCCATAATGGGAGAGTCTAGTTCCAGATGGCATACCCTTAGAATAAAAGGATGTATCTTCAGAATAGAAATGAGGAGGATGGTGATTCTGTGGAGTTCATTGGCTCAGATGGTGATGGACGCCAAGTCATTGGGTATTTTTAAAGCAGCGATTGATAGGTTCATGCTTAGCAAGGGTGTCATAGATTACGGGGAGAATGCAGGAGAATAGGGTTGAGAGGGAAAAATAGATCAGCCATGATCAAATGTCAGATCAGAGTTGATGGGCTGAATGGCCTAACTCTGCTCCTATATCTTATGAATTTATGAAATTATGTACCTCAACTCTGCAATAGTAACATTTCACCCATTTCTCATGAATCTATCTACCAGAATCTTCTGTTCTCTTAATCTTCAACATAACCAATTAATATGGGCACAAACTACTCAACCGCTCCATTTACAGCTGCCTCTTCATCCAAAGAATTAACCGGGTGAAGTTTCTTTGCACCGGCTTCACTGCAAGAACATCCTTTCTTCAGGCAGCTCAGTTGCACATGCGTCCTTTATCCAAGTAATCAATATAGATTATAAATAGTTGAGGCTCCAGCACCGATTCTGCAGCACCTGCCAAGTTACTGATTACCAATCTAAATGTTACCTATTTATCCCAACTCTGTTGGTTGGTCCATTATCTATCTATATCAATATATTACTCCCCAACTCCATGCTCTCTTATCTTGAGCAGTTACTTTTTATTAAATGTGTTATGCAATTTATTAAATGTGTTATGAAAATCCAAGTACACTACATCAAATGGTTCCACATTACCCATCCTGTCTGCAAACATAACATCACAACCTTCCCACCATTTTTGTGAGCGGCAAATTTAGCAAACATATCTTTAGTGGCCTTGCTCAAAAATTTACGCAAAGCTCCAGGGGCACGATTCATTATAAAATGCCAACCAGATAATGATCCATTTATACCCGTTGTGCTTTTTACTAGTCAGCCAACCACCATTCATTGTTATCGTCCATATGCGGCAACTTATCACGTGGCTTCTGCAAATGTGTGCACTGTACATGCACAGGTTTACCTTATTCATACCAAGAACTTGTGGATTAATTGGTCTGTAAATTTCCCCTTGAGTAGGTGAGTGGTCAAATCTAGGAAGAGTTGATAACAATATGGAGAGTCGGGGCTCTCTGTGAACCAAAGGGCCTGTTTTCACGCTGTATCTCTCTACAAAATGTGATTACTCTTCCACAGATGTAGCACCCTCTGGGCTAAACCACTGCCATGCACCAGATCCCTTGTTTAGGACAGTGAAGGCATTCTCTTTCACCAAGTGGTAAAATATAATTCTATTTCAGCAAGACTCATGTACTTACTTTCTCTGGTTTGAAATATAGCAACAGACAAACAGACTTTAATCAGAGGTTGGTGAATCTGTGGAATTCATTGCCACAGACAGCTGTGGAGGCCGTCGGATATTTTTCAGGCGGAGATTGACAGATTCTTGATTTGTACGAGTTATGGGATGAAAGCAGAAAAATGGGGTTGAGATGGAAGATTGGTCAGCCATGATTGAATGGCGATGTAGACTTGACGGGCCGAATAGCCTAATTCAGCTCCTAGAACTTATGAACAAACCACAGACTCACCACTTTAACCTTTTCAAAAACAATGGATGCAGGTTTGCTTTCCTTTGCCACAATTTCCTTTTTCCATTTATTTTCTTTCTGGAAGGGCAAAAAGCTGTTAAGCTTGAGACTGGAAGACAGCATACAACTTGATTAGATACAAGAGGCCTCGCTGCTGATCAACTGCAAAAGCATTTAGAAAGATTGAGTTTCTCTTGACAGTCAAGAACAATGAATTTATTTACGGATCCATAGAATGATTGTAGCACCAAGGCCCCACCTGGCCAGTTGGGTCCATGTTGCTCAGTCCCAGTACGTTGCTAATTATATTCCTTTAGATACTTATCCACCTCCCTTTTGAATATCTGACAACCCATATCTTAAACAATCCATGTAAAATATGTATTTTCCCCAAAGTTGGTAAGGAAAGTGCTATTAATTTCTGCCACCATTACACAAAACACAGCACATTCATAGAAACATAGAAATTAGGTGCAGGAGTAGGCCATTCGCCCCTTCGAGCCTGCACCGCCATTCAATATGATCATGGCTGATCATCCAACTCAGTATCCCGTACCTGCCTTCTCTCCATACCCCCTGATCCCCTTAGCCACAAGGGCCACGTACAACCTTCACCCTCCTCCAACCTGAAGTGAAATGTGACATATCTGTTTTTTCTAGAACAGATGATTTTTTTTTTTTAAGTAACATTGGTGTGCACTATTATGGAAAACTTCAAAGTAATTGTAAATACTAGATTATCGGAGATGTCCTCATTCTTTAGGAAACGGGGGTTCCCCTCTTCCATTATAGATGAGGCTCTCCTCGATATCCCACAGCTCCGCTCTTGCTCCCCTCCATTCGCAACAAGGATAGTCCCCCCCTTGTTCTCACCTTCCACCCCATTAGCTGTCGCATGCAGCATATAATCCTCCAAAATTTTTGCCGCTTCCAACAGGATCCCACTACTGGCCACGTCTTCCCATCTCCACCCCTTTCTGCTTTCCGCAGAAACCGTTCCCTCCGCAACTCTCTAGTCAACTCGTCCCTTCCCACCAAACCACCCCCTCCCCAGGTACTTTCCCAGGTACAACCACAGGAGATGCAACACCTGTCCCTTTACCTCCCCCCTCGACTCCATCCAAGGACCCAAACAGTCTTTCCAAGTGAGGCAGAGGTTCACTTGCACCTCCTCCAACCTCACCTACTGTATCCGCTGTTCCAGGTGTCAGCTTCTGCATATCGGCGAGACCAAGAGCAGGCTCTGTGATCGTTTCACTGAACACCTCCGCTCGGTCCGTCTTAAGCTACCTGATCTTACTGTCTCCGACTACATTCTATCTTTGTCCCGCGCATTCCCCTGACATCAATCTGAAGAAGGGTCTCGGCCTGAAACGTCACCCGTTCCTTCTCTCCAGAGATGCTGCCTGCCCCGCTGAGTTACTCCAGCATTTTATGTCTACCTTCCATTCAAACCAGCATCTGCAGTTCTTTCCTACACAATCCATTGATCATAATCCTTTACAACGTAAAAAATGACAAAACAGCAATCTTCCAGGATTTTAAACTCTTGCCCCTATCCCAAATCTAATGGAGACTAATGAAAATAAATTGTTAACAAGGCCATACTTAGGCCTATCTAGGATCGAAGTAATACAGAAACAGTTCATTCACATACAATGGTCTGATGAATTTCAGAATTTCAATTGCAATTGCTGGTGGGACTCACCCTGAATGCAGTGACATCAATACTTTTATTGAAATACTTCTTCTTTTCATATTTGTCTCTGATGAAGGTCACCACAGCTCTGAGTTACAAGTTAAGAGAAAAATTAAAAAGACAAGCTGGATTTCAAACGCCCTATTCAAGACACTGCGTCATAAGACAAGGGATTGTAAGAAGGCAGGAAAATGTAGAGATGCTTGCTGAGACAACCTGAATATGTGGGCACGAACAAAAGAGATACAGTGAAATGTTGTAAATGTGAGAGCATCCATTTTGGTGCACAAAATGGAAAAGCAATGTAATTTTTTTAATGGTGATTTGGCTGGGCGATATTAATATCTAACAGGACCAAAGTGTTTTATACATAAGTCACTTGTAGCCAACTGACTGTTTTTTTTTTAGAGACACAGCGCGGAAACAGGCCCTTCGGCCCACTGGGTCCGTGCCGCCCAGCGATCCCCGCACATTAACACTACTCTAGTGTCAATTTTGTTTTGTTTTTTTTCACTTACCAAGCCAATTAACCTACAACCTGTGCATCTTTGGAGTGTGGAAGGAAACAAAAGATCTCGGAGAAAACCTACACAGGTCACGGGGAGAGCGTACAAAGTCCGTACAGACAGCATGCTTAGTCGGGATCTAACCCGGGTCTCCGGCGCTGTAAGGCAGCAACTCTACTGCTGCACCACCGTGACTGGCCATGTAGTAAGCAACTAAGAGGATAAATGGTATGTTGGTATTTATTGTTGCCTGCCTCGGGCTTGGGTTAAGGATATTTCCTCTGGACTGGAGCAGAACTGGCAGTGAGGGGGAAAGGATCCTGTTGCTGTGGCCCAGGTAGCTAGGACATGGAAGGAGATTCTGCTGCAAGATGAGCAGCAGCTTGGGGCAAAATGAAAAAAACCACAACCACAAGGGTAATAATCTCTGGATTATTAACTGAGCAACATGCAAATTGCCACAGATAAACAGGATTAGAGGTAAAAGCAAGGCTCAAAGTGTGATGTAGTAGAAGCCAC
This sequence comes from Okamejei kenojei, assembly GCA_035221665.1. NCBI lineage: Eukaryota > Metazoa > Chordata > Chondrichthyes > Rajiformes > Rajidae > Okamejei > Okamejei kenojei. The sequence goes on from CM069157.1 coordinate 27,981,497, forward strand.
ATGGTGTGGAACTGGGCTGTACTCAACCTTATTTCAGGAAATGAGGATGAACAAGTGGTGGAAATATTTGTAAGGAACCCTTTACAATTTGGTAAACATTAAGGTAGTGATGGAAAAGGATATGGTTGAGCCTAGATTTCAGTTCTTACAATGGGGAGGGCTGACTTCAATAGTGTAAATTAGTTCCTTGCGAAAGTAGATTGGAAGCAGCTACAAGAGTGGAAGGAACAACTTTCAGGAGGCATTTAAAAGTGTTACGATTAAAAGCATAATAGTAAGAGTTCAGAATCAGCCTATTCCTCTAAGGGCAAGAAGCATAGATGATAAGATTAGGGGATGTTGGTTCATAAAGGAGTCTAGAGTTTAACGCAGAAAGAGGAAGCATCGGTTAGGCACAGGAAATGGCTATTGAGCAAGTTCTTTAAGGTTTATTTGAAACTTTAGATGAGAGCATAAGAAAACAGTCAGGGAGGTAAAAAGGGAACATGGAATGGCCCTGGTCCACAGAATTACAAAGCATTTTATAAATATGCTAGAAGCAAGAAAGCATCTAGGGGAAAAATGTGCGCCCCTTCTGGGGCAGGAAGTCCGTGTGTGCAGTCAGGTGATCTATGGGTTCCTGAATGAACACTTTTTGCTGGTATTCAGCAGGGAGAAGGGTGGGGAGGATAGGGTTAGGGAAGGGACACGTGATAGCCTAGTCCCAAACCAAAATATCTTCTGTCCATTTCCCTCTATAGATGCTGCCTGACCCACTGAGCTCTTGGTAGCATTTTGTTTTTTGCTCAATAGTCTGGAACATTTTTGTATCAGGAAACTGAAGATGAAATGCTGCTGGATTAGACAGTTTAAGAAGGAACTGCAGATGCTGAAAAATCAAAGGTAGACAAAAGTGCTGGAGAAACTCAGCGGTGTAGCAGCATCATCTATGGAGCGAAGGAAATAGGCAACGTTTCAGGACGAAACCCTTATTCAGGGTACTAGCTACAGGGAAAGGTTGGACAATCTGGGATTGTTTTCTCTAGATGGTCGGAAGATGAGGGGAGACCTGATAGAAAGATAACATTGTGAGTGGCATAGACAGGGTAGGCAGCTAGAACCTTTTTCCCAGAATGGAAATGTCAAAAACTAGAGGGCATAGCTTTAAGGTGAAAGGGGAGATGGTGAACCCCTGCATTCCCTCTCTCTCCATCCCTCCCCAACCAAAGTCACACCAGCTTCTCATTCTCATCTAGCAGATAACAATGGCCTGTATCAATGTTACATTTTTGCATATCTTTCACTCATTTGTTCTATATTTCTCTACATCATCGTCTATATCTCGTTTCCCTTTCCCGTGACTTTAAGTCTGAAGGGGGTCTCGACCCGAAATGTCACCCATTCCTTCTCTCCAGAGATGCTGCCTGGCCCACTGAGTAACTCCACCATTTTCTGCCCATTTTTGGTTTAAACCAGCATCTGCAGTTCCTTCCTACACCTTTTCCACTATTTATTGATTAAACAGTTGATAGATCTGCAACCTTGCGATATTCATGTATAATGAATGCATGATAAGCACGGCAATAGAACTTGTCCCTGCAGATGACATCCCCATCGCCTCACTCGACCCCTGGAGAAATTTGAAAAGGATACTGGTCTGTTTTTGGTCGTTTGAAGTCCTCAGGAAGGTAGGCTTCATACAGGAGCTTGGCTTTAGAGTTGCCCATTTCCTGAATACTCTATTCCATAAAAGCACAAGAGACCAGAAGGTTATTGGGACATAACAAAAGCTCCACCATTAACACAAAGGCATCTAAAGCAACAATGAAATCAGAATGGCAGCAGAGGCATGACGGACTGAATGGCCTATGCCTACTATAATTCTTAAAACAATTAAAAAATACTGCATACTTTCCAAACTTTTCCAATTCCACAGTACTCAGGAGGGCAAATATCAGTCAGTGCTTGGAATAAGCTCTTTCAATTAGTCTACGAGGAGTTTAACATTGCCAGCGAATCCCATATTTCCTTACATCATAGCTGGTTTCTTGGCCCATCAGATCTGTGCTGCCTCATAATGTGATCCCATGTTCCCACAGATTTTCCCCATAACCTATTCACCCGACCTTCCCACTTGCCTGTATACTTGTGGCAATTAGAACAGTTTGCTGACTTGCCAAAGTGCAGCAGCTCTGGGGCTTGGGAGGAAACCTGGAGGAAAAGCATGTGATCACTGTGAGCGTCTGCAAGCTCTGTCGAGATGACACTGGCGGTCAGGATGACTGAAGCTGTGAGGCAGAGTGAAGATGCAGCATGCCAATCCCAGAAGGGGAAGGCGTGAGCACCATGTTGATCCCAGCTGAACGAGAGGGTAGGGGCCAGGAAGAGAAGAGCAAGTACCCATCTCCTGGAGCTGCATTTACTTTGCTCTCAGCTCCCCAAACCTGCCCAAAATCAACAACTAATTCTGCTAACCGTGGCTTTACCTTAGCCTCATTGAACCCAATGATACATAGACAAGCTGGTTGACAGGTTTTATAAGGAATGTTGCAGCTTTATCTGAATTTAAACATATAATTTTTAGAGCAGTGTGCTCTGCACCCAAGGCTCAATTCACTGAATGGCAAGGCAGGCTGCATCAATTAGAGGGCCTCTGTTGGAAATGCTTCCTCCTTTGCACAGAAGATGAAGTGACATTCCCTATGTTCAACCGTCAGTGGCAACTCAGTTTCGTTCTTTATTGCTGCCCCACAGTCTGCACAAGTAGGCCATGCATTGCAGAATGAAATAGGCACAAGAATCTGCTTCTCTGAGGTTACTTCACATGACTATTGTTGCCAGGTTTCAGTTCTCATTTATTAGTTTAAACCTGATTTGTATAGGCCAATGCAGGAGGTGCACTCTCTCAGGGACTGGATGAACGGCTTTGGACAAAGGAGATTACAGAAGGTGATAAGTACCACCGGTCCATCACAGGTACCCACCCTCCCCACTATTGAAGGGATCTATAAGAGGTGCTGCCTCAAAACGGCCCACAACACCGCGGCCACACTTATTTCACTCCTGCTATCAAGAAGAATGTATAGGAGTCAGAAACCGGTGACCACCTGGTTCCAGAACAGCTTCTTCCCATCAACCATCTAGCGCTCTTGAACACTGCACAACACAAACCACATGGACTGTCTTTGGTTGCACTACGGACTACGTCCTGAAGATGCAGCTGCAAGCAAGAATGTCATTGCACGTACTTCACCCTCCTTGTACATATTAGAATAAATTCAACTTGATTTGATGGTGTTGGCTCAGAATTAAATTCTGGCTCAGGACATTAGGACATCCTCATTTTTCTGCATTTGACTGAATACCACTCCCTCAGTGTTGAATTTGTGCCAGTCTAGATTATAGCCTGAAGCCTCTGACTCTTACCAGGAGTGTAAGATGCTCCAAACCACCAACACATCTCCACTCATACACATTATTCATCCATCCACCATTTTGTTTACACACAGTACCTGAATCTGTTCTAGTGTCCATTGGTCCAGAGTTACTGACTTCACCTTGGAGATGTGGACTCCAAGGTTTCTGTGAATGCCAGCACAGCGAATGCAAATGAAAACCCCCAGGTTCCACGATGCCCATCTTGGTCCTACGAAAGAGAACAAAACAATCGGAAAATTATTTGGGCATTATTTGAAAGCAATTGATTCAAGAGAAAAGAAACTGCAGATGCTGGAATCTTGAGCAAAATACAAAGTGCTGGAGGAACTCAGCAGGTTCCACCCCCACCTCTCTTTTCCAGCTTGCTCCCCCCACTGCAATCAGTTTGAAAAAGCTTTGCTATCTGACACGTCGCCTGTCCGTTGCCTCTACAGATGTAAGAAAGATGAAGGGGCAGCAGTGGCACAGATGGTAGAGTTGCTGCCTCAAAGCGCCAAAGACCCAGTATCGATCCTGACCTCGGGTGCTGTCTGTGTGGAATCTGCACATTCTCCCTGTGACTGTCTGGGCTTTCTACAAGATGTGCAGGTTTGTTGGTTAATAGGCCTCTGTAAATTGCTCCTAGTGTATAGGCGTGGGAGAACATAGAAATAGTGTAAACGGGTGACCGGTGGTCGGCGTGGACATGGTGGGCCGAAGGGCATTTTTCCATGCTGTATCTTTCAATTCAAGCTTTCAAACAAAACAGAAATACAAGGAACAGGAACAATAGAAGATGTAGAGATGGAAGTGGACAAAACAACAAGTTAATCATTTCAAACGATTGGCATCTGCCAGTGCAATACACCTTTCTCTGCCTTCTATATATTTTCCTTCCTTCTGTTGTAGTCTGGTTGGCTCCAGGTGGTTTATGGCATAGTGTGTTCGGCATTCAATCATAATCAGTACTCTGGCATAGCTGTTGGCCACCTGAGAAAAATACCTCAAATGGAAGATCAAGACCTCAAAATCCTCTCAAAGCTGATGATCATTGACAAACTACGTTTATTAGACAAAGCTAGCAGGGATTTATTCAAGGCAAAGGGTCAAGCTATCTTCATAGTTTTATTTAAATAAATTAATAGAAGTGTTTGATGAAGGAAAGCAGCTGATGAGATGCATACGGTCCTATTAAGTGGATTTGCTAAGACGCCACCAAATACAGTGGCTTGCAAAAGTTTTCATACCCCTTGAACTTTTCCACATTTTGTCACGTTACAACCACAAACGTAAATGTATTTTATTGGAATTTTATGTGATAGACCAACACAAAGTGGTGCATAATTGTGAAGTGGAAGGAAAATGATACATGGTTTCCAAATTTGATTACAAATAAAAAACTGAAAAGTGTGGCATGCAAAAGTATTCAGCCTCCTTTACTCTGATACCCCTAAATAAAATCCAGTGCAACCAATTGCCTTCAGAAGTCACCTAATTAGTAAAAAGGTGTAATCTAATCTCACCTTTCGCTGCAATTACAGCAGCAAGTCTTTTGGGGTATGTCTCTATCAGCTTTGCACATCAGGAGACTGAAATTTTTGCCCATTCTTTGCAAAATAGCTCATGCTCAGTCAGATTGGATGGAGAGCGTCTGTGAACAGCAATTTTCAAGTCTTGCCAGAGATTCTCAATTGGATTTAGGTCTGGACTTTGACTGGGCCATTCTAACACATGAATATGCTTTGACCTAAACCATTCCATTGTAGCTCTGGCTGTATGTTTAGGGTTGTTATCCTGCTGGAAGGTGAACCTCCGCCCCAGTCTCAAGTCTTTTGCAGACTCTAACAGGTTTTCTTCCAAGATTGCCCTGTATTTGGCTCCATCCATCTTCCCATCAACTCTGACCAGCTTCCCTGTCCCTGCTGAAGAAAAGCATCCCCACAGCATGATGCTGCCACCACCATGTTTCACAGTGGGGGTGGTGTATTCAGGGTGTTCAGCAGTGTTAGTTTTCCGCCACACACAGCGTTTTGCATTTAGGCCAAAAACTTCAATTTTGGTCTCATCAGACCAGAGCACCTTCCTCCACATGTTTGCTGTGTCCCCCACATGGCTTGTGGCAAACTGCAAATGGGACTTCTTATTGCTTTGTTTCAACAATGGCTTTCTTCTTGCCACTCTTCCATAAAGGCCTGATTTGTGGAGTGCACGACTAATAGTTGTCCTGTGGACAGATTCTCCCACCTGAGCTGTGGATCTCTGCAGCTCCTCCAGTGTTACCATGGGCCTCTTGGCTGCTTCTCTGATCAATGCTCTCCTTGCCCGGCCTGTCAGTGTAGGTGGACGGCCATGTCTTGGTAGGTTTGCAGTTGTGCCATACTCTTTCCATTTTCGGATGATGGATTGAACAGTGTTCTGTGAGATGTTCAAAGCTTGGGATATTTTTTTATAACCTAACCCTGCTTTAAACTTCTCCACAACTTTATCCCTGAACTGTCTGGTGTGTTCCTTGGGCTTCATAATGCTGTTTGTTCACTAATGTTCCCTAACAAACCTCTGAGGCCTTCACAGAACAACTGTATTTATACTGAGATTAGATTACACACAAGTGGGCTCTATTTACTAATTAGGTTACTTCTGAAGGCAATTGGTTGCACTGTATTTTATTTAGGGGTATCAGAGTAAAGGGGGTTGAATAGTTTTGCACGCCACACCTTTCAGTTTTTTATTTGTAAAAAAAATTTGAAAACCCCTGTATCATTTCCCTTCCACTTCACAATTATGCGCCACTTTGTGTTGGTCGATCACATAAAATCCCAATAAAATGCATTTACGTTTGTGGTTGTAACGTGACAAAATGTGGAAAAGTTCAAGGGGCATGAAAACTTTTGCAAGCCACTGTAGGCTTGACCATAATTGAAAGCTGTGGGAGAAAGAAAGTTGAGGCAGAATAGATAGAAAGTAGCAGGAAACATTAAGGGAACGTTTGTCTTTCAGATTTTTTGATGGAATCCCATAGGGAAGAGATGCAAAGGTCTTCGAGAAGTGCAAAAGAGATTTGCCAAAATTATTTTGTTCATTGTATTAACTGGAGAAGATTGCCTTGTCCTCTTTGTTAGAGGATCTGTTGGAGGTATCTGCAATCCATAGAGCTGTTCGACAGAAATTACTCCTCTTTGCAGAGTAGTCAGAACTGAGGGACATGGAATAAAGGTTAATGTGAAAAGAATGAGAGGTTTTAATGCGCTAATGGTGAGGATCTGGAATGCACGACTGAGGTAATAGCGGAGGCAGATTCAATCACTAAATCTAAAGGGAGCTGGATAAGAATCTGAATGAAAATAACTTGTAAGGCATGGGGCGAAGGCCAGAACGGGACTACACGTTGTAACCATTCTGCTGTAACCATTCCGTGATTCTGAAATTCTCATATCACTCACTGCATCATTTGCCTGGTCAGGCTGTAGATCATTTTTGCTTGCTTGCTTCTCATATGTCCTCACTGAAGACATTGTTAAAACCAACTTCTGACCAATATTTCTGTACTCTGCCTCATATCTGCATGCTAAATTTTGTTTGAGAATTAAACATTCGAAGATAGTGTAACCCTTGCTACACAAGTTGTTGTTTTGTACGTTACGAAATACAGTATTGCTTTGATGGCCAATCACACACTTTATTTGGCACTTACATTCTGTCATACCCTGAAGGCATATCCAAAAAAATAAATCTACATTCCCATCTTAAGTACACAGCATACAGACATGCCCCTGCACACATATTATTTATTTACCTTAAACTCATACAAATATGCCAGAGTAATTTCACAGCACACTTTCACACCACCCTAACTGTTAATAAGAGACCTTATCTACTGCTGCTATACAACCAATATATATTTTATTGATCTAACTGAGATGTTACCATCCATCACTCAACTAGTTTGTTTTGTACCCAGGAATAGGACCCACAAAAACAATGGACAGTTTTCTAATGATTACATCAAAGATCTCTAAGTTTATTCTGCATCTCAGATTTTTGGGCTCACAAGTCACAGCTTACAATTAAGATGAATTTTGACCCTTCCATTATACATTTACACTGCTATCAATGTACAAGGTCAAATACTGTGGAACTCACATGTGCCTAAATCACCAAAATCTAAGCAAACGATGGTGGAAAACATTCCGACACAAGAAAACCCAAAGTTCAAATGAAAGGTCATGAAACATTAACTGGCTTCCTCCACAGATAATTCCACAATTGCTGAGTATTACCAGAATATAGTTCCGTTTTAGATCAAGCATCTGGAGCATTTCTGTTTTCTTTTGTCAGCCATTTAACACAAATGTATCTACATTGATTTTCAGCTGTCAGCTTTGGACCGCCCTGATTTCCATGCTGGATTCACAGTTGCTATCTTCATATTTATAATTCCTAATTTTTCTTTAAGTAGGGTCAATTTCTCTTTTATCATTTCCAAGGAAAAGTGCTCCAGTCTCTGTCTCCTTCTGCGGTCATAATCTCAGTTCTAATATCCCGTTAGTAAAGGAGAAGCAGAAGCCACCGCTGAGAGCAAAAAAAAACAGCAGCAGGTGCGAGGGGCTCACTGGTGCACCCTGCGAGTCGGGAGTGGGGTCAGAAGCCAGGGTTCTAAAGGGCAGGGAGATAACGGCAGCAGCAGCTTACATTTTATATGTTCTTTTTAAGTGTCTGGCATTCTTGGTTTATGACTGTCATTAGTGGGCCAGGGTGTATTGTCGTTTCTTGATCACGCAACCTCTGTTGGTATAGCACAGTGGTGCACTGGTAGAGCTGCTACCTCACATCGCCAGAGACCAGAGTTCGATCTTGACTACGACGTGAATGGGCAATTGATGTCTGGCATGGACTCAGTGAGCCGAAGGGCCTGGTTCCACATTGTATCACTAATCTACACCAATTCCCGGCATTTCACTGCTGAACGGGAGAATAAAGGGTATGATTAAAGGGGACTGGAAGAGAATTTGAAGTATAGTTGGATATGTACACTTTTTTTTAAAAACAAGAGATGTAGCAAAAAGTTAGCAAGGGTGCTCAGAGCCCTGGGCCCAGTGAGGGAACTGGAAGTTCCTTGGACAAATGACTTATAATTGCTGACATGGTGTACAAATTATCAAAAAGGTTCAAAGATAGGAAGCTCAGACTATACAATAGATTAAAAGAAAAACAATCTGGCAAAGTTGAAGCAACGCACATCTAGGTCATAGTGCATAAATAAACAAATATCATAACTTTCTGAATAGGCATAAATGAATTGTAAATTCAATCCCAGAAGTCAAAAAATAAATGGGTCGAAGCATTGGATAGAGAAAATACATTTGGAAATGCAGGTCTGCAAGCTGCCTGCTTATGTTATGTCCATGATGGTTCAGACTGAAGTCAGTAGCCATGGGAGAACATAGAATGGATACCTTTGGGAATGATGATGTAGTCAACAAAACACACACAAATCAGAGCTGCAAAAGCTTCCTGCCCACTCAAGGTTATCCCACCATTCAAGTAACAACAGTGAACACTAAATAAAATGCTGTCAGCGGGTCCAAGATGCACACCAGCTCCTGCGGTGCCCACTAGTCCTGCAGGATCCCCAGCAAGCCAGTGTTCCTGTCCATGGGCAGTAATGCTACAATGATGGGGGCAGGCAGTCTGCATGGACAAAACACCCAATCAAATGCTATCTGCACCAGTGAATGGCTACAACAGGAGATGGGGAACTGAGGAGCAGCAGTTTAACTAGAGAGAGGGAGTCTCACTCTATACATGTCCTATTATAGTAAAACCTGCTCTCGTTGAGGCTATGGTGTTAAATGAAATGCTCCTAGAGTTTCTGCATCTCCTGCTCCACATTTGTTACAAGGTAGGGATATACAGAATGTGGAAGTAGAGGTAAGAATGTCATTGTTCTATCTGGGAACTATAAAAATAAAATACTCTTGAGTCTCTGGTTAGGAAATGGGAATATATCTGTCGCTGAGAACACAGCACTGGTGACGTATCACTATGATCACCTCACTGCCAAAGAATCATTTGAAAGACAAATACCACGCATTTTCTAAAACAACGTTGATTGAGAGATTTATATTGGCTAGCACCCAGGAGAGATTCCACCAGTTTATTTTAAAAGAGCAATGTGGTTTTTTTTTTGCTTCAGGAAGGCAGATGCAGTCTTATTTTAGAACCTCGTCTGAAGGATGTGAAAGATAAGTGGAGCTCCAAAATTGACTACACTTCAAAAATATTTCAGTGTAAAGTGCTCCTGGAAATTTTGAAACTAATGTTTAAAAAAATGCATCAATTGTAGTTATATTGCGCATGCAGTGCTCAAATAAATCTTGAATCTGCAATCTTTTACCTCAGAACTAATAACTAGGACAGAGACAACATCTTATAACTCAGCTGACAAAACAGGTACTTTAAAATACAGAGAGCAATAAAACATGATGCATTTCTTCAAACGGAAGGTTGTGCAGTCTGTACGAACTGCAAACACAGCAACCTGCAGAGGTAGATGGGTGGACCTGCACATAAACAGGATACTACAAATGGAAGAGACATTTTTGCATATCTTTCATTCGTTTGTTCTATAACCCTTTACATAACCGTCTATATCTCTCGTTTCTCATTCACCTGACTGTCTGAAGAGGGGTCTCGACCCGAAACATCTCTCCAGAGATGCTATCTGACCCGCTGAGTTACTCCAGCTTTTTATGTCTATCTTCGGTTTAAACCAGCATCTTCAGTTTCTACACATACTACAAAAGGAAGTCAGTTTGGTCATTCAGCTTAGACTGTCAAATCCAAGTGTTATCAGGGCTATGATCAGTAAGAACATTAACTTTCACTCAACGACCTTCGCCAAAGGTCCTTGTTGAGGAGAAGCTTGAGTTGTCCAAAGATCCCAAGAACTAAACTGCCTGGAGCTGTGCTGTTGGCAGAATCGCCAGTGGGGACAGACTTCCTCAATTAAAGGGAGATTCCTGACAAAGAACAGCCCAAGAAGACCTCAACGGTAAAACAGGCGGAGGATGGTAGCTGACGAACAGGTGGAATACCACAATGGCTAAAGGGCCTGTCACACGTACGCAATTTTTTTGGCGACAGTCGCAGTAGGTTGCCAAAAAATTTCAAAATGTTGAAAATCCAGCGGCAACCAGAAAAAGGTACGACTCTCTGGGCCACTACTCACAACCATACAGGCATCACCCCGCGACATATGACTGGTGCCGGCAAGTCGCTGCAAAATATTGTTTAAGTGGGCAGGCCCTTAAGTCAGCTGGAACTATGAGTGGTGGCTGTCACTAGTCTCCCAACTTTAAAATATGTCACTCATAGGCATCCACCTGAAACAACAAAAATGTCTGTGCTCCAAGATCAGCCTCTTCAGCCATCTCAAGACCCACAGAAAGGACCCACCAGGAGGACAAACATCCTCAACTTTGAGTGATCACCCATGATGACTCAAGACCAAATGGTTTCACACGACAACTGAAGATGAAGTGACAAGGAAATGACAGGCACCAGGGAAGGCAACTGACTCACATTCTGCAGACATCAACAATTTGTGGAATTCATTACATATTCTCAAGATGTCACATTTGACACGGCAATGAATCTGAAAGAAGCAGCTTCTATCTGCTTAAACATTCAGCTTTTCAGGTTCATCATGTTGTAATTTGGTTACGGTAATGAGGATGATTCGATATGGGTCAGTTGGAAGAGATGGGGGCAAGGAAAGATCACAATGACAGCCAAAAAGTAAAACAGGGAAAATGAAATTCTGATGAATGGTCCCAACCCGAAATGTCATATGTCCATCCCTCCTCAGATGCTGCCCGACCCGCTGAGAATTTCCAGCCTTTCCGGTTTTGCTCAAGATTCCAGCATTTGCAGTCCTTTGTCTCCAAAATAAAATTGTAATTTGATTAAGCTGGGCAGCATCTTTTTCAATACATTATTGGCAAACTTGATCCAGAATTCATAAACATGGAAACGGTCCCACCCACATCAACCACCTACGTACACCGATTTAACCTTCTATCCGCATTATTATCAATTCTCCATGTTCCACCACACACCAACTCACTGGAGGCAATTTACAGTTGATGATGAACCTTTTAACCTTATGTATTTCCGTTAAGTATTTCAGGCTCTTCCATGCACAACACAAACTTTTTTGACATGTGGAATTGAGACACCTGATGACTTATGGCCCTCCAAACATATATTCAAAAAGTATCTATGGCTATACCAAAACAGTTTACGTATAACTTTGCCTGACCCATATTACAAACAAACGCACAAGGAGGCCATTTTGAAGATCCAGTCAAGTAAACACACAACTGCTTCCTCAAAAGAATAAAGAGGCTCAGCACGGCTCAACCGTCCCATCAATTTGTACAGATGCACTGCAGAAAGCATGCTTTTTGACGTATCAGTTTGGTTTCGCAACATCTCTTCCCAAGACCGCAAACATTTGGAGAGTTGTTGACGTAGCCTGGTCCATCACAGAGACCAGCCTCACCCACTTATCTAGGCTGCATGCTGCCTTGTGAAAGCAGCCAACAAGCAGCAATCAAGGATCATTTACACCCCACCGGGCAAAATATACAACAGCTTGAAAGCACATATGGGGTGGAAGATTGCAACCTTCACGTGGTCCGCCCTGTTTCGACCAATGCAATCAACTCGACGTGCACAAACGGATGATCAAATAGAACAAGTTGTCCTACAACTTTAGGCTGTGCACGCCACACGAAAGAAGAAGAAGCAGAAAAAGATGAAAGCACGTATCACCATTCCTCTATGCAGTTGCGTAGTGACTTAATAGTACTCATGGATAGTTTGATTTGACTGGACAGCATGCAAACAGCGTTTTTCACTGGGTACACATCTCGGTATAAATGACAATAATAAACCTACACCTATGTCGTGCAATGAAACTAGTTAATTTTGCTGAAGAGGGTTGGATGTCATTTTCTTAGACTTGGATATAACTGAACAGCAATTTCAGGCCTGGCGAACAAAACACATAATTTATAGGCCAGATCTACAGTCAGATGTTTTGGGACATAAGAATCACTGAACAAAACAAAAGCTATGTCATCCGCTACCATTTTGTTAGTTGCCTGATGTAATGGTAGCGGACTAATTGTGGCAATCAATGGACAACAGACCCATTCATGAGGCGAGAATTTCGAGAATCATACTCTTGTCACTTGTCTTCCCAAAAACTCTATACTAGCATGTCTCATTTAATTATTCATTAACTGTATCGTAAAATACTATTTTCTAAACGAAAATCATTGTATTATAATTAACCAATACATCAACTGTTTACATCATATCCTGAAGGTACCTGTCCCATACATTGACATATAGCCACTATTTTAAAATTAGAGGCCGTCTCCTCTGATTCCACTTTTCTGAAACATGTTTTGTGATCAACAATTTCCAATTCCCTTAATATTCCTAAACAGCAGTCATACAAAATGGGAGGGGAGAATATGAGAAAGATGATTGTGTAATTCAATCTGCCTACGAAGCACCACAAGATCTATCTCACACACCCATATTTACTTTCAATGATAGCTGGTGCAGATACAGTGATGTGGTTTCGGTGGCAGCAAACAACGCAGTGTAGATCCAAAACTAGAAGCTCAGTGAGAGCCTCACTCACTGCGGTATAGTCAATAACATCCACAGCCTGTAAAAACAAATTTTTTTTTTTTAAACAGACTGCGGATGTTACTGACTATACCATCACTTATTCTCTATCCATATATGCTGGATGTTAGGAAACAGAACACTTAAGACTGAAGCAATGGGTCAGGACATAGTGCAACTGGAGAGGAATCTCAGAACGAGACCCTAAGCATTCATCTAGGGTTAATACACTGCCTAAAACAAGTGTTATCAAGGCAGGGTATACTAAAGGCTGGAGAAACTCAGCGGGTGCAGCAGCATCTAAGGAGCGAAGGAGATAGGCGACGTATCAGGTTGAGACCCTTCTTCAGACTGGTCATGGAAACGAGAGATATAGACGGTGATGTGGAGACATAAAGAACAATGAATGAAAGATATGCAAAAAAGTATCGATGGTAAAGGGAACAAGCCATTGTAAGCTGTTTGTGGTGTGAAAATGAGAAGCTAGTGCAACTAGGGTGGGGGAGGGAGATGGAGAGAGAGGGAATGCCAGAGCCCCGAGGGCTGAGGGAGAGGTGGGAAGGGGAGGAGACAGCAAGGGTTTACAGAATTGAGAAAATTCTCAGGTTAGAAGGGTCTCGACCCGAAACGTCGCCTATCTCCTTCGCTCCTTAGATGCTGCTGCACCCGCTGAGTTTCTCCAGCTTTTTGTGTAACCCCTGAGAAAATTCAATGTTCAAGCCCAGAGGATGCAGACTCCCCAAGCGGAATATGAGGTGCTATTCCTCCAACTTGCGGTGTTGCTCACTCTGGCCGTGGAGGAGGCCCAGGACCGAGAGGTCGGATACAGAATGAGAGGGGGAGTTGAAGTGCTGAGCCACCGGGAGGTCGGGTTGGTTAATGCGGACCGAGCGGAGGTGTTCGGCGAAACGATCGCCAAGCCTCCGCTTGGTCTCACCGATATAGATCATCTGGCATCTGGAGCAGTGGATGCAGTAGATGAGGTTGGAGGAGGTGCAGGTGAACCTCTGTCGGACCTGGAAGGACTGCTTGGGTCCCTGAAAGGAGTGGAGGGGGGAGGTGAAGGGACAAGTGGAGTATTTCTTGCGGTTGCAAGGGAAAGTGCCCAGGGAAGGGGTAGAGCGGGAGGGAAGGGAAGAATTGACAAGGGAGTTGCGGAGGGAGCGGTCTTTGCGGAAGGCTGACAGGGGGGGAGATGGGAAGATGTGGAGGGGTCACGTTGGGGTTGGCGAAACTGGCAGAGGACTATGTGTTGTATTTGCCGGCTGGTGGGGTGAAAGGTGAGGACCAGGGGGACTCTGCCCTTGTTGCGAGTGGGGGAATGGGGAGAGAGGGCAGTGTTGTGGGGTATGGAGGAGACCCTGGTGCGAGCCTCATCTATAATGGGGGAGGGGAATCCCCGTTCTCTTAAGAATGAGGACATTTGTGATGACCTGGTGTGGAACACCTCATCCTGGGAGCAGATGCGGCGTAGACGGAGGAATTGGGAATAGGGGATGGTCGTTACATGAAGCAGGGTGGGAGGAAGAGTAGTCCAGGTAGCTGTGGGGGTCAGTGGGTTTGTAGTGGATGTCGGTCAGGAGTGTATCACCTGCAATAGAGATGGTGAGGTCAAGGAGTGGTAGGGAAATGTCGGATATGGTCCAAGTGTATTTGAGAGCCGGATGGAAGTTGGTGGTGAAATGGATGAAGTCAGTCAGTTGTGTGTGGGTGCAGGAGGTGACACCAAAGCAGTCGTCGATGTAACGGAGGTAGAGGTCGGGGATGGGGCCCTGGTACGCCGAGAACAAGGATTGTTCAACGTACCCGACAAAGAGGCAAGCGTAGCTGGGGCCCATGCGTGTGCCCATAGCTACGCCTTGTGTTTGGAGGAAATGGGAGGAGTCAAAAGAAAAGTTATTGAGGGTAAGGACCAACTCCGCTAGGCGGAGGAGGGTGTCAGTGGACGGGTATGGGTTGCTCCTCTGGTCGAGGAAGAACCGGAGGGCTTTGAGACCGTCCTGGTGGGGGATGGAGGTGTAGAGTGACTGGACGTCCATGGTAAAGATGAGAGGATGGGGGCCTGGAGAATGGAATGCGCAGAGCCGACGGAGAGTGTCTGAGGTGTCTTGAACATAGGTGGGGAGGGATTTAACTAAGGGGGATAGGATGGAGTCAAGGTATGTGGAAATGTGTTCGGTGGGGCACGAACAGGCAGAAACAATGGGTCTGCCAGGGCAGTCGGGTTTGTGGATTTTGGGGAGAAGGTAAAATCGGGCCGTGCGGGGCTGGGAAACGATGAGGTTGGAGGCTCGGGAGGGTAGGGAGCCGGAGCTGATGAAGTCGGTTATGGTGCTCGAGATGGTGGCCTGGTGTTCGTCAGTGGGGTCATGGTCCAGGGGTAAGTAGGGGGGGGGGGGGGGGGGGGGGGGAGATTGGAGTGAGACAGGGGAGTGGAGAAGTCAAGGCGGTTGATGTCCCGACGGCAGTTCTGGATAAATAGTTCTAGAGCTAGAAGGCAACGAGGGGGCGTCCATGTGGAGGGGGTGCATTGGAGACAGGAAAAGGTATCATCAGTGGGGGGGCGAGGACTTCTTCCCGTGGAAGAATGCTATGAGGCGGAGGCGACGGTAGAAGAGCTCCAAGTCGTGGTGGGCGCGGAACTCATTGAGGTGGGGACGGAGGGGGACAAAGGTAAGACCTCTGCTGAGGACCGACCTTTCAGTGTCGGAGAGGGGGAGGTCCGGGGGGATGGTGAACATGCGTGGAGGCCCAGGACCGAGAGGTCGGATACGAATGAGAGGGGGAATTATCAAGGCAGAGTGGTTCCTGCATGGAAAGAAAAACTATTTTAATCAGAACAATGGAGCTGTTTCCTGAATAAACCCGATTGCTGGCTTATACTGTGAAGCCAACACATTCCTATCAACAAAGGGCAGCGATCTATATCTGCACCAATGGTAAACAAACAATGAGAGACACAAAGTGCTGGAGTAACTCAGCGGGTCAGACAGCATCTCTGTAGAATATGAATAGGTGTTGTTTCAGGTTGGGACCCTTTTTCAGACAGACTGGTGTGGGGGCGGGGAGGGAGAAAGCAAGAAGAGAGTAAGGCCAATTCTCCAATTTTTGGTAACCTCAAATTAAACGCCCCCCACCTCTCCCCATGTCTCCTTTCTTCCCCCCTCCCTGTGCCCCACACAGACTTTCACCGATTCTCCCCTTCCCCACATTTCCTTCCTCTGGCTTCACAATTTGCAACTCTTCAATCCTTTTGACACACCTTTATTCCATCTCTTGCCTTTGTCCAACCATCTGATGCCTAACCTGCTGATTTACTCCAGCACTTTGTTCATTTTTTGTAAACCTGTATCAGCAGTTCCTTGTTTCTACATAAAGACAACATGCTGGAGTAATTCAGCGGGTCAGCCAGCATCTCTGGAGAACATGGATAGGCGATGTTTCAGGATACTTGCGTTCCTATAGCACGTTTGTCTTTTTTCATATACCATTGGTTTCTCCAATGAGGAACGATGATTCAGACTGCACATCACTGATCACTGAGGTTATTTTTATTGCTTGTAATCAGCTACAGAGGTTTATCAACGTCTTTGCCTTATAGGGCGATTGCACGGTAGGTCAAAACGTCAATGTGTGTGACCCATAGAGTTGCTCAAGCATACTGGAGGACATTCACTCGTCACATATGTAACACGTTCTAGCGCTACACAAAATTTAATTCGACGTTCTTACCTGGAAAATTCCGTCAAAACGGTCAGTTTTTGTGCTGTTAAAAATTGTGGGAATAGGGCTAACCGTGAGAGCTATTTATCGTACTTCAGAATTCCAAAAGTGAGGAGAAATTATGGTAGAGAGAAGCGAGAGTGAAGGGACAACAGCCAAAGTGGTTGGAGAACATTGGGCGTGCAGATAACAAGATGGAAAAGATCGAGAATTATTCCGTTTGTTCACTACATTTCATCAACAGTATTCTTGTATTTTTTCTTGATTCCTTTGGTATCTAAAAAGTTCTCAAGTGGGCGTTTACATGAAAAAAGACAACGCTTCTGAAGGGAAATTTCTCAGGAAAACAAAATTTGCAAATCATTTACAGAATTGAACTTAGCACCTACAAAATTATATGTGGGTTTGGAATTACATTTTACTCAGATGCAAAGTGGTGTCAGGCAAAAATATTTAATACCAAGTCATACCGTACCACTGGAGTACATGACAACCAACTCTGAAATTCAAGTACCCAAAACTGATAAAATTGCAAGGATCTGTTGTGCACTATTCAACTTAAATGAATCCATAGTCTCACCGCAGGTGCAGATAGTTGTGCTGTCGTATGGGGCATATACAAACAAGCAACACTTACAAAAAAGTAACTTGGCTCATCAGCATTTACTATGAATGAAATTGTAAGAAATTGGCAAATCATTGAATCACAAACGCAGAAGTTAAAGCACACTTTGTAATTTTAAGATTACAAATTCAAATTTCATTCATGTTCATTTAAAAGGTTTCATCATGCAATTTAATGACTACACAATTTGAAATTTAAGCAGCATGTTTTCACGCTTTCGAGAGAGAGCTAGATTTTTTAGCACATAAATTGTCCTTTAAAAAATAACCGTGTTTACAGTGATGCACACATGTACAATGATCTTGTACAGTAACAGTAGGCTTATGTAACAGTGAATGCACAAGATTATAGTCAGAATGTTTAAAAAAGAAACACTGAAATTGCAAGCATTGGATTTGCAGCATTGTTTTTTTAATTATGAATAATATTTGTTTGGTGAGGTAATTCTAACATTTTGCATAGCGTTCTTTTTACATTTCCAGGCTACCTAACAACAAAGGTGAATTTTGAAATGTAACTGGATAAATTGTATGCTAAGGGTTTTCAAAATTGATTAGGGAGTGTTAAAACTTGTGGCAATTTTGCTTTGCAAATCCAATGCTTGAAATTTCTAGTTTTCAATTCACATTATATTGAGATTATATTTATATTATGTCCTTTGTAAACAAGTATGGCCATAAGCTTTGCTTTATTTAACCATAGATCTATAATTTAACAGACACGTCTTGAGTTCCCGAGCTTCAAGCTTCAGACCATCCAAACGATACCAGAAAAAAAAAAGTTTAACTTCTGAAATAAATAAAAATACTTCAGCCTGTTTATGGGACTGTAAGCTTTATGAGAAAATGTAGAGCTACAATTCAGGTCCTTGCTTGTGGCACGCACATGCCAATACCGTGAATACAATGCATAATATAATTCTGTAATATAGTTTTGCAGATTTAACCGTTCTTCAGATCAGTCATTGCTGTGCGTAAAATTTTGTGCATGATTTTAATAATAACTCGTGTTAAAAAACAAAAAAGATGAATCTTGTGTCATTTTGCAGGCGATGACTTGTATGCCTGGAGATTATTTGCCGTGTATGGACTCGCCGTTGATATCAGGTATGCCATGACGTCCATGGAATTGAGTTCTGGAAGTTGGGAAATATCACACGAATTCTCTGTTTCAGGCACTAATTAAAGGTTGATACCAATCACAGAAACTTTTAGAACTTATCGTGTGTGTTCCTCATTGAAAGATTGAAGGCATACTGCGACATTTCAACGGCTGCTGGGACCGAAGACAGTCCCGCTGTACTGGCAGCCATAGTAAACACACTTGTGCTTGCCTCCAGTGCACCGCTTGTCCTCCAGAAGGCGGTGTCTGGCAACATTACGGGTCAAGTGTCATAACCTTACCGGCCGTGCAATTGCCCTATACATTTTATTTCCACTGACACACCAGTGAAAGAATGCTGTGCAGCCTCGGGTGTCATCTTTCAACGAGATGAATCTCTTGCCCTGTCAGTTCACTCAGGCGGATATAAAGATCAAATGACGCAACTCGAGTCAGAGCAAGGGAATGCTCCATGGTGTCGTAATCCATTATTCAGAGCTCACTGGCGGTTTCCAGGAATAGCAGTTACGTCTGGAATATCTGTGCGTGCGGGTAGATGTGGAATTTTCAGATTTACCCACTGATTCAGAGCGTTGCTATACTGCACATGTAACGCAAGAGCTAAGCTATGCCTTGGAGAGATTTTCCAGATCTTATGGGGAAGGAGAGGTTATTTTTGCTCATTTAATTCTAATGCTTCTAATTAATGTTCAATTTTAGCATTTCCCAGATGTCGTTTTATGTCACAGTGCCAGTGACACATTTAAAAAGTGACCGAGCGATTGATGGGACACTAGTAGTAGTACAGGCTTTCTGGGACAGTTTAGAGGACAGACTTCCTCAGTCCCAGTTACTGTTCAAACCCCACAGTGGAGTCTGCGATGTTTCGACCAGAAAAAAAAAAAGCCCACTCATGAGGCAGCATGGGATGATTCCACAGAATCATAAATTCTACCAATTTTCTCTTCAACCCCTCTCCTCGATTCTTTTTTTAGTCTAGAGTAGAGATATAGCGCAGAAACAAGCCCTTCAGCCCACCAGGTCCGCGCCGACCAGCAATCCTTGTACGCTAACACTATCCTACACACTAGGGATAATCTACCATTTTACCGAAGCCAATTAACCTACAAACCAATAAGTGGAGTGTGGGAGCATCTGGATAAAAACCACGCAGGTCATGGAGAGAATGTACAAACTCCATATAGACAGCAACCATAGTCAGGATCGAACCCGGGTCTCTGGCGGGCTGTAAGGCAGCAACTCTACTGCTGCCCAACCGATTCTCACCAACAAATGAAGGACTCTCTGCAGTGACCAATTTACCTACAAGCCTGCGCACCTTTGGGAGATGGTAGGAATCAGAGCATCTGGAGGAGAGTCATGCAGTCACAAGGGGAACGGGCAAATTCCACACAGACTGCATGAGAGGTCATGAGTAAGTCACTGGAGCTGTGAGGCAGATGCCCGACTAACTGCGCCAGAGTTGTCCCAAACTGTGGGGAGTGAGCAAATCCTGGCTCTGTATTTCTTCATTGGCAATAAGAAGAAAACAGGAGAGTATGTTGGCTTCAACTAGAAAGAACTTCCAAGGTTATATATACACCACATAATTCCAGATCTATATTTTTAGGCAACTACACACAACTCCAACTATAAACATTTTAAGCAATAGCATCAAACAGGACTTTAAATCTGAAATAACAGAAAACACCAGATGTACTCAGCAGGTCAGGCATAAAATGTGAGAACGCTAAACACATTTTAAATTGGAGAGAAATGTTAAAAGCAAGAAAAACAATGGGATTGTCTGTGAAAGGGGTACAGAGGATACATTGAATGACGTGTGGTGCCAACTGAGGGATGGCAGTGAGGACTTGTTTATCACAACCAGCCTGTCCAGAGGGGAAGTAAATAGGAAATAAGTAAGGGCAGAAAAAGAACAACAGATGCCGCGTGTGCGGCACCTAACCACTGTGTAGGAAAGAACTGCAGATGCTGGTTTAAATCAAAAGTGGACTCAAAATGCTGGAGTCATTCAGCGGGACCGGCAGCATCTCTGGATAGAAGGAAGGAATGGGGGACGTCACCCACATGAAATAAAATGGAATATTGTGACTAGTATTTTAGCCCACATCAATTGAGAGAAAAAGACAGTTTACAAAATAGATTGATGACACACATTGCTGGAGTACCATGTCAGGCAGAATTTGTGAATGTAATGAAAAGACAATGTTTCAGGTTGGAGCAGTTCTCCAGACTGAAGGAGTAGGGGGAGAAATCTGGAAAAGAGAAGTGAGGTCAGGACATAGCCCGGCAAATGAAAGGTGGATATAGTTGAAAGTGGTGGAGGTCGGGGGATTAAATTGGCAGATGATTGGACAAAGGCTATAGATTCATGACCTTTCATTAGAACTGGACGTCAATACAAAGTGCAAAAGTTGATCTGAACTGGTTGAATCCAATTTTAGATTCCAAGAGCTACAATATGTCTAGACAGCTGTTGTGATGCTGTTCCTTCAGTTTGCACTGCGTATCATGCAGTGGTCAATAAGGAGGATGGATGGAGAATTGAAATATCTTAGGGAGATGTAAGGAAGTGCAGATGCTGGAATTCTGAGCAAAAAGCAAAGTGTTGGATGAACTCGGCTCAGACAACATCTGTGGAAGACAATGCACAATAAGCACTTCAGTAGCATCTCTAGAGAATATGTGACGTTACAAGTGAATTACAGTTTCACCCGAAAGGTGTACTTGGGTAATGGGAATGTAAGAGGTCGAGTGAAGGTATTTCTTTAATGGGATAATTGTGGCAAAAAGTGGAGTGGTTACTGGCAGAGGTGGAGAAGTGAACCGGGGAGTCAGAAAGCTTACAGTCGTTCCGCAATGCTGAAAGGGGAAATAGAGAGATGTGCCAGGTGATGATATTCAGTTGAAGGTGGCCAAAACAACTTGGAATTAATCTCTGGAAGTGAGAGTATGGAGAGGTGAAGAGTTAGATGAAGGGAAGTCTAAACTTGTTCAGGGTGAGAGAAAATTGAGTAACAGCCAAGTGTTGCAAATTAAACACGATGTTGTTGAAAGCCTTATCGCCACTGGTGGAGAGGAATGTGCGTTTTAAAGAATCGTGTATAGTATCAACAAGTAAAATGATCTCACTTGGCCTACTCAGAAAAAGGAAGTGAGATGCAGTGACGTACGGCTTGTAAAGGGAGTTTAATGGACAATCATCCCCTAAAAACTTGAATTCAGTAAGTCTGAAACATGTTTCAGATTGATTGAAAAAAATAAATAACCAGGTTGTGTTCAGCTAAACTGCATTCAAATGTACTAGTCTGAATTTACTACTAGAATTCAGTGTGAAAAAGGGCCTCGACCCGAAACGTCAACCAATCCTTCTCTCCAGAGCTGCTGCCTGTCCCACCGAGTTACTCCAGCATTTTGAGTCTACCTTCAAATTTACTAATTAAGATGAACTAGAAGAGAAAAAGGATTATGTTTCTAAAACCAATTCATTAATAAGAATCATAGCTGTAAACTCAGCCACGATTCTGAGGTGAGAACCTCACAGTTGCACAAAATCATTGAAGGATTTTGCAGCATCATCCATATATTACAAAAACGCACCAAGTACAGGATATGTACAAACTACACTGAACAGGAAGTTACTAATCTTGTACAAAAGAAGTCAGGAGTTTCATGTTCATTGCGGTAAATACCACAAACAATGTGTCATGGCCCAACCACAGAGACTGATTCCTCCAGGTTCGAGAATTGATTCTTCAAAGTTCAAGAACAGCTTCCGCACCTCGACCAGCAGGTTCTTAAACTACCCTGCACCGCCCTAACCCCACCTCAGCAGCAAATCACCAGAGACTTGCTGCTACTTTGGCTGCTCCACGTATTTTGGTTTATGCACTCTCATGGTCTAGTTTACATAAAATAACAATTTATTTCCCTCTCCCGACTGTGTGAAGAAGGGCCTCGACCCGAAACGTCACCTATTCATTCGTTACTCTGGAATTTTGTATCTATCACCTAGAATTTATTGGATAATTATGTTTGATGTTGCATTTAATGTGGCTGTAAAACTGCAGCAAGAAAGAATTTCTTTTTTCCAGCTCACGTACACTGCTCATGGCAAACAAACGGACTTAAATTCTTGAAGAAAGCAGACCAACACTTTTACCTACTGAGAAGGCTAAAGAAATTCAGCAGCTCACCGATGACACTTAGCAATTTCTACAGATGTACTATGGAAGCATCCTATCCAGACGCATATTTTGTATGGCAACGACTGCCTGAGACCACAAGAAATTGCAGAGTTGTCCATCACACAAACCAGAGTTCATACACTACAACGACATCTACACCTTGAAAAAACAGCCAATATAACTGCACTCTAGGTCCACATAACCGGGAGCACTCCAGGTCCATTCACACTCTGGTCTTTCCCTCTTCTCTCCTGTCAGGCGGAGAAGATAAAAACTTGAAAGTACCTACCACCGTATACAAGAATATATTCTTCCCACTATCATCACACTCTTGAATGGACCTCACATGCCACGGATAAATAGCTAATTTTCAAATCTTCCTCACACGTTTTGCTTATTTGCACTTTCTCTGTAGCTATAACACTATATTCTACACTATATTTCTGTTTAGTTTTTCATTTGTACTCATTTACTCGTGTATGGTGTGATTGTCTGGATAGTAAACAAAACAAAGATCTTCACTGTATCTCAGTATGGGTGACAATAATAAACAAATACCAGTACCAAAAGACCAGGCAAAGCCTGTAATACCAGATGATTCTAGGGTTTAATGTCCAAAAACTAGCTACTGCCAGTTGACCTCAAATTGTCAGGCTCCTTGAGTGCTTAACAGGCGGCCAACAATGTAGAAAAACGTAATCCCAACATGACCCTCTGAAAAACTCAGAGAGGAGTCTATTGTTTAAAATATAACTCCATGAATCCCAAAGGATAACAACAATGAACTTAACCACAATGTAGACACAGTGCTGGAGTAATTCAGCAGGTCAGGCAGCATCTCAAAAGTAGATGGGTGATATTTCGGGTCAGGACCCTTCTTCAACACATGTACATCCCTGTTCACATAATGTAGCTGATGATCTTGCTGTCTAAAAGCATCACGTGCTGCTGAAAAGGAGTATGGACTGAATACGTTTAAAGTAAAATGGCATTCTTGAAATGCACAACTTGTGTAAGGAGTCTCAATCTCCACCCGAGCTGCGTTCAACAGGTCTGCTCTGTTTAAACTGGATAGGCAGCACTGATGACTCTGAACAACTCCCTCCATAAAGCAAATGTGAAACTATTAATATCCCAGTAATTATCAGTCTAAATGACAGAATATCATCAGAATCATGAACTGGATGCTGCAATCCACGGACGGAGCCGGGACACACATGGGTCACCACCTGTTGATTTTCTTGGACATTTTCGACAAAAACAAAACACATTTTTCTGACCCACCACCTCCCACATCCACTGATAACCAGGGCCAGGATAAAGCCCCTACCCTCTAATATATAGATAATTCCCCATGAGAAACAAGCTTCTGGATTGACTCAACTGGTTAGGCAGCATCTGCGGAGACAGTCACATTTGGATCGAGACCCTGTTTCAGTACTGACCTGCTGAATTTCTTCAACAGTTTGATATTTATTCCAGATACAGCACCTTCTGACCCATGATCCCAACACCCCCATTAGCTAGACTAATACCACAGCCTACAAAAACGAGTAATCCCAGTACAAACAGCTCTGATTATAGTGTTCTCTCCCTCCCTCCAAGGGGTGCGCTCCCCTATCTCCCTCCCTCCAAGGGGTGCGCTCCCCTATCTCCCTCCCAAGGGGTGCGCTCCCCTATCTCCCTCCCTCCAAGGGGTGCGCTCCCCTATCTCCCTCCCTCCAAGGGGTGCGCTCCCCTATCTCCCTCCCTCCAAGGGGTGCGCTCCCCTATCTCCCTCCCTCCAAGGGGTGCGCTCCCCTATCTCCCTCCCTCCAAGGGGTGCGCTCCCCTATCTCCCTCCCAAGGGGTGCGCTCCCCTATCTCCCTCCCTCCAAGGGGTGCGCTCCCCTATCTCCCTCCCGGCCAAGGGGTGCGCTCCCCTATCTCCAACCCTCCAAGGGGTGCGCTCCCCTATCTCCCTCCCTCCAAGGGGTGCGCTCCCCTATCTCCCTCCCTCCAAGGGGTGCGCTCCCCTATCTCCCTCCCTCCAAGGGGTGCGCTCCCCTATCTCCCTCCCTCCAAGGGGTGCGCTCCCCTATCTCCCTCCCAAGGGGTGCGCTCGCCTCGCCCCGGGTATCTCCCCCTCTCTCACCTCGGCTGCAGCAGTCGGCGCACTCCCGACTCTCCAGCAACAGGGCGCCCAGCGCCGCTTGCTGCCTCTCGTTCATCCGCTCCCGCTCCGTCCGCGCCGCCATCACACGCCGAGCGCCGCTGCCGGAAACACGATGCACTTCCGGTCAGGGCGGCGCGGGGCCTGAAAAGGAGGCGGGGCGTGTGAGGGGAGGGGAGGGGCCATGACGGATGAGCTGAGGGGCGGGGCCAAGGCGAGAAGGGAGGGATATGGGGAGAGGGGAGGGGCCAGGGTGAGAGGGGAGGGGCCAGGGTGAGGGGAGGGGCCATGGGGAGAGGGGAGGGGCCATGAGCTGAGGGAGGGGCCATGAGCTGAGGGAGGGGCCATGGGGAGAGGGTGGGGGCCATGGGGAGAGGGGAGGGGCCATGGGGAGAGGGGAAGGGCCATGAGGAGAGGGGAGGGGCCTGATGGGTGGAGGGGAGGGGCCATGGGGTGAGGGTGGGGGCCATGGGAGAGGGGAGGGGCCAGGGGAGGGGGAGGGGCCAGGGCAATAGGGGAGGGACCATGGGGAGAGGGGAGGGGCCAGGGTGAGGGAGGGGAGCCTGATGTGGAGGGTAGGGGCCATGGGGAGAGGGGAGGGGTCAGGGGGAGAGAGGAGGGAGAGGGGTCAAGAGCCAAGTTTTTTATATGGGGGGGGTTGCACGTAAAGGTCATCGGGCCAAAGGGCATGACGCACGGAGCAGCTCAATCCTTCATGACATGACAGCCTCCGGCATACATAGAAACATAGAAATTAGGTGCAGGAGCAGGCCATTCGGCCCTTCGAGCCCGCACCGCCATTCAATATGATCATGGCTGATCATCCAACTCAGTATCCTGTACTTACCTTCTCTCCATACCCCCTGATCCCTTCAGCCACAAGGGCCACATCCAACTCCCTCTTAAATATGGCCAACGAACTGGCCTCAGCTACCTTCTGTGGCAGAGAATTCCACAGATAAATACACATACACACATTTCACATACACTGTTGACACATGAAACGCGTTCTTTCTTACCTGTTAAAAACCGCCAAAATGGTCAAATTTTGCGCTGCAAATAATTGTGGAGGGTGAGCGAATGCTCTGAACCAAATGCTTTAGTTTCTTTGCTCTGAACCCGAGCACCAAGGTGTTAGCGGCCGAATTAGCGCATCCCTCGGGACAGCCCCCACTCTCCCCCCGGGGTCAGCGTTGTCCTGCCGCGGCCGCCCTCTGCCCACCCTCCCCCTGTGCGGCCGCACTGTCAAGGGCTGTGGTCAGCAGCGCCTACACACGGGGCCGCGGACACACGGGGAGGTAAATCCGGCAATCCGACACCCCCCCCCCCCCACCGGCTACGGGGATAGACGGCCTGGGGCCCACAAGTGTGGAACCCAGTCAGCGTGGGACAGAAGAAGGGCCCGCTATACTGACAGCCATAGTAAGTGCTTACCTGATATTCATCACGTGTACTCCAGAAGACATTGCCTGGCAACAGTACGGGTCACGGGTCGTGACCTCGACTGCTGTGCAACCTCCCTATTGTCATATGTCCCAGATAGGACAATGCAATTCTTACTTGCTGGGGGAGAGGAGAGAGTCAGGGGGAGAGAGGTCAGGGGAAGAAGGGAGGGTCAGGAGGAGAGGATCAAAAAACTTTAAATTCCTGGGTTGCATATTTCCGAAGATCTTTCCTGGGCCCACAACAATTCTACATTTTCCTTGATCTCTATTCCCTTTGACCTGTTTTCACACCTTCTCACTTCCTTATCTATCTATCTATCTCCTTCCCGAAACGGCACCCATTCCTTCTCTCCAGAGATGCAGCCTGACCCGCTGAGTTACTCCAGCATTTTGTGTCTTATAGAAACATAGAAACATAGAAATTAGGTGCAGGAGCAGGCCATTCGGCCCTTCGAGCCTGCACCGCCATTCAATATGATCATGGCTGATCATCCAACTCAGTATCCTGTACCTGCCTTCTCTCCTTCCTACCCCCTGATCCCTTCAGCCACAAGGGCCACATCCAACTCCCTCTTAAATATGGCCAACGAACTGGCCTCAACTACCTTCTGTGGCAGAGGATTCACCACTCTCTGTGTGAAAAATGATTTTCTCATCTCGGTCCTAAAAGACTTCCCCCTTTGTTAAATCCCTCCCCACCTATGTTCAAGACACCTCAGACACTATCCGTCGGCTCCGCGCATTCCATTCTCCAGGCCCCCATCCTCTCATCTTTACCATGGACGTCCAGTCACTCTACACCTCCATCCCCCACCAGGACGGTCTCAAAGCCCTCCGGTTCTTCCTCGACCAGAGGAGCAACCCATACCCGTCAACTGACACCCTCCTCCGCCTAGCGGAGTTGGTCCTTACCCTCAATAACTTCTCTTTTGACTCCTCCCATTTCCTCCAAACACAAGGCGTAGCTATGGGCACACGCATGGGCCCCAGCTACGCTTGCCTCTTTGTCGGGTACGTCGAACAATCCTTGTTCTCGGTGTACCAGGGTCACATCCCCGACCTCTACCTCCGTTACATCGACGACTGCTTTGGTGTCACCTCCTGCACCCACACACAACTGACTGACTTCATCCATTTCACCACCAACTTCCATCCGGCACTCAAATACACTTGGACGATTTCCGACATTTCCCTACCATTCCTTGACCTCACCATCTCTATTGCAGGTGATACACTCCTGACACTACAAACCAACTGACTCCCACAGCTACCTGGACTACTCTTCCTCCCATCCTGTAAGGACTCCATCCCCTATTCCCAATTCCTCCGTCTACGCCGCATCTGCTCCCAGGATGAGGTGTTCCACACCAGGTCATCACAAATGTCCTCATTCTTCAGAGAACGGGGATTCCCCTCCCCCACTATAGATGAGGTCTCCTCCATACCCCGCAACACTGCCCTCTCTCCCCATTCCCCCACTCGCAACAAGGGCAGAGTCCTCCTGGTCCTCACCTTTCACCCTACCAGCCGGCAAATACAACACATAGTCCTCTGCCCTTCGTGACCCCTCCACTCGCCACATCTTCCCATCTCTCCCCCTGTCTGCCTTCCGCAAAGACCGCTCCCTCCGCAACTCCCTTGTATATTCTTCCCTTCCCTCCCGCTCTACCCCTTCCCCGGGCACTTTCCCTTGCAACCGCAAGAAATGCTACACTTGTCCCTTCACCTCCCCCCTCCACTCCTTTCAGGGACCCAAGCAGTCCTTCCAGGTCCGACAGAGGTTCACCTGCACCTCCTCCAACCTCATCTACTGCATCCGCTGCTCCAGATGCCTGATGATCTATATCGGTGAGGCCAAGCGGAGGCTTGGCGTTCGTTTTTCATCGAACACCTCCGCTCGGTCCGCATTAACCAACCCGACCTCCAGCACTTCAACTATTCCGTATCCGATCTCGTCCTGTGACCTGAGCTGCACCTTTCTGCTTGGGGAGTCTGCAATTGAATTTTCTCAATTCTGTTAACCCTTGCAGTCTCCTCCCCTTCCCACCTCTCCCTCAGCCCTCGGGCCCTGGCATTCCCTCTCTCTCTATCTTCTCCCTCACCCTAGATTAACTTCTCATTTTCACACTACAAACAGCTTACAATATTCCCTTTATCATCGATACTTTTTTGCATATCTTTCATTCATTGTTCTTTATCTCTCCACATCACTGTCAATATCTATCGTTTCCCTGATCCCTGACCAGTCTGAAGAAGGGTCTCGACCCGTTGCCCTATCCCTTCGCTCCTTAGATGCTGCTGCAACCCGCTGAGTTACCCTTATCCTTAAACTGGTCCCTTGTCCTGGACTTCCCAAACATCCCCATTTTTCTCTCTATGAGATCCCCCCTTAATCTTCTAAATTCCAGCGAGTACAAGCCGAGTCTATCTTTCTTCATATGGAAGTCCTGCCATCCCAGGAATCAGTCTGGTGAACCTTCTCTGTACTCCCTCTATGGCAAGAATATCTTTCCTCAGATTAGGAGACCAAAACTGTACGCAATACTCCAAGACCCTGTACAACTGCAGTAGAACCCTTACAACTCCTTTGCTATGAATGCCAACATACCATTCGCTTTCTTCACAGCCTGCTGCACTGACCATTTCAATGACTGGTGTACCATGACTGGCCTTGTTGCAGGTCAATCTAATAGTCTACTTTCCTGTTTTTTGCCACCAAGGTGGATAACCTCACATTTATCCACATTATACTGCATCTGCCATGCATTTGCCCACTCACCCAGTCTATCCAAGTCTGCAGCCTTATAGGCTACTTCCTTTAAGTAACTGGGGGTCTGAGCCTTGCGGCCCCCATGCAGACTATCTGCCTGCTTCCTGGAATTTCGAACCGCCTTACTAATCTAATCATTCAATTTACCTAACACTGCTATCCACTTTAGTTACTGGCTAACCTGATCCATTTCACTCAGTTCCTCCATCTCATTTGACCTGCGATTACCTGTGGTTTAAACCAGCATCTACATTTCCTTGGTACACATTGAATGTGGGACGTTAGGTTGCAGTTGTACAAGACATTAGCAAGGCCACACTTGGAATATTATCACTAGTTTTGATTACCCTGCTATGTGAAGGATGTCAATAAGCTGAAAGGATTGCAGTGAAGATATGCGAGGATGTTGCCAGGACTCAATGGACTGAACGATAGACTGAACCGTCGTTAGTCCATAGAACACAAGAGAGTGAAAGCTAATCATATAGAGGCGTATAAAATCACGCGGGGAATAAATAGTGAATGCACACAATTTCTTTCCCAGGGTTGTGGAATCAGGAACTAGAGACAATAGGTTTAGTGTGCGAGGGGATAGATTTAATTCACACAGTTGATGGTACATATATGGAACGAGCGGTCAGATGCAGTGTTTGAGACAGGTAAGGGTACAACATTTAAAATACATTTGATAGGTATATAAATGGTTCAGATGATTAGGAACGGTTCAGATTGCTGTGGGTCAAGCATGGATAAATAGAACTAGCGCGAATGGGCATTGGTTGACATGGACAAGCTGGGCCAAAGGGCCTGTCAATGCTGCATGACAGAATACCAAATCAGATTAAATTGGAGATACTGCAGATAGACAATGAAAGATTCGGAGAATGATAGAACTTAAAAATACAAAGGGAAAATGTGAAATGAAGACACAGAGTGAAGGAAAGAAAATGTTGAGAGAAGTGGACACAGGGAAGAAAAAGGGGGGGGGAGAGAGAGAGAGAGAGAGAGAGAGAGAGAGAGAGAGAGAGAGAGAGAGAGAGAGAGAGAGAGGAACCTGCGGATGGTGGAAATCTGAAATAAAAACAAAACGCTGGAAATAATCAGGCCAGGCAGCATCTGCGGAAATAGAAATAGCTAATATTTCAAGTATGAGACTTTATTAGAACTGAGAAAAATAAAAGTGAGTTAATCTAAGCAGCAAAGAAGACAGTCAAGGGGCAGTGGGTGGAACAAAGGGAATTGTAATGCCTGTGGTGTAACGGACGCGGAGTTGTCCCGTTAAAGAACGAGGCAGACACTGTTTGTCCGAAATTCTTGTTCTTTATTACTACACTAATTCTCCTCACTCACCAATAGCGTGCGTGCGCGATTAACCCCTAAATACTCCCCAGGGGCTCCCATGACCACACCGTGACCCCTAACTCTCGTCACCGGGACACGTGACCCCCCCAAGAGCCGAAGGTTATGTACAGTGCGTGTGTGGCCCACTACCCGGTGCCACCACACTACCCCCCCCCCCCCCCCCCCAGAACCGGAGGCACAAAAACGGACGGGCAGCCGAACGAGGCGGCCGGACCTCGTTCGTACGTCCCCACGCAAAGCTTTATTTTCTGGTAAGGACGAACTAGGTGGGACCCGAGATGGCAGACACACACGACGGCGAGGCTGGGCCACCTGGAGTTTTATTATGATTGTGACTGATCTGAGTGTAACATCAACTCCACATATCCAGAATCTGCCTAAATCTTCCCTACAAATAGTCAAAGACTCTGCTTCCACCCATCTCGAGAAAGAGAGTTCCAAAGGCTCACAACTCACTGAAAGAAAAGTCTTACCCCATCTCTGTCTTATTTGAACAACCCCTTATTTTGAACAGTGCTGCCTGGTTCCAGGTACACTCACAAGAGCAAATATCCTCTCCACTTTCATCCAGTCAAGATTTTTCAACATCTTCTGTATTTAAATCAATTCCTCTTTTACTCTAATAAGCACAAGTAAATTTAAGGCCAGGCAGTTATAACACCCTTATCCAAGATATCAAGATTACAATCCTGTAAATTACCTGTGAACGGTCTCTAAAGCATATCTTTCTAAAAGGAGACTGATATAATAGATATGATCTGCATGAGGTTTTGCTCTTGCCTTATATAACTGAAGCACAACCTCCTTAATTTGGAAATTTTCCTAAAATTAACCAATGATATTTTGTTTGTTTTCCTCATTGTACCTACATTCAAACCGTTTGTGAATCAAGCAGTCAAAAACCCAGATCCGTCTGCATCTTAGCCCTTTCCAATTCATCATAATTTCCCTGGCTTGTCATTGTTATATTTCACAGTTTCCCCACATTGTGCTCCATTTGCTAGATCTCTCCCTGTTCACTCAACCGTTCCCTGTGGTATGTCTTCAGAACACCTTGTCCACCTGTCTCTGTGTCCAGATCAAATTTAGCTGTCATACCTTTGTTATCTTCATCCGTCTTGTAAAGTAAAAGTAACCATCCCCTGTGACACGCCACACAATGAAGGGTCCAAAAAGAAAATCAAAATATTATGCTCACTCTCAGTTTTCTGTTCACCATCCGATCTTCTGTCCACACTAATAGGTTGCCTCTTAAACCTCAAACTAATTTCCTGCCTTAATCTTTGATGTAGTTTCATTGGTTTCTTCATTGTCGCATGTACCAAGGTACTGTGAAATACATTATTTGCGTAGATATCAGCAAGACTATCACCATACATAAGGACAATTCCCCAGCTAGGACAGAATGCACAGCCCACTGAGTCTATATGCAAGAGGCGCCATTTTGGCACCGTTTTACAGACCCAGCTGTAGCTGGCCACAAAGGCCCATTGCAACCTTCGCCTCTATTCAGGTCATCCCGTGATCCCTCATCCCTCTCCTTGCATGACACTTGCACACTTTGGGTTATGTTCAGGCTGGAATATCTTTAAGGAAAACATGGCTTTCCCCCATGCTCACCTCTGCGCCAATCATTAAATGCACTTTCTTCACATTTTCAGTCAAACGCAAACTCCATGTTGACAGAGCAGTTTTCGTGCTGCCGCAACGAACAATCACGCCTCACAATTGTTAACCACAAACATTCAACTCTCACATCATCAATAATTGATACTCAAGCCAAATACTTACTCCAACTTAAATTGTCATAACATAATTCAACTCATCAGCATGGGTGGCGCCAGTCCGCCAATGTTATTTTTAGTATGTGTTAACAGTGTTCCTTGGTTTTTTTACTTTTTTTCAATCTCTTACCTCGACGGAGATATGCGAATTTTTTTCCCGTACCGTATCTGTCCCCACTGCCTCCTAACATCGTGATTGGCGGCCTTTCCCGAGACCGAGCCAGCGCTCCAAGCCGCAGGATCTGCGGATTTTAAACGTCGCGGAGCTTGCGATCCCTTTGCCGGGGGATCGAAGTTCCAACCGCGGGGCCTGTTTTAACATCGTGAAGCCTCGGGAGCTCCAATGGAGAGAGTTAACGATGCGCACACGCGATCCAACTGTGATGTTTGTTTGAACTGTTAAGATAATGGTAACACATCCCGTGACAAATCTGACCTATGTCACAATGAACACAATGATAAGATACACATCTCTGCATTCACACTAATGTTCATACCCATTCACTGGCTGGGGATGAATTTGGGCTCAGGAATGGCCAGCACACTACATATCCGCCTGCAGTGCAGAGACCTGGTAGATGGTAGCACCTATCAGCGTGCTTGATGATTGGAAAACTAGATGCTCATTTTGAAGCTTAACATTCCAACTAAAGGTTTCTCTTAACCTTGTGCCATAGTTTAGTTTATAGATACAGCACGGAAACAGGCCCTTCGGCCCACCGAGTACACAACGACCATTAATCACCTATTCATGCTAGTTCTATGTTAACCCACTTTCTCATCCACTCCCTGCACACCAGAGCCAATTTCACAATTGATCTACAAACCAGGACATCTTTGGGATGTGGGAGGAAACCGGAGCACCGGGAGGAAATCCTTCCAGTCACACGGAGAACATGCAAACTCCACACAGACATCACCCAAGATGAATACCAAAACCGATCACTAGCTCTGTGAGGCACTGTCTCTGCCATCTATGCCATTGTGCGGCCCCAAATTTATATTTGGCAGCATGAAGGAACCTCACAAACACTATTCCCTAACTAACCCATGTCCTACAGGTACTTCAATGGATGCATTTCGAGCAGGTGAGTTGTGGATGGATTCCTTCCAAAAGTGTATGTGTTTGCTCCTTTCTGCAGTTTTGATCAATCAATTAATCAATCAAATACTTTATTGTAATTCAAACATACACCAATAAATGTAAGTCTGAACAAAATGTTGTTGCATCTGGCTCACCGTGCAGCATAAAATAACAAAAGGATAAAATAGATAAAAAGATAAAATAGATAATAGTGGCGGCACATTTTTATGGAATTCAAGAGTCTGATGGCTTGGGGGAAGAAGCTGTTGCAAAACCTGGCCGTTCTGCTCCTTAAGGGCCTGTCCTACCAGCATCCGACTCCATGCGGTGAGCGCGATCAAACCGGCAGCGGGGGCCGCGAGGAGGTCGGGTGATCCCTGTACAGGGCCGTTCCCACCAGCATGCGCCTGCACGCGAAGAGCGCGACCAAACCGGCAGCGGGGGCCGCGCGGAGGTGGGGTGAGTGGCGCAACACGGCGCAAAGTGAGGCGAACTTGGAGCGAAGTCTTAAAGGTAAGTTCGCCAGGACAGAGAGGGACACACAGAGAGGGGCACAGAGGCACACACAGAGAGGGGCACAGAGGCACACACAGAGAGGGTCACGGAGGCACCTACAGAGAGGGGCACAGAGGCACACACAGAGAGGGTCATGGAGGCACCTACAGAGAGGGTCACAGAGGCACCTACAGAGAGGGTCACGGAGGCACCTACATAGAGGGTCACGGAGGCACAACGTCGAGGCGGTGTGTAATGCGTCAAGGCGACTGCGAGCTGACAAGCCGTTGCCGTGCGGAAATTTTGAACATGGTCAGTTTTTCGGAGCCCCGCGCGATGTCGGGACGAACTCCGCACAATTCCGCACGGCTCCGGCGATCGAAGTGGGACCGGCCCCGCGACGCCAGACGGCTCAAGCGACCACGTTAGGTCGCGCTCATCGCATGGAGTTGCATGCTGCTGGGACAGGCCCTTAATACTACCATACCTTTTGCCTGAGAGCAGCAGAGTGAACAGTTTTCAAGTTGCCTGACAATGGGAGTGTGTCAGATACTGAAGGACTTTTTGACAGCCTGCAGGTGTGCACTCAAACTAGTTGCTCCTAGACGTGTGGGAATGAGAGTTTGATTTGTATGGGATCACCAAGAAAGTTTGCTCCGTGAATTGAGATAAACTCCAGTAGATCAGTGGCATGCCCTCAAATGTCAGTGAGATCGAACAAGTTGTGCTCAAACATCAATCCAAAGCTGCTCAGCATTTCATGGGCATCCATTTTGTGATGAAGACAAGTTAATAACTGGTCAATTTTATTTTGTTTAGAGATAAAGGGTGGAAACAGGCCATTCGGCCAACACAAGGACAATTTACAATTTTTAGTGAAGCCAAACTTACAAACCTGCACGTCTTTTGAGTGTGGGAGGAAACCAGAGCACCCGGAGAAACCGTATGGTCACGGGGAGAACGTATGTACTCCGTACACACAGCACCCATGGTCAGGATCGAACCCTGTTCTCTGCGCCACCATATTCGCCTTAATTGTAATATAGAAGGTTTCAAAGCAGAACCTTTGGCTTCCTTGCAGTGAAATCTCAAGATCTCTCAGCTCATTAGAAACTGGTTTTGGTTTTAGTTACGAGTCAGAGTGTTTGAATGATGTGGTAAAATGACCTTCAGTGCGCTTTCAAAATATGGGGGGTTGATCGTATATGGAAATCCAGATGATATTAGGGATTCTAGTAACCGACTGTTCTACTGGATCTCTGTCACTTCTTTATAGCTGAAAGAATAGGTTACTTTAAGCCACTGAGGAATGGATTTCCAAGATTATGCAATAATCGTAGGCCGAATGTCCTCTTCCTGTGTTGTACTGTTTTAGGAAGGAACTGCGGATGCTGGTTTAAACCAAAGATAGACACAAAAAGCTGGAGTAAATCAGCGGGTCAGACAGCATCTCTGGAGAAAAGGAATAGGTGATGTTTCGGTTCGCCACCGATTCCTTTTCTCCAGAGATGCTGCTGTCTAACCCGCTGAGTTACTCCAGCTTTTTGTGCCTATCTTCTGTACTGTTTTATGACCTTAATAAAGTACCGTTTCCATTTGTTCTATTTTGCTCCCAAGGAGAGGAGCTTTCAGTCCACTGCCACTGGTAATCTTTCCACGGGCTGCTTTGTTCTGTACTTTCAGCACAGGCCCTCTGGAATCTGTGCAACAGCTCCACCTTGTGTCGAAGCGACATCTGTGTATTAGGGTTGAAATCCTGTCGCCTACGAACTGAGCACAAACCCGGCTCAATAGTTCAATGGTACTTTATTGTCACACACACCAAGGTACAGTGAAATTATATTTTGTATTCAGTTCAGTACAGGTATTACGATACAAAAGCACATCTTATGGGGTGGGAGATTGCAACCGTCACGTACGTGGTCCACCCTGTTTCGACGAATGCAATCAACCTGGAGTGCACAAACAGAAGATCAAACAGAACAAGTTGTCTTACAACTTTAGGCTGTGCACGCCACACGCAATAAGACAAAGAAGAAGAACATCTTAGATGCAGTACAAATGTATAGAAATAGTACACTGGAACAGTATACAGGTCTGAAAAAGGGTCTCGACCCAAAACATCACCTTCCTTCTCTCTAGAGATGTCGCCTGTCCAGCTGAGTTACTCCAGCATATTGTGTCTATCTTCAATTTAAACCAGCATTTCTTACGCAGTTCTTTCCTACGCAGCATACAAGTAGCCAGGTTCAAAGCTATTTTCAAATCCCAGTTGTTGTAAGTGCAGGGTTGTTAACCTGATCGTGAAGGCCAGTTGTCCTGGTGGTGTTGCAGGGTCTGCCTGTCCAAGTGTAGTCGTTGGTGTCCTCCACTGATCTGCAACATTCCGTGCAGCTGCAGGTCGCATCTGGTCCACACTCAGCTCCTTGGAATGGCGTCCTGTCCAGCCGAGCCACAGGCTATTGCAGGGCCTCCAGCGTCCCACTCCACCATCGAGACACACTGCACTGCCTCCCACAGACAGTCCGCTTACCAGCCCTCTGTTCCCTTTGTCTGCCGACACCACCATCGTGGGTATCTGGAGTAAATAAACATTTAAGAACAGAGAGCTCTAGGAACAGAGGAAGAGGTCAGCAAAACGCAAAGCGCTGGAAGAACTCAGAGGGTCAGGCAGCACATGCGGAGGGAATGGACGGTGACATTACACTTCAGGACCCTTCTTCTGATTGTAGTAGGCAGGTAAAAACTGAAAAAGAGAAGTGGGGGCTGGAAAAGGTCTGGAAAGTGATAGGTGGGGGTGCATAGATTTGCAGATGGGTGGAGTAAGGAAAAAGGTCCAGAGGTGAAAAGGAGAAAAGGATGTCAAATAAAGCGCAGAAGACGAGTGAAATGTAAAGTTGCAGGTAGGGAGACAAAAATGCTGGAGAAACTCAGCGGGTGAGGCAGGATATAAGCGGAACAAAATTAATGAATTCTGCACAAGTTCAGTGGCACGGCTGGTTGAGCCACTGCCTCACAGTGCCAAAGACCCGGGTTCAATCTTGACCTCGGCTTCCGTCTGTGTGGAGTTTGCACGTTCTCTCTGTGACCGCGTGCGTTTCCCCTGTGTGCTCTGGTGTCCTCCTACATCTCAAAGACGAGCGGGTTTGTATGTTAATTGGCCTCTGTAAATTACTCCTAGTGTGTAGAGAGTGCATGTGGAGATGAGAGAACGTAGAACTAGTATGGACGAGTAATCGATGGTTGGAATGGACTCGGAGGACGGAAGGGCCTGTTTCCATGCCGTAACTAAACTAAACTTGACTAGTTGATAACAAGATAGATACAAAATGCTGGAGTAACTCAGCGAGACAGGCCGCATCTCTGGAGAGAATGAATGGGTGATGTTTCGGGTCAAGACCCTTCTTCAGACTGATGTCAGGGGAGTGGGCGGGACAGAGGTAGAATGTAGTCGGAGAAGTAAGACTGGTGGGAGAACTAGGAAGGGGGGGGGGAGGATGGAGAGAGAGGGAAAGCAAGGGCTATTTGAAGTTAGAGAACTTCAAATAGCCCTTGCTTTCCTTCTTTCTACATCCCCCCCTTCCTAGTTCTCCCACCAGTCTTACTTCTCCGACTACATTCTACCTCTGTCCCCTTCAAGTCAATGTTCATACCGCTGGGGTGTGAGCTACCCAAACTAAATATGAGCTGCTGTTCCACCAATTTGCATTGGGCCTCTCTCTGACAATGGAGGAGGCCCAGGTCAGAAAGGTCAGATTGGGAATGGGAGGGGGAGTTACAGTGCTGAGTAACCGGAAGATCAGGTAGTCCAAGTGGAGGTGTTCAGCGAAACGATCGCAGAGCCTGCGCTTGGTCTCGCCGATGTACAGAAGTTGACACCTGGAACAGCGAATACAGTAGATGGGGTTGGAGGAGGTGCAAGTGCACCTCTGCCTCGCCTGAAAAACTGTCGGAGTCCTTGGATGAGGTCGAAGGGGGAGATAAAGGAACAGGTGTTGCCTCTCTTGCGGTTGCAGGGGACCCTACCTGGGGAGGGGGTGGTTTGGGTGGGAAGGGACGAGTTGACCAGGGAGTTGCAGAGGAAACGATCTCTGCCGAAAGCAGAAAGGGGTGGAGATGGCCAGTAGTGGGATCCCGTTGGAGGTGACGAAAATGTTGGAGGATTTTATGCTGTATGCGATGGCTAATGGAGTGGAAGGTGAGGATAAGGGGCAGGTAGAACAAGAACGGAGCTGCAGGACATCAAGGAGACCCTTGTGCGAGCCTCATCTATAATGGAAGAGGGGAACCCCCGTTTCCTAAAGAGTGAGGACATCGCTGATGCCTTGGTATTGTAAACCTCATCCTAGGCACAGATGCGGTGCAGCCAGAGGAATTGGGAGTAGGGAATAGAATCCTCACAGGAAGCAGGGTGGGAAGAAGTTCAAGGGTCTTTTATCAAAGCTCTTTTATTGTCTCGTGTACCAATTAAGGTACAACTACATAAATGTTAACATAAACATCGACCACAGCGGATTCCCCACATTCCTCACTGTGATGGAAAGCAATAAAATATAATCGTCTTCCCTCCTTTTCCCCCGTGGTCGAGACAGTCGAACCATCTGCAGACGGGACGATCGAAGCTCCCGCAGCCGGTGATCGAAGCCCCGCATCAGGGCGGTCGAAGCTCCTGCGGCCTGGATCTCCAGACGTCGGTCTCTAACCAGGGACCGTGAGCTCCACGATGTTAAAGTCAGCAGTGCCAAAGGAGATACGATATGGAAAAAAAAACGCATCTCCGTCAAGGTAAGAGATTAAAAAATTTCCCTAAACCACCACCCCCCCCCCCCCCACCCACATAAAACAAGCTAAAGAACACTAAAACATACATTCTATAAAACAACAAAGAAGGAAAGGACGAGACAGACTGTTAGCGAGGCTGCCACTACGGCGCCACCCGGTGGTCTGTAGTTTAGATCACTATGGGTGTCAGTGGATGTCGGTCAACAGTCTGTCTCCTGTGATGGAGAAGTTGATGAAGACAGTGAGTTTTGCATGGGTGCAGGAGGCAGTTGTCAATGTAGCAGAGGTATTGTTCGGGGATAGGGCCAGTGTACGCCTGGAACAGTGATTGTTCGACGTACCCTACAAAGAGGCCGACATAGCTGGGGCCCATGCGAGCGCCCATCGCTACGCTTTGGATTTGGAGGAAGTGGGAGGAGATGAAGGAGAAGTTGTTGAGAGTAAGGACCAGCTCTGCTGGGCGGAGGAGACTATTAATAGACGGAAATTAGCTGGTTCTGCGGTCGAGTGTGAAACGGAGGGCTTCAAGACCTTCCTGGTGGGGGATGGAGGTGTAGAGCGATTGGACATCCATAGTAAAGATGAGGGAGTGGGGGCCTGGAAAACAGGAGTTATTGAAGAGACGAAGGGCGTGTGAGGTGTCTTGGACATAGGTAGGGTGGGATTGGACTGGGGGGATAGGATGGAGTCGAGGTGTGTGGAAATTAACTTAGTGTTGATGCATCTTTTACCTCATTGATAATAAGTATCGTTTAAGTTGGCCTTTGTCTAAACTTACCCATGTGAATCATCGAATATTATGAATGAATTAAAAAATCCCCAACCAGCTTCTGAAAATGTTAAAACTGTAGCCAGTTTATGGAGACTAATCGAGCGTTGGCATGGCTGCACTCAGTGCCACTCCAATGTCCATCCAGTGTTTCCTCAGCAACATCCCTGCTATGAAGCTGCGCTCCCTTAGTACTATCCCAACAACTGTCTGTGAAATCCTGGTTATTAGACTGGGTTACTTAGCAAAGTGCTAAATAGCCAAGCTTCATCTGTAATATCTTGCAAGATTCAGTGCAGTTGATGTTTATCTGATAAAATGGTTGTGAGGTTAGAGTCATACAGCACGAAGCAGGCCCTGAGACCCAACCTGTCCATGCAACCCAATTTTATGAAGGAGCTAGTCCTGTTTGTGTGCATTTGTTCCACATCCCTCTAAACCTTTTCATCCACATATCTTTCCAAAATATATTTTTATCATCAGCATTGTACCCATTCCTATTTCCTTCTGCCTCCTCGGGCAGCTTATTCCATAAACATACTACCCTCTGTGTGAAAAGGTTGTCCATCAGGTCTCTTTAAAATCTTTCCCCTCCCATCTTAAATCCTACCCTTTTAACCATAACTAATACCTTAAAGGTTGTAAGCGCATGCCAACCCAACTCAAAATGTCTCAGCTACCGCACTCTGCCACCCATACAACTCTGCTAAGTATCTCATGCAAACACGCACAGTAAGAGACAGGTATTTTGCACAGTGTTTAAGGAGGAACTGCAGATGCTGGAAACCGCAAGAAATGCTCCACTTGTCGCTTTACCTCCCCCCTTGACTCCATTCAAGGACCCAAGTAGTCTTTCTAGGTGAGGCGGAGGTTCACCTGCACCTCCTCCAGCATCATCTATTGCATCCGCTGCTCTAGGTGTCAGCTGCTCGACAACGGTGAGACCAAGCATAGGCTTGGCGATCACTTCGCCGAATACCTCCGCTCGGTCCGCATTAACCAACCTGATCTCCCGGTGGCTCAGCACTTCAACTCCCCCTCCCATTCCGAATCCGACCTTTCTGTCCTTGGCCTCCTCCATGACCAGAGTGAGGACCACCGTAAATTGGAGGAGCAGCACCTCATATTTCGCTTGGGCAGTCTGCAACCCAGCGGTATGAACATTAACTTCTCTAATTTCAGATAGTCCTTACTTTCTCCTCTCCTTCTCAGCTCTCCCTCAGTCCACTGGCTCCACCTCTTCCTTTCTTCTTCCCCTCCCCCCCCCCCCCCCCCCCCCAACCCTCACATTAGTCTGAAGAAGGGTTTTGGCCCGAAACGTTGCCTATTTCCTTCGCTCCATAGATGCTGCCTCACCCGCTGAGTTTCTCCAGCATTTTTGTCTACCTGGTATTTTGCACAGTGCTGTTTTAATATCATTTTCCAGCACCACCAACAGCTCCAAGTTGCTCACCAAAACAATGCGAGAGATGCTTTGAAGAAACTCATCGACACCAGTGTTCATACCGCTGGGTTGCAGATAGTTAAAATGGTTCGATCCAGAGGGATCCCGAGGCCCTGGCAGATCAAACGTGTCTTTGGTGAAACGGTCACCCCATCCACACTTGGTCTCGTCAATGTACAGGAGGGCACATTGAGCAGATGAGGTTCGAGGAGGTGCATGTGAACCTCTGTTTCGCCTGGAAGAACTGTGGGGTCCCTGAATGGAAGTGAGGGAGGAGGTGTGGGGACAGGTAGTTACATCTCCTGCGGTTGCAGGGGAAAGTACCCTGGTTTGGGTGGGAAAGGATGAGCCAACCCAGTTGAGGAGAGAGTGGTCACTGTGGAAACCTGAGCAGGAACATGTGACCGGTGATGGGATCACATTGAAGGCGGTGGAAATATTAGAGAATGATGTCTTGGACGCTGAGGTTGGAGGGGTGAAAGATGCGGACTGGAGGGAACTCTAACCTCGCTCCTAGGAGTTCCCCCCAGTCCTCATCTTTCACCCCACCAACCTCCACGTCCACCAACCACTGAGCATCTCTCAAAGAACTCTCTGCCGCTCTGCTTGTTGCAGAGGTGACAACCCACAGGATTTGCTTCGTGTTCAGGCCCTTCCCCCTCCACAGATGCTGCCTAACCTGTCGAGCATCTTATCTTTTGCTCTAGATTACAGCATCTGCAGTTGCCGTTGGTATGGGAAGAGTGTGGGGAGCATCCCGACTGGGTCAGACTAAATCTGCCCCCCCCCCCCACTTTTATTTTCCCCCTCTCTTCCCTGTGTCTCACCTGCACTCGCATCCATTTCTCCCCTCCCCTTCCACCTACATCCCTTCATCTGTCTTCACAATTCGTGGATTTTCTATCCTTCTCACACCTTTAAGGGCCTGTCCCACTTTCACGATCTAATTCACGACCCTTTTTTACTCGTGGTCGTGGACATTTTTTATCGTGCGAGAAAAATGCCCCGACCTACTTGATGCCACGAGTACCTACGACTAGCATCACAATCACAATCACAATCGCATAAAGTGCACGTCAAATTAATTTGCCAGCAGCGGCAGAATGAAAAAGAACACACAAAAACACAATAAAAATTTAACACAAACATCCACCACAGCATTCATCGCTGTGGTGGAAGGCACAAAATTTGGCCAGTCCTCCTCCATTTTCCCCCGTGGTCTGGACCTCAACCCTCCGCAGTCGCCGCTGCGGGCGTCCAGATGAGTGAAAGTCCAGGTAAGTCCTGAATCGGCGCTTCCCGACCGGAGACCACGGCTTCAGGTTGGTGTAGGCCGCAGGCCGGCGATCGAAGATTTAAAGTTCCCGCCGCGCCGCAGCCAGAAGAGCCGCAGACCGCAGGGCCGGCGGTCAGAGCTCCCCTCCAGGGGTCCCCGGCGAGGGACCCCGCTCCTGATGGTAAGTCGTCGCCGCGCCCGCGGTAGAATTTGGCCGCGGGCCGGCGGTCGGAGCTTCTTCTCCTCCCGGGTCCCCTATGAGGGATCCCAGGCTGCGGATGCCGTGCCAGCTGGAGCTCCGCAGACCGCAGCTTCAGGCTGCCTTGTGCCAGCGAACGGAGCGCTCCCCTCCGGCGGCTCCTGGCGAGGGCTCGCCCGCTCCATGCCGAGAGTCCGCGCTGCGCCCATCGCTGAAGCCCCGGGCGCTTCTCCGGGAATGGCCGCACCGATCCTCGCTGTTAGGCCACGGGGGAGGCGACATGGGAAAAGTCGCCTCTCCATGGAGGAGGCGACTAAAGCGGTTTCCCCCTTACCCCCCCCCCCCCCCCCCCCCACACAAGACATACAGAGAAACATTAAAAACATACATTAAAACATACTAAAAAAACAAGAAAAGTAGGAAAAAACAGACACGCTGCTGACAGGGCTGCCGGCTTGCCGTGCCCCCACTGACATACCGACCTACCTACGACCTACCTATGCCCTCCTACGACCTTGTGACGACTATGCTGCGAGTATGAGTCAAGGGCAAACTCGGCAGAGGTCGTGAAAGTGGGGACAGGCCCTTTAGTCTTTTCATCTCTGGCCTTTGTCCTATCATCTGCCTTTCAAAAATCGTCTCACCTGTATTCACCTAACACTCACCAGACTTTGTCCTGACCCTCTCCGCTTCCAGCTTTCTCCCTGATCAGTCTGAAGAATAGCCCCGAACCAATACGTCACTTCTGTTCTCCACAGATGCTGCCTGACCCGCTGCGTTTCTCCAGTACTTTGTGGCCAAGCAGCACGTGGAGCAAATGGACAGGGTCAGGACCCTTTTTCAAGATGGAACAGAGTACAATATTGTGAAGAGTGTTCATAACACTAAATAGGATTGTAATTGAGGAAGATGCGACAATTATATATTGAGTGGATGGCAGATGCAGTATTATGTGGATAAATATAAAGCCATTCACTTTGGTAGAAAACAACAGAAAAGCAATGATTTTTTGAATGGCGTTAGATAGGAAATGTTAATGTACAAAGACACAAGGTTTAGAATCGTATGTCAAAGAAATCAGCCTTTTGGCCTATCATGTTCATGCTCTGTATCCATCTATACTAATCCCCATCTACCAGCACTTGGCCGTAATCTTTTTCACGGTGGAAATACAAGTGTTTGGCTTGTTGCAAGGGCACGTGCCTCCAGCACCTTTAAAGACAATCTGTTCCACGTTTCAGCCAGCCTCTGGGTAAAAGCAATGTCCTCGGATGCACACCGAGCCTCTTACTCCTGTACCCCCTGCCCATGTTTTAGACATACTGTATCTGTTATGGGTGAAAGTTTCTAACAAAACACCCCTCTATACCCCTCATACTGTTGCATCCCTCTATCACGTGTCCACTAAGCCTCTTCACAAGGAAAATGAAACAGCATGTCCACTCTCTCCTCATAAGTGAAACATTCCTCCCAGGTATATCCTAGTAAATTTCCTCTGCACCCTTTCCAATAACTTTCATATCCTTTCTACGTTGTGCTGACCAGAATACACCAGCTGTGCTTGACCAAATTTAACGTCCATGCTCTTATTCCCTGTGTAATGAAGTCCTGTGTATCTTCTTCACCACCTAATCCAACTGTGCTGCCACCGTTAGGAATCTACACACCAATACACAAATGTCCCTCTGCTCCTCAATTCCCATGAGGGTTCTGCCATTCATTGGGTGTGTCATACTCTTATTAGACCTCTCAAAATGCATCACTTCACACCTATTGGCCCTAAATTCCATTAATGCCACAGTCATTAAGCATCCACCACCAGATTCAGCTACTATTTGTACCCCCTAATATCAGACTGCCTAATGGTCCTCCCGTAAGCGAGGGCCATTAAAGTCCTGCGCTCCCAAGCTGCCTCATTGTGGACTTTTTCTATGCTAGAGACATGTTACAACGCTGTAACACTATATTCTGCACTCTGGTGATTTTCTCTTTGCTCAACCTGCTGTACGTGTATGGTTTGCTGTACTCATGTATAGTATGATTTTACTGGATAGACCACCAACAAATTGTGTTGCTATATCTCGGTACAGGTAACTTCCATCGGCCATTGCTCCAGCTGATCAGTATCAGTCAAGACCTCGGTAAGACAACAACTGGAATATTATGTGTGTAGAAAGGATACAGGACCTTTGGCTTATCTCATCCATGACGACCAAGATGCCCCATCTAAGCTCGTCCCATCTGCCGGCATTTGGCCCATGTTGCTCTAAACGTTCCTTATCCATGTACCTGTCTATATTAACTACAAGGAAAGATTAGACACGTGAATAGTTTTATCTGGAGCTTGAGGCTGAGGGGAGACCCGATAGAAGTATATAAAATTATTAGGTAGGGTGAACAGCCAGAACCCTTTTCCCATGGTAGAAGTGTCAAGGATTAGAGACCTGGCAGTACACTCCAGGCACCCATCACTCTTGCTGCTTTAAATTTTCCCCCTCTCACCTTAAAGCTGTGCCCTCTAGTCTTGGACATTTCCACCTTGGGAAAAGGTTC
The DNA here is from genome assembly GCA_035221665.1 of Okamejei kenojei. Classification (NCBI taxonomy): domain Eukaryota; kingdom Metazoa; phylum Chordata; class Chondrichthyes; order Rajiformes; family Rajidae; genus Okamejei; species Okamejei kenojei. The sequence goes on from CM069157.1 coordinate 28,026,373, forward strand.
TGTCTACCCTAATTATGTCTCTGATAATTTAAAATGCTTCAACCAGGCTTCCCCCCCACAACTTCCACACTGCAGAGAAAACAATGCATTTGTCCTTGTCGCTAATCCCCTCTAGTCCAGGCATCATTCTGGCACCCTCTCCACAGCCTCCACATCCTTCCCTTGCCCGGAACTATGTGCAATGAGTGGGTTAGCATATGATGGGCGTTTGCCAGCTCTGGGCCTGTACTCGCTGGAGTTTAGAAAGTTGAGGGGGACCTCATTGAAACGTACAGAATATTGAAAGGCATCGATAGAGTGGATGTGGAAAGGATGTCGCTACTTGTGGGAGAGTCCAGGACCAGAGGTCACAGCCTCAGAATTAAAGGGCACTCTTTTATAAAGGTGATGAGGAACTTCATTAGTCAGTGGGTAGTTAATCTGTGGAACTCTGCCACAGATTAACTGTGGAGACCATCAGTGGATATTTTTAAGGCATCGATAAACAAGTTCTTGATTAGAATGGTATCAAGGGTTATGGGGAGAAGGCAGGAAAATTGAATTAGGTGGCAGAGATCAGTCATGATTGAATGGTAGAGTGGACCCGTTGGGCCGAACGGCCTAATTCCACGCCAATAACGTGAATATTCCAATTGCGGTCTATAAAACTGTATCATGACTTCCTGACTCTTATCCTCAATGTCCCAACTGATGATGGCAAGCAAATCATGAACCTTACTTACTGCCCTACCCACCTGTATTGCCACTTTCAGATAACCATAGACTTGAATTTCATGGAGCTATGGACTTGGATTTCAGGAATGACGGACTTGGGATGATGGAACAGGATCGATAGGCCAAATGGCCGCATCTTGCCCCTGCACCTTATGATGTGTTTGTCCTTGGTTGTTCCAGGTTTGGGTCTAATTTGAATATGCTCCACAGACTCTGAGCAGATTCCCGCTCGCGAGTTGTCTCCCAATCCCCTCCCTCTGGAATGTCCTGGGAACGGATACACAAGGACACGGTGAATGAGCGAAGCTCCCGGCCGCTTTACAATCTCCAGGCGCCTCACCTTACCCCGCCCCTCCGGCTGGCCACTCCATCCACTCAGCTCTTTGCAACGATTTGAGTGATTCGGGCTGGTCCGATCTTTCTCCGAGGGTCTCTGACTGCTTGCCGCAGCCCCGGGGAGAGACGCGCGGATTTTGTAACATTTGCCCCTGGTTCAGACGGAGAGACTCCACGGCCATGGGCAGCCTCACTGATGCGTGGTCCCGTCCCGGATCGCTCCGGTTCGCTGTCCTCTTGCAAGTTGTCAGCTTGTGCCTAGCCCAAGTAAGTCGAGGGGAAGGGGCGCGGGTCAGCACAACTGCTCGGTCCCATTCGCACAGTTGTTTGCTTAAAGGCAGCTTTTGGTTAAAAGTTAGTGGAAGTCAATTCCACTTTTTTTGCAGTCTGTTTGCCTCTCTTGGCCGTGTCAACTGTTGCTCTCGCCTCTTCAATCCTCTCTTGGAGTGTGTCACGGGCAGTCGCAGGTATCTGACAACCAGCGAGTGGGAAGGCACCCTGCAAATCTGCGGCCACAATTTTGTCCGATTTTTAGCCGCAGCCGGGGCCAGCTAACAGTCGGAGTCAATGGACCAGTGAACTCCGATGGGACGGAGCGAGACCCGAGCGAGTCTACAGCGCCAGTCCTCCCTCTCGTCTCCCTCTGCTTTCAATGAAGATTCGCCGGGGGATGTTGGTGTCGCTCACCTTGGCGTGGGCCGCGTTGTGTTTGTGCGGGCGCGGAGGGCGCGGAGCTCTGGTGTATCAGACGTTAGACTGCGCCCAGCGAGCGCGGCTCTCTCCGCGGGCGGAGACCAGGGTCAGTGTGAAGGGGGGAGAGGAGCGGGGGCTAGAGGCGCTGGGCTGGCGCACCCGACACCCGACCGCCACCTCACTACACCAGCAAGGCACAAACCCGCCTCGAACCGTGCACGGGGTTGCCATCGCGTACACGCCAGGTGCTGGTTTACGCCAACAGAAAGGGCACTCGGCAGACCAGGCAGCGTCCCCGGTGAACATGGTGCACGGGAGAGGGTTTGGGGTTGAAAACACCACCTGTGCATATTCTGTTTCAGAAGGAACTGCTGATGCTGGAAAATCGAAGGTGGACAAAAGTGCTGGAGAAACTCAGCGGGTGCTCTATGGAGCGAAGGAAATAGGCAACGTTTAGTTTCGTTGCCTATTTCCTTCACTCCATAGATGCTGCTGCACCCGCTGAGTTTCTCCAGCACTTTTGTCTACCTGTGCATATTCTCCAGGGATTCTGCCTGACCTGCTGAGTCTGTGCCTGACTTTGCATCACCCCCGACTCTCGCTGCGTCTCCGACTCTGTGCATCGAAGATTTTCTAAAAAAAAAACGAGAACGTTTCATTAACAGAGCCGCTGTCTATGTTATGTTTCTGTTTCAGAAGTTTCTGGCACCATCCTGTTTAATCTTCTGTCTCTCCCTCTCTCTTTCACCGGGCAGGGTCCGATAGGGGAACGAGGCGCGGTGGGTTCGCCGGGCGCCGCGGGTATCCCTGGAGCAGACGGAATCGATGTGAGTGTGGACGTGTTGGCGGCAGTGTGTGTATGTGTGTGTGTGTGCTGAGCGCACTTTGACAAAGAGCCGCTTTGTCCCAGGTTGCCAGACCGCGGCAGGAGCACCGACACGGGCGGCCGCCAGAGGCCCCCCCCCCCCCCCCCCCCCCTCGCCCGACCCCGGGACAAGCCACTAAAACCCACAAAGAAATGTCACAAGCTAATTATTGGTCCCACTATTCTGAACATTTGAGACTCGACCTTTCTATATGACGGCGTCCGTTTAAACAGTTTTTTTTTTCAGAATGACCTTAACTAGACTTAGAAGGAACTGCAGATGCTGGGAAATCGAGGGCACACAAAATGCTGGAGAAACTCAGCGGGTGCAGCAGCAGCATCTATGGATGAAGAAGGGTTTCGGCCCGAAACGTCGCCTATCTCCTTCGCTCCATCGATGCTGCTGCACCCGCTGAGTGTCTCCAGCATGTTGTGTTACCCCGAACTTACGTGAGTTGGGAGTAAAGGAACTGCAGACGCTGGCACCTTGAGCCAAACACCAAGTGCTGGAGGAACCGAGCGGGTCAGGCAGCATCTGTGGAGGGAATGGGCCGGAGACGTTTGGAATCGGGAGTTTTGCTTAATCGGGGTTATAATTGTAAAATATAAAGCAGACCGATTAAACCGGTTTAAGGTTTAAGAAGGAACTGCAGATGCTGGAAAAATCGAAGGTAGACATAAATGGTGGAGAAACTCAGCAGGTGAGGCAGCATCTATGGAGCGAAGGAAATAGGATCGAGGCCCTTCTTCAGTTTAAGGTGGCCCAGGCGTGCAGAGCGATTTACACAAAGACAGTGGAAAATATAAAGGCTGATGAATATTAGGAAGCAATAGATTAGCAGGAGAATCTTGTGTTAAAACCTGCTCTCTACCCGTAACTAACCCGCTGGAGTTCCTCCAGCACTTTGAGTTTTGCTCAACGTTCCAGCATCTGCAGTTCCTCGGGTCTCCTCTCTAACGTGAGTGAGTGGCTGCGAGATGATAACGGGTTGACTGTTTCCCCCGGAAAGGCGTCTTGCTGTGTGCTGACACATGCGTTTTGTTTCTCTCTGCAGGGCGAGCCCGGGGCCGCTGGCCCACCCGGACCTCCGGTAAGTCATTCCCCTTCATTGACCGACGGCCGTACAGCCAGCAGCTAGCCCGACAGAAAGACTATCATAGCCGTTCCTATTTAAAGTGCGCTAACTTGATTGTCCCTTTCCCCTGCGTTTAGGGACCAAAAGGGGACACGGGTTTCCCGGGAGCAGACGGAGCCCAAGGAGACCCAGGCTATGATGTAAGTAGCTTTGAAGTGCGGCATTGGCAGTGTTTAAAGTTGGGAGTTACAGTGTTTCTCAGAGGCCAGGAGGAAGCCTCTTGTACGGGCCTGGGTCAGACAATATAAATATGTTATTTCCCCTTCCTCGTTCCTTTGAAGACACCAGAGTCGCGGAATGTGCTGACACTTGGGAAGAGTCCCATCTCTTGGATTATAAATTCAATGAGTGTAATAAATGTACTCGAGGCCTCGTTAGCTTTGTGGGCAGTGCTTCCGGAGTTATTGTGCAGACCTTCCAAGAGTTGTGAAGAATCGGATCCACATCCATCCAATGAGTTGAGAAGTTGTGTCCATCCCATGTACCTTATGCCACGTGCACCCGCGGGAATCTGCACTGGCTGCACCCAATAAAGCGGCAACCTGTGCAACAACCCTGCGCTGTCAACCTCCAGTGAACTGATAATCTGCTTCATGCATTGACTGAGAGCTTGCATCGCGTCTGCTTCACGGATTGATTGAAAGATACAACATGGAAACAGGCCCTTTGGCCCACTGAGCCCATGCTGACCAACAGATCACAAGATTGTTCACACCAGTTCCTCTACCCTACTAACTCATGAAATCTAGGGGGAGTTTACAGAAGCCAATTAACCTGCAACCATGTTTTTGGGATGTGAGAGAAAACTGGAACATCCGGGGAGAACATACAAACTCCACACAGGCAGCACCCAAGATCAGGATCGTGCCTGGGTCGCTGGTGCTGTGAGGCAGCAGCTCGACAAACTGCACCACTGTGTCATCCCGTGATACACTAAGAAAATGAACCGTGTGCAGCAGTGAGCTGCGAACCTCTACTATGTATACTTTGTGCACTGATATCTGAACCATGTACACTAGTTAGCCGAGTGCTAGGACACTTGGAATCTCTACGTCGAAGGACCTGAGAAACTACTTTGCCTAGAACCGAGAAATGTCCTTCATTGAACTGAAAACCTTCACAGACAATCTGAATGTGGAACCAATGCACCAGGAATGAAAATATATCTCGTGTTTGTCCAACGGGGTTGCAAACCTCCATTGCCGTACTCAACAAGTAGCTAAAAACAGCACTGTGTTCATCCAGAGAGCTGCAAGCCAGCAGTGTGGTGCAGCCACTAGGCTGCATTTCCACTGTGTGTTCCACTGCCAGCCCACAATGTGTACAGCCCAAGCACCAATGTTTTGTATATCCAATATATCAGGATCAGAACTGCCGGAGCCCAGTGAACTGGGAACGTAAGCTATGTGCATTCAATGTAAACTGCGCATGAGTGATACACTGAGAATGACAATCTGCACAGTGTACTCTCTGTATGCTGAGACATTGCACAGTCGACAACCTAAAACCTAAAAAATGTCCACACTTCATGTGCAAATATGAGAGGCATATATATAGGGTAGACAGTCAGAACCTTTTTTCCCCCACAGGGTGGAAATATCAAAGATGAGAGGATATAGCTTTGAAGGTTGTGAAAGGCAAAATTCAAAGGAGATGTGTAGGGGGCAAGTGTTTTATAAAGAGGGTGGTGGGTGCCTGGAACACGCTGCCAGTGGTGGTGGTGGATGCAGATATGATGAGGGGCTTTAGGTAGGTACATGAATGTGCAGGGAATGGAGGGATAGGGATCATTTCATGTTCAGCATGGACACTGTGGGCTGAAGGGCCTGTTCATGTGCTGTACTGTTCTATATCAATAGCATATGTACTGTGCATTCTCATGCACCAATGAGGAATGATCTTTTGGTGTAGTAAGTTGAACGTGTTAATATCTTTGATGCTGTTGTGTGCCTGCTTTGGACTGGGTTACAAGATGCCATGTCACTGTGTTTCTTCCCTGAAATTGTGGACTAGCACAAGCTAGTTGGAGATGGATTTGGATCTTCATGATGCTGGAGGTCTTCGTGGCTACAACAGATACAGTCAGCTCCGTTGCCTGCAATCAACAACAGTTCATGGCAAGCTGAGCATCAAATGCAGCCTTCCTCTCGTATTCCAGCCCCTAGCCATTCTGGTTGACCTGCTGTGTTCATTTGCCAGATTTCTGCTGGTGAAATTAGGGTTATACATCTTCATATTCCTCGTGAACTTTGCTACATTGATGATTGCTGAAGCAAAGCAAGAAGTTCATTGTCCTATCTGGGACACATGACAATAAACTCTCTTGAATCTTGGAATCTTGAATCTTGGTTAGCGAAATAACTACAGAGGATGCAGGAAAGACTCCGCAGGTCGGGCAGCTTCTGCGGCAAGGGATATAGTGAGGCTTCAGATTGATGCCTTGATGGATTAAGACATTAGAAATACAGTGTTTTTTTTTAAGCTGCAGGGAAAATGGAGGGTGGAGCGTTTCAAAGGAATATCTGTGGTCGGGGGCAACCAAGAAGCCCTGCTTGATTTAAGCGGTAGTGGTGCTGGCGAAGAGAGGACGATGAAAGACTATGAGTTGCACATGATCCGCCTGGAGGAGATATAGAAGAAGATGAATGAAAACAGAGAAGGTGACAGGAAGGATATCAAATGCAAAGTCTGGAGCTATGAGATGTAAATCGATGGAAAACTCAAACACAGATAATGCTGTAAATCTAAAATGAAAAAGGGAAGATTCATCAGGGCAGGCGTCATCCATAGAAAGAGAAACACAGGTGGTGATCCTTCATCAGCTCTGATACAAACCGAAAGGGCTGATTATATGAAGGTGGGTTCAGTGTTGAGCGTTGAGGATTATAATGGGAAGTTGCAAGATTAGATATTGTTCCTCAAGTTTATTTTGGGCTTTGTTGAAATAGCATAAAGGGTCAAAATGGGAATGGGATGGATGGAGAGTTGGCAAAGGGAAATTCAAGATCACCTTATTGGAGATGTTCAACAATGCACCCAACCTGGCAGCATTCGGCTTTTCTATAACATGAGCCATGATTGGGAGAAGTACAGTGAAGCGCTATTGAGCAGCACATTGGTGCTGTCTGTGTGGAGTTTGCACATTCTCCCTGTGTCTGCCTGAGTTTCCTCCAGGTGCTCCGGTTTCCTCCCACACTTGTAGATTAATCAGTCTTTGTAAAATTATCCCCGGTGTGCAGCGCCCCCAGAGTTGATGCAAAGGTGGGATAGCATCGAACAATTGTGAACAGATGATTAATGGTCAACAAGGACACAGTGGGCAGAAGGGCCGTATTTCATGCAGCATCTTTCAATCAATCGAAAACCTGGAAGGCAGTTTGGACGCTGAATGGTTGGAATGGAAGTGAGAAAAGGGGAAAGCGTTTCATGTCCTGTGGTTTCAAAGCAGCAAAAAGCTAAGTGGTTGTTGGTGCAGGTGGAAGAATGAACTGGGAGCCATGGAGGGCCCTCAGATTGTTAAGGTTCTTATTATTATTGTCATGTGTACCAAAGTATAGTGAAAAGCTTTGTTTTGCATTCTGTCCAAACAGAGCAGATCATATTATACAAATATAATCAAGTTAAACTCAAGTATAATAGAAAGACCAATGGAAAGCTATAGCGGACAGAATATAGTTCTCAGCGTGGATCATTTCCATGGACAAAGTTAAATATATCCACAAAGGGGTAAAGGTGAACCCTAGCCTATGGAAGGATTGTTCAGAAGCCTAATAACAGAGGGGAAGAAGCTGTTCCTGAGTTTGGCAGAGAATGCTTTCAAGCTTCCGTACCTTCAGCCATTCGGGAGCAGGGAGAAGACAAAAATGATTGGGGTGGGACGTCTTTGATTGGCTGCTTTTCCGAGGCATCATGGGATGCAGGAGTTGATGGTGGGAAGTCTGGCTCGTGTGATGGACTGGACTACATCGATAACTGTCTGGGATTTCTTGCGGCCTTGCGCAGGGCTGTTGCCAAACCAAGATGTGATGCAACCCAACAGTGTGTTGAGAAGGAGAGATGTCATGGCATTACGTTGAAGGTGCAGGGGATTACAGTAGCCATTCCATAGAATGTGGAGGCTGGTGCAGATGGCAATAAGGTTGAGAACTACGATTCTTCCCCCGAGTGGAAGGGGTGAAAAATGTGGGAAATAGTTCAAATGCATTTGAGAGTTCCATCGACCATGGTGAAGTGATCAGAAAAAAAGTAAAATAGACGCAAAACCATGGAATAACTCAGCGGGTCAGACAGCATCTCTGGGGAAAAGGAATAGGTGAAGTCTTGGGTCGAGACCCTTCTTCAGACTGCCCTCTCGGAATCGCACTGATCTAGAATGAGTTGTCATCAGAACAGGTATAGAAGATTGTGGAAGGGGAAGAATGGAGAGCAGTCCTTGCATGAAGGCAGGACGGGAGGAGTGCAGTCAAGATGGCTGTGGAGTGTGTGGGCTGTGATGATGTATTGCAGAGAGGCAAAGTGTTGGTCACTTGCCAGTTTTGGCCCACCTCCAGCTCTCTTTTCCAACTTTCTCCCTTCCTTCTACAACCAGTCTGAAGAAGGGTCCCGACCCAAAACGCTGTCTGTCCATTGCCTCCTCAGATGCTGCCTGTTCCACTTAGTTCTTCCAGTACTTTGTGTTTTGCTCAAGATGCCAGCATCTGCAGTTCCTATTCTTTGTGTTGAGAATTGTGTTGTACTGAAGTTAACAATTAGATAGTTTGAGTGTTAAGCGCGCAAAAGTATTTAATTCACGGTTACTACTGATCCAGACTCAGACATATACCCGTGCAGAATATTTTCGAGGCCATAGTGAAAGAGCAAGGGGACAAAGTGAATAATTATTTTATTTCACCTACAGAATGAGGGGTTTGAAAGCCAACCCTACGACACACAGAACCTGAGTGGGTTTGATTTGATGACAATGTTCTTTTCAAGCAAATGAGTTCACGTGACAGCGAGGAAGTCAAAGAGGGAATCATAAAGAGAGACGAGGAAGATTGTAATGTGAAGCCGGATGGAGGAATGCGAGTGGGAGGGAACGGTGGGGGGGGGGGGGAAGAATGCGACAGGATTTAAAGGAAAATGGGAAGTGGGGAACTCGGAGATGTAATGGGCTGGAAAATTAGTGTATGGAAAATGAGGGGGGATGGTGGGAGAAATGTGTGTGCAACTGGGGGGGGGGGGGGGGGTGTAAAGTGAAGGGTGTGTTGAGCCAATATTACTTTAAAGTTCATACCATTGGGCTGCAGACAACCCAAGCGGAATATGTGATGCTGCTCCTTTTGGTTTGAAAGATTTGGAGCAATTCCTGGCAGTAAATACAACTTTGGACAATCAAGGGTTTTTTTCCATTATTTATTCATTCACAGAAGTTGAACATTGCTTCTGATGCCCTGTTTGTTGTCAATACCTGTGCTGAACATGATGCCAAGGTAGACTGATCTCAGCTGCCAGCGCATGATCCATATCGCTCCCTTGATGGTGCCTAACTAAAAGTCACGTAAACACCACTATGTTGTCTGCCTCCACCCCTGGTAGCACGTCCCAGGCATCCATTATCCTCTGTGAAAAAAGAAACTTGCATCACACGTCACCTTTAAACTTTGCCCCGCTCACCTCTAGTCTTTGACATTTCCACCCTGGGGGAAAGGTTTCTGACTGTGTACCGTATCTATGCCTCTCATAGTTTTATATACGTACCCAGTCTCCCCTCAACCTCTAAAGATCCAGGGAAAACAATCTGAGTTTGTCAGACCTCACCTTGTACCTAATACCCTCCTTAATCCAGGCATCATTCTGGTCAACATCTTCTGCATCCACACCCTTCTTGTAATGGGATGACCAGAACTCCAAGTGTGAATGGGCTGTCAGGCTGTAGACATCAACCTTTAGTCAGTGAAAGGAGAACATAAACACTCATTCATGTTCAGACACATTGTTGGGATTTTGACATTTCGGGATCAAGGATGTGGGAATGTTGGGCTGAAGGGCCTGTTTCCCCGCTGTAAGACTGTATTACTTTGGGATTATATTCTGAAAGGCTATCAGATTACTCAGTGCTTCTGTCATAACTCTTACCTTCCTTTGTCCTTCTCGCAGGGTTTAGAAGGTCCAAAGGGAGAACCTGGAGTTCCTGGAAGACCTGGTCCGAAGGTACGTTCTGCATTTTATATTGTGAGAAAGCAGAGATGAAATATCCTGATGCAAGCTATGGAGGTGATATCTTATGCAGGCATAGAGCACCATGGCAGGAACTTGATTGAAGGGGAATGAGGCAAGGATTGTAACTAACACATCTTGTTGCTAGGAATGGTTACAACTTTATGATTTGGCATATTCTCCTGTTGTTGCAAGATAATAGTCTCCTGCGTCTCTGAGTCACATGAAGACTTGGTAACCATAGTGTTCCATGCAATGTTAACATCTACAGTTTTGATTATACATGTATGTATATACAGATCTGAGTATAGTTCTGAGGTTCTGTCCTGTCAGACTGTGAGGGAACAGGAAGCTCCTGAGGGTTATGGTTAGATGTCGCAGGTCACCATCTGGAGTATGTCCTTATGACACTAGCCCTAAGGGCAGAATGGGTTCAGTGATGGTCACAGGCGGCTCCACACTTTCCAGAGAAAAGTAGTAAGGAAAATGGTCTCTTCGTGCCAGTGAGACCCAACAGGGTGAACAACTCCAGGCATGTGAAGAGGATGCAGAAGCTGAGTTTGATGAGGCACGATGAATCGCAACATTCGGTGTGTGTGCGCAGGTCTTTACATTTGATGGCTTTAAACACATGACATGCACACTCCCCATCTCAATGTCTTTGCAGATCATTGGGGCTCTGCATCTCTGTTGGCCCCCGCCCTATCTTCTGCCCCCGCTGATGATCAACCATGATCCTATTGATCAGTGACAGAACAGACATGAGGGCTGAATGGCCTACTTCTATTCCTCTATGTCACTGTTAACCTTAAGAGGATTGCCTGAGTTGGGGGCTGATTGGGGGCTTGCTTTCTCTCTCCCCTTTACACCCTCCATCACTCTTTTCTGGAGTTCTGTCTTCGATGTAAACCGCTATCCATATTCCCAGTATCAATCATTTGGAGATTTCTTCTGATTCTGATATTCTCCTACCTCTTTGGCCAATGGAATGCATGCACTGTCCACAGTTAACTCATTGCATCTATAGCTCCATTTCCAGTTTGCAATCCCGCCCTGCCCAGTTACATGGGCTCTTGTGCAGGAGGTCAGGAGGGGTGGAGGAAGCAGATGACCCAGCTTGACCGAGCAGGTCGGAGAGTACACAATGTGTTGGTGTCACGTGATGATGGGTTGGTTGGATCAGTGGGGGAGGAAGGACATGTTGAAACATCCCACCTCATCGAGACATCATAATAATTTATAATTATTAACAGTTTATAACCCTAAAACTGGAATTACCAGGATGTTTGACAGAAGCAGGCTGGCGGAAAAATTTATCGGATGAGTCCATATTAAAGATGATGGGCCAGTGAGTTAATATACCATCCTTTCTTTTCTGTGGATTATATTTAACTTTATTCACTGGGGATGGGAAGTGTGGTGTCTGTGCAGATCAAGGAAGGGCAGTTAATAGAAGATCTAATATGGAAGGCAGTAAACTCTTAACTAATGGCAATGTCTGCTTCAACAATGTTATTAAGTGTCATGCCACGCAATACACTCAGTCCTTAAAGGCACTCTCACACTCTATTTATTTATTTATTTGATTCTTTATTTCAAACAGAATAAAAGAATAAAAAGCAAGTGTGAAACAGCATACAAAAAACAAAACAAGAATATTTATGAAGTGTCATAAACAGTATTTATAAATAAATGAAATCGTATGTGTCCGAAAAGGAGCAGGAAGAAACCAAAGCTAATTAATTCCCACCCCTTAGTCAACTGCTTATAATTATCTCATAACACATTTAGCAGCTATATGTGCACCATATGTACACCAGAGCTATGTGTGCACCAAATTATTTACACTTATACACTAATCAAATATTTACAAAGCCATACAAAAAAAGAGAGAAAAAAATAAAATAACTTGGTTCAACGATGCTCTATTGTCACATGTACCAAGATACAGAGACATTCTTTGTTTTGCATACAAATCAGTAAAATCATATTATGCAAAGCACAATCGTAATTAAGTTAAAAAAGTGCAACAATTTTAGGAAGAATAGCAGACCATTGAGGCAGTAAACAAGGAGTCACCATCTTTCCAGTGCTATATTGTGCTCTCAAGTGTCGTTCTTAAAAATATCAAGGTTTAACTTGGCCTTCAAGGTCCATTGTCCTGGGTCGCAGTAGCAGGGGTCGGCTTGGCCTGGCAATGCTGTCAGTGTCCTCCGCCGCTCCGTGCCGCCGTGTCTGATCACGTGCTCGTCCGACCTCTGTGGGGCATCCACCGGCACCTGATCCACGTGACCCACTCCGGTTGCTGTAGAACCTCCAGCGGCCCACTCGACAGACTCCACTCCATGTAGACACTGCACTGCTTGCTTTGACAATATGTAGTAAATCCATACACACAATCCACATTTACAGTTAAGGTAATAACATGTATGAGCTCACACAACAAATTCATTATTTAGCAAAACACAAAGTGCTGCAGGAACTCAGCGGGTCAGTCAGCATGTGTGGAGGGAATAAGATAGGTGACATTTTAGGTCAGGTTTTTTTTCAGACTCTGAAAATTAATTAATTAGAAAGCACATGCAATTTTTTTACATCTGACTGATCATAAATTGACTTCATCTTTTATTCTTCTCAGCATCACATCCATTCACTGTTTGTGCTATGTCCTATGGATCAATCCCCTGATAAGCCTGAGACACAGTTGGTCTCACACTCTGTCGCGCAATCATTTCTTCAATGCAATTACCTTCACAACTGAAAATACCATGCTTTGCATATTCGCGAATACCATCTTTTAGGTGTCCTCTGTAAATGTCTAAAAGTATGCACATGAAACTGACCACAAGGTGAATCATTCTAGTCAGTAACCGCAGCGAGCGCATACATTGTATTTGATGCATTTCTGGATATCATGAACGCAAGCACAACTATATCTATTTTGAAGGCTTTTTCTACTCTTCATCTGGGTTTCTCTGTTCTAATATCATGTTACACACTAACTTCCCATCCTCTGCTCTCTCTTTGCATACTCGTCTCTTCTACTGCTTTTGGTTCATCTTTAATTCTCTTAACTTCGCTACAAGAGTTTTCAGTCTAATCTGCCAGGCTTTGTCTACACTAAATTAGTGTTGGTATTGGTTTATTATTGTCAACGTGTTCCAAGATACAGTGAAATGTTTTCTTTGCATGCGATCCGGTCAAATCATACTATTCGTGAATATAGTCAAGTCATGCACAACACATAGGGCAAAGAGAAAAATTCCATAGTGAGGAATATAAAGCTACAGCATTATAGCGTTACAAAGATATATAAGCTGAGGAACATGCAGCATTTGACGCTCACCGTCGCCATCCTGCCAATGAAGACAGGTTTGTGGATCCTCAGCTTTCTCTTCCTGAAGTCAGCAATCAGCTCCTTGATTTTGCCAGCATTGAGAGCAAGATTGTTGTTCTGACAACATTTCGACTAGATTATGGATCTCGCTCCGGTACTCTGACATGTAGTTACCTGTTATTGTTTCATTAGTGGTGGTATCGGCAGTGAATTTAAAGATGGCATTGGAGCTGTGTCTGTCTAAACAGTCATAAGTGCAGAGAGAAAGCAGAGCAGAGGGTTGAGCACATAGCCTTGAGGTGCTCCGGTGTTGATGGTTATCAATGAAGACACGTTGTTTGCTAATTCGTACTGATTGTGGTCTGCCAATGTGGAAGTCTAGGATCCAGTTGCGTAGGGACGCGCAGAGTTGGACAATGTTTAGAAGGGATGATGATGTTGAAGGCTAAGCTGAAGGTGATGAACACCATCTTACGTACTATTATCAAAGCGGTCCAATGCCAGTGTGATTGCATCCTCTGTTATGACGGTCGGAGAATTGTAGTGGGTCCAGGTCATTACTGGTGTCTAAATAAAGTTGGCTTGTGTTCCCGTTTGGAAACCCGGATCTCAGTGAGAAGAATCCCCCCCCCCCCCCCCTCATCTGTCACAAATCCAGTGATCCCTACAAAAGGCTTATAAAAATGTTCTAACATGATGGTCTCTAGCAGAGTTGCTGTCTCATAGGTACTGCCTATGTGGAGTTTGCATGTTCTCCCCATGACCACATGGATCTCCTATGGGTGCTCCGGTTTCCTCCCACATCCCAAAGATGTGCAGGTTTGTAGGTTAATTGCCCTCTGTAAATTGCCCCTAGTGTGTCGGGGGGTTAATGAGAAAGTGAGATAACATAGAATTAGTGTGAATTGTTCATCAACGGTCAGTGTGGATTGATGGGCCGAAGGGCCTGTTTCTCAAGTAAACTAGTTTAGAGAAAACTTTAGTTGGAATGTTTAGCTTCGAAATAGGCATGCAGATGGGTGTTGTTATCTGCTTCAGGCGGAGGTGTAGTGTGCTGAGCAATCCTGTGCCCAAATTCATCCCCAGCCAGTGAATGGGTATGAGCATTAGTGTGGATGCAGAGTATTATCTGTGTTAATGATATGAGAGGGGAAGTGTATCTTGAAACTAAAGGGCCTGTCCCAGCAGCACGCAACTCCATGCGATGAGCGCGACCTAACGTGGTCGCTTGAGCCGTCCGGCGTCGCGGGGCCGGTCCCACTTCGATCGCCGGAGCCGTGCGGAATTGTGCGGAGCTCGTCCCGACATCGCGCGGGGCTCCGAAAAACTGACCATGTCCAAACATTTCGCGCAGCAACGGCTTGTCGGCTCGCAGTCGCCTCGACACATTACACACCGCCTCGACGTCGTGCCTCCGTGACCCTCTCTGTAGGTGGCTCCGTGACCCTCTCCGTGTGTGCCTCTGTGCCCCTCTCTGTGTGTGCCTCTGTGCCCCTCTCTGTGTGTCCCTCTCTGTCCTGGCGAACTTACTTTTAAGACTTCGCTCCAAGTTCGCTTCACTTTACGCCGCGTTGCGCCACTCACCCCACCTCTGCGCGGCCCCCGCTGCCGGTTTGGTCGCGCTCACCGCATGGAGTCGGATGCTGGTAGGACAGGCCCTTAACATCACAGAGGATGGTGTTTGTGTTGATGTGTGGGCATGTGAGTGTGCCTGTGTGTGTGTTTGTGCATGTGTATGAGTGTGTGTGTTGTGTATCACGTGCAAGAGTGTATGTGTGTGTGTGTGTACGCATGCCAGTTTGGAATATACACCTTTATGATGAGTTGACACTGAATAATGTTACGACAATTTAAATTGTTGGATTACATGTTAATAACAATGAGGTTGTATTTGTATTTCAATGAAGGCCTAAATATAGCTTGAGTAATTAATGGAAATGAAGTTGGAGTGGTACTATTGACGATGTGAGAGTTAATCATTGTGAGGAGTGATTATTCATCACTGTTACTTGAGACTGGTCTGTGTCAATAACCGTGGGCGTGTGTTTGCATATTAAAAGAGTGAGTATGGAGCTTTGCCTATGAGGAAAGTGCTAGTAAAGAATGGCACAGAGAGGGGCAGTATTTTAGTGGGGAAACCAGCTTTCTGTTGAAGATATTGGTATAGGTTTATGGTCACGTGTATGGTGACCATAAACCTATATGGTCTATATATAGTAAAAAAACATTGTTTTGCCATTCTATCCAAGCAGATCACACCATACATGACTGCATCAGGTAATGCAAATGAGAAAATAGTCCATTCAAGAGTCTGATAACAGTGGGGAAGAAGCTGTTCTTGCAGGATTTCAGGCTTTTGTGTCTTCTGCTTGATGGGAGGATGGACAGACTGAGCAGTGAGTGCTCCGTGATTATGATGTCTGCTTTCCCAAGGCAGTCGATAGGGAGGTGGATGGTTTGTGTGGTGGATTGGGCTGCGTTCACGACTCTCTCAAATTTCTTGCAGCCTTAGACAGATCGGTTGCAATATCCTAACTGTGATGTATCCAGTTAGGATATATTCTATGGTGTATCTTTAGAAGTCTACAATACTCATTGCTGAATTTCATTCGCCTTCTGGGAATTCAAGTTCCACATGTGAGTGTTGGTCAATATTGAGCGGGGACTTTTAGGCAGTCTGTGTTAAGGAAGGAATGTATCGTCTTCCTGTGCAGCTGAAATGGGCATTGAGATCGAGGCTTATGTTTGTTTTTGAAAATTAAGTTAACCTTACAGTTAGCGTAGGAACTTTACACCCTTCCCGTGGCAATGCCTGAAAGAGGTCATTCATCCTTCACTGCCAGTCCGATCCCAGCAGCCATGGTTGAAGCAAATGTTTTACTCAGCCTGTTATTTACAGGCTGTGTGGTTATGAGTAGTAGAGGGTGGGTGGGCATGCAACGGCTGTGAATTCAGAGGTATTGGTCTAACGAGTCAGATCTAGTTGTATCATGGTGAAACTACAGCCTACTAGTCAGTGCAAGAATTCCTGTCTGCCAAGGCCATTGATAGAAAGCATCCTATTACGATGCATCACAACCTAGTTTGGGAAAAGCACTGCTCAGGACTGCTAGAAATTACACAGAGGTGTGGAGGTAGCCCAGTCCAACACACAGATCAGACTCAAGCCCCCCAACACCCACTCCATCTCCACTTCCCGCTGCCTCGGGAAAGCAGCCAACATAGTCATGGACCATTTTCACCCAGGTCATTCCTTCTTCTCCCCTCTTCCGTCCAGCAGAAGATACAAAAGCTTGAAAGCACATACCACCAGATTCAGGAACTGCTTCTTCCCCACTGTTATAAGATTACTAAATGATCCTCTCACAAGCTGGTGTACAGTCCTGATCTGCCAACCAAGCTCATTGTGGACTTTGCACTTGATTTAACAATACTTTGCACTACAATGCTGCACTGCTATATTCTGCTCTCTGGTTTTTTTTCTCTTTGCTCTTCCTGTTGTGCTTGTATAAGGCTTGTTTGTGCTCTTGTGTAGTATGATTTCAGGATAGCATTTGAATGTATTGGTTCCAGGTGACAATAATAAACCAACATCCATTGCCTGACTCAGAAACCAACTCTAATCTACACATCATACTGGAGGGGATTTATTATTTTAGATAAATTAGACAGTAAAGGTTTAAATCCAAACTAACATTGTGTGCTGGGGTTTCCTCTGTTAATGTCCCTGCAGTGTCAGCTGTTGGTGATGTTCTGAACATGAAGCAAATGGTTCAGTGTCTACCCTAGTGACATCACCACAATGGCCTTGACCCTCGAATCAATGGCAGGCAAACGCAGACACCCCCCCCCATTGGAGCGGTCAAGAGGAGGAAATTCAGGCAAAGTGTCCTTTTTTGTGTTTTACACTTGTTAGAGAATAACACATCATGTTCAAAGAGGCTGACAGGGGTATTCTTGGAGGCAGATAGAAGAATGGCATTTAAGAGGCCTTTAGATGGGCACATGGTTACGCAGGGAATGGAGGGATTTGGATCACATTCAGGCAGAGGAGATTAGTTTAACTATGAACTTCCCATTATTTTGAATTAAAGAAGGCACACCAGCAAGAGTATCAGATGGAAGTTATGTTAATTTTTAAAAACAATTTTGGCAATTAATTTAAACATTTCAAAATACTACTGTAACTTATCATGGATTTGCCCCCAAAACTAAATGGGATCCTTGTGCTTTTTTTTACATTTAAGTGTGTTTAAAAGTAGGTGGAATTTTTCCAGACTTTAACATTTTTTATATATTGAACGTTGTTATTTTTCTAAAGATTTGAGAACCCTTTGAATATTTCCACTTGATTTTCACAGTGCACAGTGGCGCAGCGGTGGAGCTGCTGCCTCACAGCGCCAGCTGTCTGTGTGGAGTTTGCACGTTCTCCCTGTTTCATCCCAAAGCTCCAGTTTCCTCTCGCATTCCAGTTGCATGCAGGGTTGTAATGTAATCAGCCTCTGTATGTTGCCCCTAGTGTGCAAGATGCGGAAGTGGGATAACATAGAGCTATTGTGAATTGGTGATCGATGGCTAGCATGGACGTGGTGGGCTGAAGAGTCTGTTTCCAGGCTGTATTTCTGAATTCTAAAGAGTTTGTGCGGACCACCAACCATCTCTTTTCACTAATCCTACCCGTTTTTTAATCTTCCCTCATTCTCATGAACCCCCCCAATTAATCAGACAGCTTTGCTGTTTTTCTCAATTCTCCCAGTAAATCACAGCTGTGCCCCAGGAATTATCAGAGTGCATAAATGAAGCTTTTCTGTTGCTGACTAATTAATAACAAATGGACCTACAGTCCCAGCGTGAAGTTAATACTGGATCACTTGACATGTTGGTACATTAGCCTCGATATTAACCTTGCAATAGCCAAGATGTATTCCCTGGAGAACAGCATGTGGCCTACTCTAATGAGGCTCTCATCAACATTCCTTGCACAAAACCCTGATTCCACATGTCTGATTCAATCAGCAATTCGTGAGAGAAACCATGCTTAACCCTTCATGGCTCACATTCATCAACTCTAATCATTCCTCTGAATGGTCCGGTCAGTTCCTCTGAATGGTCCGGTCAGTTCCTCTGAATATTCCCACTTGTCAATTATTCCTCTTTCACCCCTCCCCTTGAGAACAAGGCATATTCTGAAGCCCGGTGGAGTCTCCCAGGACCCACTCTCACTGCCAGTCTACTGATGCTCCAAACCCAAGCTTGGTGGGTCTAAATCGCTTACAAATGTTCCTTCAGCCTCTCAACTTAGCATTAAAGGATGCTCTTTCACATTTGTTCCACAATAGAGATTCCTGTAATACCTAAATTGTTGATTTTTAATTCAGGTTTAACTCGAGAGATTAGTGTGGATACCAAGCAGTAACCAGTGCAGACACGAGGAACTGCAAATGCTGGAACCTTTAGTGTTGGAGAAGCTCGGCAGGTCAGGGTGCATCTGTACAGGGAATGGATGGATGATATTTCAGGTTGGGACCCTTCTTCAGACTGATGAACATGGCGAGATCGCCTCAACGTATGACTACCTTGAAGAGGTTCTCCCTAACTGCAGTTCCTAGAGTCTCCATTTTACTGTTCTACTGAAAAATCTCCTCAAAGTATGGCTACGTTGTAGAGGTTCTCCCCCATCAATCTGCAGAATGGTCCTGACCTGAAATGTTGGCTGTCCATTCCCTCCACAGATGCTGCCTGACCCGCTGTTCCTCCAGCACTTTTTGTTTTGCTCGGTACAAAGGTTTTCTTTGGCCGATGCAAAATCTTACCTTCACATCATTAAACTCCATTCTGGTGGTATCTAGCGAGCAGTGCGTGACATCCCAGTGCTGTACGTGACGCTGAGAGACCTATTCTCACCGACCAGGTACAAAACCTGTCCTCCTTAGTTGAGTTTCGAGATACAGCATGGAAACAGGCCCTTCGGCCCACCAAGTCCGCACTGACCAGCGATCCCATGCCACTAGGGACAATTTACAATTATACCCAACCAATTACCCTACAAACCTGTATGTCATTGGAGTGTGGGAGGAAGTCGGAGCACCCGGAGAAAACCTTGGCAGGTCACAGGGAGAACATACAAACTCGGTGCAGACAAGCGCTCGTAGTCAGGATCGAACCCGGGTCTCTGGCGCTGTAAGGCAGCAACTCTACCGCTGTGCCACCCTGCCTTGCCGCACCTGACCTTACGGATCTCCCTTTGTTACAGCAAACAGTCTGGGACCACTTCCTATGATGTGGCGCTCTCTTGCGAGATCCTGCATGTGTTACAGGCCGCTCTGTTGCTTCTTAATCCTTGATGTGGGTCATTTTCTGACAACCTCCCCCCCCCCCCCCCCACCCCACCCTGGTTTAAAATCTCAGTGAAGACCCCTCCCTGAATTGTAGGTTACCCTGTGAACTTTCTCCCGTCATGCAGCAAAAACCTTCATCTTGTCGGTCTTACGGTGACCTCCACTTGCAGCTCGCCTCATGAGGCCCATTCACATTTTACAACTGCACTATGCTACACCTTCTCATGCCCTGCCCATTGATACAAATATAACATTCTGGAGTTGGAAAGATGAAACAATTAGTGTACTAGTTGGAAGATACTTTGAGAGAGTGAGTTTGTGCTTGAGCTGTCTGTGCAGAGAACATAGTACGTAGAGCAGGACCGCAGAGGAACAGGCCCAGTGTCAACAGGAACTAATCTCCTCTGTCTGTGCCTGATCCATTACTCTCCATTCCCAGCATGTCCACCCACCACCCTTTGTATGAAAAAACATGCCCCTCTGACCTTAAAGCTATGCCCTCTAGTCTCTGCCATTTCTACCCTGGGAAAAAGGTTCTGACTACCCAATCTATGCCACATAATTTTACAGATTTCTATGAGGTCTCCCCTCAACCTCCGACGTTCCAAAGAAAACAATCCTAGTTTTTCCAACCTCCTAATCCAGGCAGTATTTTGGTAAACCAAGACTAATAGAGTAATATGAACAACAGGCAGAGCTATTTCATCCTCCCAGTTAGTAATCATGATGTTAATCAAACTAGTTTTGTGGCAAGAAGTGAAAGTGGCCATCAGCTGTTTTACACCAGTGTAAAATGTCCAGGTCCCTGCTCAGAGAATCGTGATTCGAATAAAGAGCAACTTCAGTTCAGTCTGTTCACACTCCATCTCAGCCACAGACACTCATTAAATGTTTTTTTCCTTTTCTAGGGTCTGGTGGGTTGGCCTGGATCTCCAGGAACTCCGGTAAGATTACTCGTTCTTTGTGTATGCCGATAGTTTGCCTAATAACAAGATCATCAAATACTTTGCTAGTTATTCCATCTTTGATTTGTACCTAACTTTTATCTGCTTTATTTTTAGGGGTCTGGAACCAGGGGACTGCCTGTAAGTTTAACAAATGTACTCAGTAACAGACCTCACGTGTTAGTTGGGGTGTAACTGATCATTTTCACAAACTATGTTGATTGGGGAAGATTCAGGGTAAAATGCTTTTACCCTGTCTGCTTTCCCAATTTTCAATTTGTTTGTAAAAGGGCGTGGAGTAAACTGATTCAATCACAATGTTCAGGTGGCAATTGCATTTAGTCTTGACAAGGAACAATTGGAAGAATCTCAGGGTCAAAGTCCATGGCTTCTTGAAAGTGGAAGCACTAGTAGATAGGATGGTAAAGTTGGCATGTGTGTTCTAGGAGCAGAACTTGGTCATTCGGCCCATCAAGTATACTCTGCCATTCAATCATGGCTGATCTATCTTAACCCCTGGTGTTTGAGGGGAAACCTGATAGAAGTAGATATCATTATGAGAGGCGAAGATAGTCTGAACCAAGAATGGTAATAGTAAATACTAGAGTGCTTATGCAGAACTGCAGATGCTGGAAAATCGAAGGTAGACAAAAGTGCTGGAGAAACTCAGCGGGTGCGGCAGCATCTATGGAGCGAAGGAAATAAGCAATACAAGAGCGCATTGTTTTAAGGTGAGAGGGGCAGAGTTTAAAGGAGATGCGTGGGGCAAGTTTTTTACACTGAAGGTGATGAGTGCCTGGAATGTGCTGCCATGGATGGTGGTGGAGGCTGATGCGATAGTGGATAAGCTAGTGGATATGCAAGTGTATATGCAAGTGTATATGCAAGTGGATATGCAAGTGGATATGCAAGTGGATAAGCAAGTGGATAAGCAAGTGGATATGCAAGTGGATATGCAAGTGGATATGCAAGTGGATAAGCAAGTGGATATGCAAGTGGATATGCAAGTGGATATGCAAGTGGATATGCAAGTGGATATGGATAAGCAAGTGGATAAGCAAGTGGATAAGCAAGTGGATAAGCAAGTGGATAAGCAAATGGATATGCAAGTGGATATGCAAGTGGATATGCAAGTGGATATGCAAGTGGATATGCAAGTGTATATGCAAGTGGATATGCAAGTGGATATGCAAGTGAATGCCATATGCAAGTGGATATGCAGTGGATATGCAAGTGGATAAGCAAGTGGATAAGCAAGTGGATAAGCAAGGTGGATAAGCAAGTGGATAAGCAAGTGGATTGGATAAGCAAGTGGATATGCAAGTGGATATGCAAGTGGATATGCAAGTGTATATGCAAGTGTATATACAAGTGTATATGCAAGTGGATATGCAAGTGGATATGCAAGTGGATATGCAAGTGGATATGCAAGTGGATATGCAAGTGGATATGCAAGTGGATATGCAAGTGGATATGCAAGTGGGATATGCAAGTGGATATGCAAAGTGGATATGCAAGTGGATATGCAAGTGGATATGGATAAGCAAGCATGAGTGGGATAAGTGGATAAGCAAGTGGATATGCAAGTGGATATGCAAGTGGATATGCAAGTGGATATGCAAGTGGATATGCAAGTGGATATGCAAGTGGATATGCAAGTGGATATGCAAGTGGATATGCAAGTGGATATGCAAGTGATATGGACAAGTGGATATGCAAGTGGATAAGCAAGTGGATATGCAAGTGGATATGCAAGTGGATATGCAAGTGGATATGCAAGAAAGGAGGAATATGGATTGGTCTGTCATCATGTTCGGAGCAGCTATTATGGGCCGAAGGTCCTGTTCCTCTGCTGTACGAATGTGCTGTGTGATGCATGAATTTCATAGGCATAGGTGAGCGGTATAAAAAGAACAGTCAATTCAGCTGGACTTCTTCTTCGGGATTATTGGTTTGCGTTGGATTTGCAAACATGGTCACATCTGCCGGGGGCCTGGGGCCCATCTCATGAAAGAGGTGGGAGCTTTTATCTGCAAGAAAGTTCCTTCCAAAGCAGGGGCTGGCAAGTTAATGGAAATAGCTGAGATTCTAAGAGTGAATTGACAGATAAACAGGAGCATACAAGTAGATGTCACCTCGTCAAAACATTCGGAAACAAGGAGACATTCGATATCCTGTTCTCAAAGCCTCGTTGACTATCCGTTATCAATCCTTGCCTTTCCAACAGGAATCCCTACCAATAATGTGCCACCACCAATGTTATGCTCACCAGCCTGTAGCTCCCTTGCTCTTCCTCGCAGCCCTTCAAAATCAAAGGCACAATATGAGCCACCTTCCAGTCTTCCACTACCCTAACCCAAGGCTAAGGAAGACACAAGCCAAGGCCACAGCAATTTATCCCCAGCTTTCCACAACTTCACAGGGTTCACATGATCAGCTTAAAAATCAAAATAAATGGATTAGGCTGGAAGGGTAAAGGGGTTCTGGGGTAAAGGTGGATAAACCATTAAAAGGAGCAATGTAATTCGGCAGAATAATCAGGAGAGTATTGACCAAAGGCATTTATTTCAAGGGACGCATAATTCAAAAGCAGTGAAGTTATTTTGAACTCGTGTCATTCTGTGGTCTGAATGTACCTCGAGGACCAGGCACATTATATTGCACAAAATGGTGAAGGGGACATCTTCAACTCCCCCCACCCCCACCTCACCAGCCCCAACTCCACCCCTTCCATTCCCACTTCCCCCTCCAGTCCCTCCGCCACCTCCAGTCCTCTCTCCAGCCTTTGATCCTCATGCCAGCGAAGCCCTGATTAATTTGCCACCTCCAAATCCACCATTGGTGGAATCTCATAGAAACATAGAAACTAGGTGCAGGAGGAGGCCATTCGGCCCTTCGAGCCAGCACCGCCATTCATTGTGATCATGGCTGATCGTCCGCTATCAATAACCCGTGTCTGCCTTCTCCCCATATCCCTTGACTCCACTAGCCCCTAGAGCTCTATCTAACTCTCTCTTAAATCCATCCAGTGACTTGGCCTCCACTGCCCTCTGTGGCAGGCATAAATTCCATAAATTCACAACTCTCTGGGTAAAAAAGTTTTTTCTCAGCTCAGTCTTAAATGACCTCCCCTTTATTCTAAGACTGTGGCCCCTGGTTCTGGACTCACCCAACATTGGGAACATTTTTCCTGCATCTAGCTTGTCCAGTCCTTTTATAATTTTATATGTTTCTATGACCCCCCCGCCCATCCTTCTATACTCCAGTGAATACAAGCCTAGTATCACAAGGATGTCCTTCCTCAAATTAGGAGACCAAAACTGTACACAATACTCCAGATGTGGTCTCACCAGAGCCCTATACAACTGCAGAAGAACCTCTTTACTCCTGTACTGAAATCCTCTTGTTATGAAATCCTCATGTCGATGTCCCTCATGTCTGTGTTGTGTTCTGCACTGCTCGTCTTTGTTGGATCTTTCTGCTCCATGAACTCCGACATTAAAACAACTTGGAGTCCGACAGCGCTTACTGCCCTGAACCTGCCACGTGGGAGCATGCAGAGAAATGCTTCTTCCCCTCCTGTATGCTATTTGATTAAAACATGTTTCAGAACTTGAAACTTTGGTGCCGTCAAGTTATTGACCAAGTTGTGTATCATGTTCCTCAGTTGATAGTTCCAATCAGGTACCTCATTTCATATTGGTTGGTAAAAGTTCATCAGAAGTTTGAACCTGAAAAGGCATTACCTGCATGGACAACTGCTGAACCAACCTAAGGCAGAATTAAAGTTCTCCTCCCAATACAATGAGTAGTGGTCCGATTTCCCATCAATCTTCATCAGCTAGCAGCAGGCAGGCAAGCAGCCTTTCCCCTGATCACTCTCACAATGATGTTTAGTTTATCATCAGGTGTGGATCCCCACTGTGTCTGGTTGTCTACTAATGATGTCATCTTCTTTAATTTACTTCAGGGTCCTCCTGGTACGGTTGGGCTTCCTGGAGAGATTGGACGCCCAGGGTCTCAAGTAAGTGATAATAGTTACCAAGTGCATGTCGGGCAACAAAGAGCTAATTCTCTGGACAAAAAGAGAAGCAGCAGTGACCATATCTGGCCAATCTGTTCAGGCAGAAATTCTACAACCTGAACCTCAGTGAGGCACCTGCACTCCAGTCTGAATATCACAGCTGAAAGCTACTGCCTAACGCAGGCACAAATAGAGGGGAGAGAGTGGTTCTTCACCAACTGACATTATTCTATTATCTCTGCTGTACTCGTTCACCGCAGCTTCCTCTGGTTACAACACTGGTTCTGAACCACTCCCATTGTTCTCCCTAGTTTACCGCTCACACTTCCAATTCTCCAGAGATGCTGCTTGTCCCGCTGAGTTACTCCACATTTGTGTGCACTCAAATTCGCTTGGACCATCTCCGACATCTCCCTACCTTTTCTGGATCTCACCGTCTCTGTCACAGGAGACGGACTATTGACTGACATTTACTACAAACCTACGGACTCCCACAGCTGTCTAGACTACACTTCTTCCCACACTGCTTCTTGCAAAGACTCTATCCCCTACTCCCAATTCCTTTGTCTACGCCGCACCAGGTTTTCCATACTAGATCATCGGAGATGTCCTAATTCTTTAGGTAACGGGGGTTCCCCACTCCCATTATAAATGAGACTCTCACTAGGGTCTCCTCGATATCCCGCAGCTCCATTTGCTCCCCTCCCCCCCCCATTCGCAACAAGGACAGAGTCCCTCTTGTCCTCACCTTCCACCCCATTAGCCGTCGCATACAGCATATAATCCTCCAACACTTTCGCCACCTCCAACGGGATCCCACTACTGGCCACATCTTCCCATCTCCACTCCTTTTCTGCTTTCCGCAGAGACCGTTCCCTCCGCAACTCCCTGGTCAACTCGTCCCTTCCCACCCAAACCACCCCCTCCCCAGGTATTTTCCCATACAACCGAAAGAAATGCAACACCTAGAAACATAGAAACATAGAAATTAGGTGCAGGAGTAGGCCATTCAGCCCTTCGAGCCTGCACCGCCATTCAATATGATCATGGCTGATCATCCAACTCAGTATCCCGTCCCTGCCTTCTCTCCATACCCTCTGATCCCCTTAGCCACAAGGGCCACATCCAACTCACTCTTAAATATAGCCAATGAACTGGCCTCAACTACCCTCTGTGGCAGAGAGTTCCAGAGACTCACCACTCTCTGTGTGAAAAAAGTCTTTCTCATCTCGGTCTTAAAGGATTTCCCCCTTATCCTTAAGCTGTGACCCCTTGTCCTGGACAAGCTGTGACCCCTTGTCCTGGACTTCCCCAACATCGGGCACACCTGTCCCTTTACCTCCCCCCTCGACTACATCCAAGGACCCTGACAGTTTTTCAGGTGAGGCAGAAGTTCACTTGCAGCTCCTCCAGCCTCATCTACTGTATCCGCTGTTGCAGGTGTCAGCTTCTGTACATCGGCGAGACCAAGCGCAGGCTCTGCGATCGTTTCACTGAACACCTCCACTCGGTCTGTCTTAACCTACTTGATCTCCCGGTTGCTCAGCACTTTAATTCCCCCTCCCGTTCCCAATCTGACCTTTCTGGCCTGGGCCTCCTCCATTATCAGAGTGAGGCCCAGTGCAAATTGGAGGAACAGCACCTCATATTTTGCTTGGGTAGCTCACACCCCAGCGGCATGAACATTTGCTTCTCTAACTTCAAATAGCTCTTGCTTTCCCTCTCTCTCCATCACCTCCTCCTTCCCAGTTCTCTCACCAGTCTTACTGTCTCTGACTACATTGCATCTCTGTCCCGCGCACTCCGCTGACATCAGTCTGAAGAAGGGTCTCGACCCGAAACGCCACCCATTCCTTCTCTCCAGAGACGCTGCCTGTCCTGCTGAGTTACTCCAGCATTTTGTGTCTATCTTCCAATTTACCTCTTGGACTTTGTGTATCGTTCTGCTTGCCAGCTCCTCAGACATTCCACCCTCCCCCTAATGCCGTCCAAATCCGTGCCCCACTCTGCCACTCAATCCCCACCCCAACTATATTTTGTTCCACCAATCTATTTATTGACACTGACTTTTACTCTCGTGTTGTTGAGCTGCTATCTATTTATTTTAAAGGGTGCAACAGGAAAGATTGGACCAATGGGCAAGGTCGGTCCTCCAGGCCTACAGGTGCGTCACTAAATATACTATATCATAACATCTACACTTCATTCTGTGAGCACAGAGGTTTATTACAACAACACAAGGAAAGCCACCAGTAACATGACTCCACTGGATAAAATAGGTCCAGTCAGGGTTGTGTGTTACTGACCAATAAACAATAACCAAGGTTGAACCATGGACTGAAATGTACTTTGAGAATTTGGTTTAGTTTAGGTTATCCACTCCTGACACCTGAGGGGGAAATTTATAGAGGCCAAACTAACCTATAAAGCCACAGGGGTTTTGGATGTGGGAGGAAACCAGAGTACCCGGAGGAAACCCACACAGTTACAGGTAGAATATGCACACTGAGGTCAGAATCAAGCCTGGGCCTCTGGAGCTGTGAGATAGCAGCTCTACCGGCTATGTCACTGCGCTGCCCTTTATAGTGCGCCAGTTCTCAAGAATGAGTTGCAGTTTCTAATTTAACCAAGATTATTGTTTGTAGTTTATGTGTGAAATAATGGAGACATGGGAGTGGGTTGCAGGCAGGATCTAATCATCGAAGTAGATTAAAGGCTGCAGTCTAATTAAAGTGACAATTGGTAGGATAACGGATACGAGGGAGTCAATTTCATACAGGCTTCCAAGCAAATCTCTGGATTGAATCCCACCCCTCTGTGCTGAAGTGAGAATTGTCCTGTGTGAAGAGTTCAGTGTGGGCCATCATTTGGTGGAGTTTAGAAGAATGAGCGTGTCCTTACTGTACATACAAAACTCTCACAGGGCATGACAAGGTGGACACAGCGATGCTGGTTGACCTGGGAGGGGCGTCCAGGACCAGTGGTCACTGGCTCAACATAAGGGCGACAATCATTAAGGAATGAGCTGCAAATCAGAAGGCAATGCTGCAGCAAGCAGGCACCGTGGCTGAGTGTAGTCATGCAGGAGATTGATGCATTTGTGCATTTTGAGGGAGATCAAGGGATTTGGGGTTTGTACAGGACAATGACACTTCTGTGCATGAGGTGTGATCATATTGAATGGTGGAGAAATACTGATAGGTGAACTGGCCTGCTTCTAATTCTATTTCTTGTATTTATGTTTGTATAAATAGTTACAAGAGTTGTGTGTAAATGATACTAACTGCTGCGTGGTCTGTTTGCACAGGGACCTCCTGGTAACCTCCATGGTGCAGAAGGGAGTGCCGATCTTCTGGTGAGAATGACTCCATCCCATGTTTAATTGGGGCGTTACACTCTGCATATGTGTTTTAACCACATATGCCAATGCACGGTGGGCAAAGAGCTGCCTCTGCTCCCGGTGTTGCTGGGACTTGACGTTTCATTGGGACAACAATCCGACTCACTGCAACGTGCCTTGGGACAAGGAGATCCAAATCTGAACAATTGCAAATGTGTGCTTTCCAAAAAAAAAGGTTTTAAGATTGCATGATAGGTGTTTAAAAACACAAAGTTGAACCAGTGTAAATAGAAATGGACTCTATTTACACAGTCCATTGCAAAGTCAGTGATAAGGAATTATAACAACAAGGTTAAAGGTTGGGAGGTTGGGAGCAAAGAGAGTGTGTTGATAGGATGGAGAATTGGGACTCTACTGTAGCTTATGGAAGAAGCATTCAATAGTCTGATTATCGATGCCTACAATGTCCATGCCAAACATAATGCCAGGTTAAATTAATCTCTAAATTAAACTAGACTAAACCAATCTCCTTTGCCTGCATATGGTCCATAACAGGCAAAAGGGGATTGACTTAAGGGTTTGGACAGGCTAGATGCAGGAAGATTGTTCCCGATGTTGGGGAAGTCCAGGACAAGGGGTCACAGCTTAAGGATAAGGGGAAATCCTTTAGACCGAGATGAGAAAGACTTTTTTCACACAGAGAGTGGTGAGTCTCTGGAACTCTCTGCCACAGAGGGTAGTTGAGGTCAGTTCATTGGCTATATTTAAGAGCGAGTTGGGATGTGGCCCTTGTGGCTAAGGGGATCAGAGGGTATGGAGAGAAGGCAGGTACGGGATACTGAGTTGGATGATCAGCCATGATCATATTGAATGGCGGTGCAGGCTCGAAGGCTGAATGGCCTACTCCTGCACCTAATTTCTATGTTTCTATGTTTCTATAACCCTCCATATCCAGGTGCCGATCTGAAAGCATCTTAACCACCACTATCGTATCTGCCTCTGCCACCATCCAGGGCAGTACGTTCCAGGCACTCACCCCCCTCTGTGAAAAATCTAATCTTTGACATTTCCACCCTGTGGAAAGTATTTTGTGTCTCATTTTGTACCCATGGCCTCTAGTCCTTGACCTGTCCAATCACATGATCATTCTCCTATTGTCCAATCTGCACCCATCCATCCTCATTTCATGTACGTTTATCGAATCCCCCCTTGGCCCTCTCTTCTCCAAAGGACATAGTCTCAGCCTCCCTAATTGTCGCTTCTTATCCCAGGAACTATTATCATAAATATTCCTCTGGACTCTCCCCTATGGCCTCACATCCTTCCTATGATGGCACAGCCAGAGGTGAACCCACTACTCCAGCTGAGGTTGGACCAGTGTTTCATAAAGGCTTAACATGGCATCCATGCTTTTGAAAAGGATCCCAACCCAAAATGTTGCTTATCCATTCACCTCCCCAGATGCTGCCTGACCTGTTGAGTTCCTCCAACACTTTGTGTTTTACTCATGTTTCCAGCATCTGCAGTTCCTTATGTCTCAATTCCCTGCCTTTATACTCCATGCCTCTACTGATAAAACTCAGAATTGCTCTAACTTATTAACGAATTTCTCACCCTGCTCAGCCACACTTACTGACGTATAAACCCAAACCCAGCTCCCTCTGCACTGCACCCCTTTTAGAACAATATCCTTTATTCTAGTCTGAAGTCTGAAGAAGGATCCTGACCCGAAATGTGACCTATCCATTTCCCCCAGAGATGCTGCGTGACTCGCTGAGTTATTCCAGCATTTGGTGTCAATCCTTTATTCTTCTCGTTTCCCTTCATTCCTCCCATCAAAATACATCACTTTGTATTTCCCGGCATTAACCTTAATCTGCCCGTTCCACCCACTTGTATATATCCTGCTGCAGTTTCTCACTGCCCTTTTCACGGCAGTGAAGAAAGCGAATGGTATGTTGGCATTCATAGCAAAAGGATTTGAGTACAAGAGCAGAGAGGTTCTACTGCAGTTGTACAGGGTCTTGGTGAGACCACACCTGGAGTATTGCGTACAGTTTTGGTCTCCTAATCTGAGGAAAGACATTCTTGCCATAGAGGGAGTACAGAGAAGGTTCACCAGACTGATTCCTGGGATGGCAGGACTTCCATATGAAGAATGACTGGATAGACTCGGCTTATACTCGCTGGAATTTAGGAGAGGGGGGATCTTATAGAAACTTCCAAAATTCTTAAGGGGTTGGACAGGCTAGATGCAAGAAAATTGTTCCCGATGTTGGGGAAGTCCAGAACAAGGGGTCACAGTTTAAGGATAAGGGGGAAGTCTTTTAGGACCGAGATGAGAAAATCATTTTTCACACAGAGAGTGGTGAATCTGTGGAATTCTCTGCCATGGAAGGTAGTTGAGGCCAGTTCATTGGCTATATTTAAGAGGGAGTTAGATGTGGCCCTTGTGGCTAAAGGGATCAGAGGGTATGGAGAGAAGGCAGGTACAGGATACTGAGTTGGATGATCAGCCATGATCATATTGAATGGCGGTGCAGGCTCGAAGGGCCGAATGGCCTCCTCCTGCACCTATTTTCTATGTTTCTATGTTTCTAGTACACAATGCTGCCACCTAGTGTGCCATCCCCGATTTAGGAATGTATCCCCGATTCCAGGTCATTGATCTGGATTTAAAAAACGCTCTGTACCTAACGCACATTTGTGTGAAGTTCAGTCGTTTTACAAGCTCTGTTGCCTGACACTTGGCCTGTTGCACTTCTATTCTCTCATTCTGTTGCCAGGAGCTCTGATGTTGCTGAAGAGCCTGTTAGTGGCACTTTGAAAAAAATCTATCTGGAAGTCCATGTATATCACACCAACTGTAAAACCCTCGATAATTCTTTGACACCATTAAAACATGTGACCAATTTATTTTAATGTGACTTTCCCTTGTACATGCTACCTTCCCTTAAGTAATCCATTTTCCTCTTAAAAAAAAAAAAAATTTAAATCAAAAAATGTATTCAGTTATTAAAAAATAATATTGACACTACAATAAAACAAGCCAGAGGCCACCACCATAATACAATACAAACATATATCCATAATAAACTATTATACAACGATGATACAATCCTTATTGAGGATACATTCAACACCCTGCGGAGCCCAGCGGTCCCGGAACTCCCCAGGGTGCCCGTGGACAGGGCGTATTCCCTTTCTAACCGCACCCGGGCACGGACATATCCCCGGAAAAGGGGCCGGCAGCCGGCTCGGGTAGAGCCCTCCACCGCCTGGCGCCTTGACTCGCGGATGGCCAGCTTGGCCAGGCCCAGGACCAACCCAACCAGGACATCTTCAGCCCTACCCTCTCCCATACGCACAGGGTGTCCAAAGATGAGGATGGTGGGTGAAAAATGCAGCCAGAAGGCAAGGAGCAGCCCCTTTAGGTATTCAAACAGTGGCTGCAGCCTCACGCACTCCATGTACACGTGGCACACAGGCTCTTCCAGCCCGCAACAGTGGCAGGCGGCTGGCGAGTCTGTGAACCGCGAGAGAAACAGGTTGCAGGGAACACCTCGGTGCAATACCCTCCACCCCAGGTCCCCAATGTAGAGGGGGAGAATCCCCACGTAGAGGGACCCTCACCGGGGGGCCCCCTCGCAACCGGAAGGCAACACCGACCGCCACTTGGTGTCCGGACGGTGGACCAGGGTGAGGAAGTGCAGGGTGTGGAGGAGGGGCCCGTACAGGACACGCCTCCCTGCGTCTCGGGGGGAGATGAAGGGTGTCGAGGAAAGGCGGCTTAAATTGTGTGGGACCCGCTCCCGGGAAGGATTACGGCGCCTGGGTCCGATGAATACTTCTGGCTGAGCGGGGGTTTGCTCAACCACAAGTAGTCCACACGTTTGAATCCCCCGACACCCAGTGGGACGGGACAAGGACTGGCTGCTATCCATTTTCCTCTTGGCTTTGCCAGGACTGAGATTAGACTAACTGGCCTGTGGTCGTTGTGCTTATCCATTTTGAAGAAGGGAGTGACATTGGCCCCTCTCCTGTGCGCTGCTGCCTCTGTGCATCCAGAGACCAGTGAAAGATTATGCTCAGCTTCCTGCTGATTTCATCCTTTCAATGTTTGCAGATTTAAAAATGAGGAGGGTGGCAGGACCCCATGGAAATTGGACCTCTCTGTCTCTGAGTTGGCATGGGCACAATGAGACACATTGTCTCCTTTAGAACGTAGAACAGTACAAGAAGAGGAACTGGCACGTTGGCCAACGATGTCTGAGAAGAACATTTCACTAATTTCCTCTGCCTGCATGTGACCCATATCCCCCCACTCCCTACAATCAGTGTGCCTATTTACAATCCTCTTCAATTCCATTACAATTTGCCCCACTCACGTTAAAGCTATGCCCTCTAGTCATAACATTTCCACCCTGGGAAAAGATTCTGACTGGCTACCTTATAAAGTGCCTCTCATCATTTTATAGAATTCTGTCAGTTCTCCCCTGAATGTCCGGTGCTCCAGAGAAAACATCCCAACGTTGTCCAACCTCTCCCTGTAGCCAAACCCCTCCAGGCACCATTCTGGCAGACGTCTTCTGCACCGTCTCCAAAGTCTCCACGTCCGTCCTGTAATGCGGCGACCACGACTGCACTCGGTGCTACAAATGTGGCCGCACAAACGACATACAAAGCTGCAACATGACTTCCAACATTCTTATACTCAAATCCCCGACCGATGAAAGCAAGCACGCCCCGACCACGCCACGACAACCTCTTTTCCGGCTGTCGCCGAAAATGCCGCCCAAGTGGGACAGGCCCTTTAGGCAAGGCAAGGCAAGGCAAGGAAGGCAAGGCAAGTTTATTTATACAGCACCATTCGTACAAGCAGCAATTCCTAGTGCTTTACAAAAGAAACAAAAGAATAACATAGTAAAAAGACAGCAGAACAACCATACAACACAGGGCAACAAAATAGCCAATAATCAAAAATTACAAAACAAGTAATAAGACAAATGCATGAATAGTAAAACAAAGTCACTAAAACAATAAAACAATTTTAAAACCACATAAAAGGGATAAGATTAGAAGGTTAAGATTACCTGCATGTTGGGTTCTGGAAAAGCTACAGTAAACAACAGTGTTTTTAGGCCTGATTTAAATGAGCTTACAGTCTGTACACACCTCAGGTGTTCAGGGAGCTTGTTCCACAGGTGTGGAGCATAAAAACTGAACGCTGCTTCATCCATAATTAGTCTCTGTGCCTTTGAAGCATTCCCCAGCCATGGAGCAAAGAGCGGCGCGACTAAACCGGGGGAGCAAACCTCGGGTCTTGAAATTGATCATCTGTCTCTACTCTTCCAGTGCCCCACCTCATGCCCCTCTGGACTAAAAGGACCTCAAGGACTTCAAGGACTCAAGGTGAGCCCGCTTTTCCACACAGTATGTTTCATAGGGTGTAAGAGGTGTAATGTGCGATACAAAGCTTAAATTTTACCAAAAAGAGCTCACTGTATTGTAGACGGGAGCAGGCCAGCCCCCTGCCTGGTGGCAGTAACTCTGGGCAAACATTGCAGTTAATTGAAAAACTATTCATTTCCATTCACAGGGACACAGGGGAAAAGTAGGACCGATGGGAGATGCTGGAGTACAGGGACCCTCGGTGAGTATGGAGCAGACGAAGACTCGCGATGTTGCCGATGTATCACACACAAACCACGGGACAAGCATGTTAAATGCCCCTCTCCGCAAATTTGAAGGCTTCTTCAGATGTTGAAGTTAATGGTGAGGAGGGGAGTGTGCCACAGCTCATTGGACATTTGTCTGTGATATTGGAAGACGTTGCCACCGCAGAGATTTGCAGGTGATGTTATAAACCATTGAGGGGGCTGAGGCAATTGGGCGAGGAAGGCAGAGGGGTTGAGGGGACTTGCTGTTTGGATAAGAGATGGACAGGGGTGAGGGGACTGAGCTGATTGGCTGAGGAGGGGAAAGAGAGGACTGAGCTGATTAGGTGAGGGAGTGACGAGGGTTAGGTGGAGGAGAGCTGATTGGGTGCAAGAGGGGATGAAGGGACTAAACTGATTGGATGGGACAGGGGCAAGTTATTGAGGTGGAATGGGTCGGTGCAGTTCAAGGCAGAAATCCTCAGCAGACTACTCCTTTGACTTTAGAAGAGTGGGAGGAAACGTGGTCGAAACATTCAAGCTTCTGAGATGAGGTGGCACTGTAGCATCTAGAACGAGGAGCACAGTTTCAGGATAAGGAGTGTGTAAAGAGGATGGCGATAAGGAACTTCTTCCCTCAGAAAGGCCATCAATCTTTGGACGTCCCTACTGCAGAGAGCTGAGGCGGATGAGCCACAATCCATTAATAGCATGAAGAAAATTTAGGGGAATGTATGGTTTTGGGTGACAGGAAGAAAACTGAAGCGTGGTTCAAATATCAGGTCAACCATGTCTCCTGTTGACCTGTGATGCTGCCCAAATCCACAGGCAATTCCCAGTGCTCCAAACCATTCCCTCATTTCCACATCTTTCTCACCCAAACCATTCAGTCCCCACGTCCACTCCTAACCCCATCAGCTCCGACCCCATATCCCCCCCCCCCCCCCCCCCCTTCACCCAATCACCAATCCTTTCAACCCATGCCTTCCAAAGCGCTAGAAGGGCTGAAGACCAAGCGGACTGCATTGTGATGGGTGGCTCAGCGTTCATCAACAAACAGCGCAGCTTGGATCGGTGCAGTCACTTTTTTAGTAAAATGTTCAAAGCTATTTCATCAGAGTCATTATCAAATCAAATCTGGCACTGGGTTGTGCATGGCATTTTCATGACAGATGACCAAAAGATTGCTGGAGAAGGTTCGGCACCTTGAAGAAGGTGAGAGAGGTAGAGACCTGGAGGAACGAGGAAGGAAAATCCAGTGTTGGGAGCTCAGGAAAGTGAAGGACAGCCCACCCACCCACACTTGGGTCTGGTCAAGGGGATTCCAGTACCGGTGGAGCTCCGATGTTTCTGGGCGTTATGGAACTGGAAGAGATTGCAGAAGTAAATTGCAGAAAAGCCAGGAGCGGGTTAAACAAGATGGACGTGATTAAAATGGAATAATTGTCATATAGCAAATGCCAAGTAGGCAAGTGAGCGTAGAATCGTACAGTGATGGGACCGTACAGCACAGGCATGGATCCTCTGAGCCCACCTTGTCCATGCTGGCCATGATGCCTAGCTACACCAATCCTATTTGCTGTCATTAAGCCTGTATCCATCTACGCCGTTCCCATGTGAGTACCCTCAGTACAACATTCCACGCCATGTTGCATTAGTACCACTGCGAATGGCAGCTCGTTCCAGAGAACCATCATCACCAACCCCCCTCTCTGCTATCACTCATGGCCGAGTGTGATTGACCGCCTGGTGGGTGGGTCCTCCCTGTCCCTCCAGGTGGGTGCCTGTGTGTGACATCATTTACTGTGGGGAGGCTGGTGCACGGACAGCCACCACACGGTCCCTGACTGAGACAAACCCAGGTCCAATGGCACGGACTCCACCATGGTTGGGAGTCTCTCCCTGCTGCAGCCTTCTTCCGCCCTTCTCAGCCGTTGTGGTGCTCCACCCGCCATCCTCCACCTGGTCCACCATTGAGGTCGTCATCTTGGGCAGCGCTTTGTCAGAAATCTCCCCTTGACCTGCCCGCCATGGGTGACCCTGTTGTCCAGTTATGGGTGAGGCTATTGCTTCTGGTACCTCACACATGACTACCCAGCAATCTCATCCTTTTCTTTGTGTTGGAAGGAACTGCAGATGCTGGTTTAAACCGCAGAGAAACACAAAAAACTGAGGTAACTCAGCGAGACAGGCAGACATACCCTTTTATTTCCCTGGGGTACATGCCATCAGGCCCTGGGATTTATCCACTGAATGCTTGCCAATATTTACAACACTTCCTTCTTCCTGATCCAAGCATACTCCAGGATATCGGTGTACATCCTTCCTAAATTCTCCAGCCACCTGGAATGAAATCTGTGCAATCCTTGGTGAATCCCAATGAGAAGTATTTGTTTCGGACCCTCCTGTATCCCCCTGGCTCCATGCATGAGTTAACCCTCTAATCCCTGAAGGGACCTATTTCTTGCTTGCCTACCCCTCTTGGTTCTCCTTAAGCCTACATGCCAAGGTCATTTCATGACTCCTAATTTTTTTTAAAACTCACTGCACTGCCCATTCAAATCTCAAAGGATTTGTTTGATACCATTTTGCTGTTGAGGACACACATTTCCTTCTTCACCCTGATCAAACTTCAATAACGAGTAACGAGGTGATGGTTGGCGAGAGGGAGTGAGCAGTAGAAGTTTGAATCTCACCTCGAGGTAGTAATGTGACAGTTTCAGCAACAGTGGGATAAAGAAAGGAGCCATTCTGGTGGAAATAAGTATTTGTTAGTGCTGAAAAAGAAATTTGAAGTCCAATCTGGGGCCAGATAAACCAGTGTTGCCTGTTTGGTTCAGGTCTACTGATGCTAAGGAGAGGGACATAGTCAGTGCTGGAACGCAGGGTTTGTGCAGCAGCTTTGCATGTCTTTTAATGATAGACAATTTCCAGTCTAGCGTTCAGAATCAATGACAATTTGAAGTTTGGTTTTGGATGATGCACATATGTAGGCACTGACTGCCGGCTGTAAATCGATGACTGAGCTAAAGTGATCTTGATCCTGAAGTGGAGATGATGAAAGTTGAGTAGATTCCTTGTCGATTAGCTTCACTGTGTCAGGAGGCTTGTTGGAAATGAGGTGCAGTATTGGACTGAAGATGATATTGAAGATTGGGGTGATCATGTAACCTTGCTTGGCTCCATCTGCACTGGAACTGGATCTGTATTGGTGAGGATCATGGCGTACAAGTCATTTAGGACTAGTGTTCAGTTTTGGTCACCCTGTTATGGGAAGGATGTCATTAAGCAGAAAAGGGTGCAGAGAAGATTCTACAAGGATGTTGGCATGTCTCAAGGGCCTGAGCTATAGGGAAGGATTAGGCATGCTAGCACTTAATTCCTTGGAGTGTAGGAGGCTGAGGAGTGATCTTATTGAGGTGTATAAAAGTATGAGGAGAATAAATATGGCTAGTGCAGTATTTTACCCACAGTCGGGGAATCAATAACCAGGGCATGAGTTTTAGGTGAGAGGGGAAAGATTTAATTAGAATCTGAGGGGAAATCTTAGTCATTAGGTACCTGTAGATCATCTTTCTTCCCTTGAAACATGTGGTCTTCACAGTTGTTGCAGCTAGCAGATACCAAGATGTTCTCATTAACCCAGTCCTGGGGCCTACTTTCCGAAGGGAAACCAAGAGACTCTTCAAAGGCCTTGGCCTTTCCCGCTGCCTTCATTCTCACCTTTCTTTCAATGCTAACCCCTTCTCCCTTCTATTTCATCTCCTAAAACTCCCTGCTAAAGATAGAACATGCAACATAGAGCACAGTACAGTGCAGGAACAGGCCCTTCGGTCCACAATGTATATGCCAAACATGATGCCAAGTTAAACTAATCTCTGTTTGCACATAATCCATATCCCTCCATTGCCTATATTTCCATGTGCTTCTTGAATGCCTCCGCCACCATCCCTTGCAACGCACTCCAGGCACCCACTACCACGTTACAAACTTGCCTCACACACCTCACACATGTTTCCATCCCAGGAGAAAGGTTCTGACAATCTACACTATGTATGCCTCATGTATTTTTATATACTTCTATCAAACTCCGGTGTTCCAGCTGGCAACTAATGTTAATTATCCATTATATTAATCTGAGAATTAGGTTTTTGATAACCAATTGTAAAGGATCGAAGGGAAGAGAGATAAGAATGGAGGTCACTCACCGATGGGCCAAGCAGGATAGGACTGGGCAAAATAATTTGTTCACAGGGTTAAATAGCCTGCTGCTGGTTGCTATCTGCATGAGTCTCTGAACATTTTCTGCGGAAACGTTTATCGATGAAGAGGTTAATATTTTATTTTCTCTTTCTGTCTAGGGTATTCAAGGTGCAGCTGGTATCTCCGGAGAACAAGGCATCCCTGGCCCACCAGTAAAGTATTTTTGTTAAGTCCTACTGTGGTAACTCCCAACGTCTTGGCTGTTAAGAGATTAGTGGGGAAAAAGTCACAGGAAGATTCATTAAATGGTGATGACCAAGGGAAATGGACTTCACGTTGGCCTATTAGATAATGTTAACCAAGGACAATGGGCTTTGCTGGCCCATTCATTCAGGCTACCAATGGAAGAGTAGATTAAAGGGTGGTGCACAATATGTGGGTCAGTTTAGTTTAGTTTAGAGATACTGCCCACCAAGTCTGCACCAATCAGTGATCCCCACACATTAACCACTATCCTACACTCTGGGCAATTTTTACATTTATACCAAGCCAATTAACCTACAAACCTGTACGTCTTTGGAATGTGGTCACGGGGAGAACGTACAAACTCCGTACAGTCAGCACCCGCAGCCAGGATCGACCCCTGGTCCCTGATGCTGTAAGGCCGCAACTCTACCGCTGCGCCACCTTGCAGCCGTTGGGTGGAGTAACTCCTTCATATAATTGAAGTTGAGAGTGCAGTGAACCAGGCATGTGTATAATAATATCAGTAGTATTAAAGGCCTGATCAAAGACCTGAAGGATCAGCATTCAAATACTTGAATAGCTTTCACTCCCTCTCAGATAGTGGTGCATGCGCACTCGGCTTCCAGTAGAAGCACGGTGAGCAGCACTAGAGGCCCGAGTTCAACACTGAGCACAGGTGCTGTCTGTGTGGAGTTTGCACGTTCTCCAACCACTTGGATTTCCATCGGGCGTTCTGGTTTCCTCCTCCACAGCCCAAAGCCATGTGAGATTACAGGTTAATTGGTCACTGTAAACTGCTCCTAGTGTGTGGGAAGTGGATAAGAAAGAGGGATAAGTTAGAACCAATGTGAATGAGTGATAGATGGTTGGCATGGAACAAGGTGGGCTGAAGGGCCTGTTTCCATGCTATGTATCTATAAAAAAAACAGTTACTGCTTTACTGGTTCATTATTCTAATGATGCTAGGTAGTATCTGGTCAGGATAGTGTTAAAAATCGGGCTGCATGTAAAGATAAACTAAAAGATCAAAGGGCCTGTCCCACTTATGCCGGCACCCGTCATAGTCGCAGCAGGTCGCCAAAAATTTAAAAAATGTTGAAAATCCAGCGGCGACCAGAAAAAGGTACGACTCTTTGGGCGACGACTAACTACCATACAGGCGTCACTGCACGATACGTCGCCTGTACGGTCGTGAGTAGTCGCCCAGAGAGTTGTACAT
This sequence comes from Okamejei kenojei, assembly GCA_035221665.1. Lineage (NCBI taxonomy): Eukaryota > Metazoa > Chordata > Chondrichthyes > Rajiformes > Rajidae > Okamejei > Okamejei kenojei. The sequence continues at coordinate 28,065,623 of CM069157.1, forward strand.
TTTTCCGGTCACCGCTGGATTTTCAACATTTCTAAATGTTTCAGCCACCTGCTGCGATATTGACGGATGCCGGTAAGCCCCCGAAGAAATTGAGTAAGTGGGACAGAACCTTAAGATAACTAAACTAAAAGATAGAGATAAATGTACAAAGTAAGAGGTACAATGACTTTCCCTTTTTACCGTATCTGAACATCTGGGGGAATATTGGTAGAACTTAGTCCAGCTGAGAGTTGAGCGCATTGAAGATCCACAAACATTCTTCCCTGGAGGTGCTCCCGAGATTGGTTACAGGACAGAAGGTTCTTCCTGATTTCTTCAGCATCCTTGAGTCATGGATGGATTAGCCTGGCGATGATCCAACCAGCAAAGTCGAATTGGGAGCTGGTGGGATGGGGTAGTGGATACCACACAGGCTTTGTAGATGACCCTGAGCCCGGGATTTGGGACGGAATCTGGAGCCTGTGGCCAGGAACATTGTTATGAGCACCCTCACTATTGGAATAGGATCACAGGGATTCCAGGGCTGAGGAAGCCTGGATCTGTATAACGGAAGTATATGGTCACTGAGTATGACGTTACGTTTGTTTTTCATAAGAATTTATGCATTTATACCTTCTTTCTAAACCTACAGGGACCTCAGGGTCTTCAAGGATATCCTGGTATGATGGGAAAAAAAGGTGACAGTGTAAGGAACTTTTTGAAGTATATCTCTTGATTATTTTGGCTAAAATGTAAGATATGGAATGGTAGATTCTTTTCACTGGAGATAACACACCTCAAGAATCTGTTGAATGTCACCACCTCTCAGTGAGCTGTGCAGAGGGTTTGAGGACCACGGTGAGTTTACCTCTCACGGCTTAGACTTTGAATGACATCTCTGATTTGGTTTAAGAATTTTGAGTTATGAGAATAGCAATGGTCATTCAGAAAACAAGGGTGGGCCAGCTCTTGGAGTTATTCTGGGGCAAACTCAACAGCACTTATTAAATGTAAAAGACGTTTGTTGTGGCTCACTCACGGTTTCTCCTTCTCCATAGGGTGCGAGTGGATACAAGGGCATGACTGGTGTCCGTGGCCCAATGGGCCTTCCGGTGAGTAACAAACCAATGTATCCCACACTTGTTTTTCTACCTAGTTGTTCTTGGTTCCCGTATGTTGAGGCAAGATTGCAAATGTTCTGCTTTGACAAATGTTTTAGTCAGAGTGAGTGCATGTATATGTGTGTGTGAGAGAGAAAATGTGTGTGTGTGAGAGAGAAAATGTGTGTGTGTGAGTGCGTGCGCGTGTGTATGTGTAAGAGAGAGCTGGAACACCCTCATACACACATACACACATTATAATCATAATAATGATAATCATACTTTATTAGCCAAGTATGTTTTGCAACATACGAGGAATTTGATTTTCCATTCGGTCAAACCAATAAAAAGCAATAAGCCACACAAAATACATTTTAACATAAACATCCACCACAGTGACTCCTCCGCATTCCTCGCTGTGTTGGCAGGCAAAAAAAAAAATAAGTGCAATCTCTTCCCTTCTTTGTTCTCACGCGGTCGGGGGCCTCGAGCCTTCCGTTGATGGGGCGATCTTGGTTCCCGTAGCCGGCGGTCGGGCCCTCCGTGTCGGGGCGATCAAGCTCTCGCTTCGGGGGGGATCTCAGCTCCCCCGTGCTGGGCGATCGGGCCCCGGGTCGGGGCTAGTCGAACGCCCTGCTACTTTGGAGCTCCCGACATCAATCTCAACCCGAGACTGCGAGCTCCTTGATGGTGAAATCCGCGGTTGGAGCGTCGATCCCAGGCAAGGGATCGCAGGCTCCGAAGGTTCAAAGTCAGTCTCGAGCAGGGCCTCCAGCTAGGCCGCAGAGCAACCGGAGATACGATCCGGAAAACAATCGCATCTCCGGCAAGGTAAGAAATTGAGAAAAAGTTTCCCCCGACCCCCTCCCACCCCCCACATAAAATAAACCAGAGAACATTAACACAAACTTTTTAAAGCACACTATAAATGATTAAAAAAGACGAAAGGACAGACCGACTGTTGGCGAGGCTGCCATCGCTGACGGCGCCACCCGGTGGAATTGGTTAGGAATAGTTACAAACAGGAACATCGAAGATAAACCAACTGGTTTTTAACCAGTTCAAGGCACATTACTATCAATGGCAAGCGGGGATTGAAGAAACATAAATCTCCAGGGAATCCATCTAACAGAATATTGTTGGGACTCCCTCTTTCTTTTGCAAAAAGATACTAATATCTCAATCTTCAAATCACCCATAAATGGTGGAATTAGTCTTAGCAGGCCCAGGAACAGTTAAAGATAAAGTTAAGGAACTGTAGCAACTAGTGCTCCTTAACACAAGGACAAGAAATAAAAGTGAGGTAGGCCAAAGTGTTCTCAAGTCTGCTCCACCATCAAGGAAGATCACAAAGCTGAAGTGATCCGGGCTTCATCTGCACTCTCCAGCCTAGTCTTCATAATTGTGACTTCCCTTCAGCCTGAACATATCACCACCTTGACCTTGAATAACATAGAAGAGAACATAGAACAGTACAGCACAGGAATGGGCCCTTCGGCCCACTGTGTCCGTGCCAAACCCAATGCCAAATTCACCTAATCTCCTCTGCCTGGACATGATCCATACCCCCCCCCTCCAATCTTTACAATTGCAAAGATTCATAAGGCTTTGAGAAAAAAAAGTTCCTTCTCCTATAATATAAAAACAGAAGAAACTGTAAACACTCAGCAGGTCAGGCAGCATCTGCGAAGAAGAGAAGCCATTAATGTTTCAGATTGAACATCCTTCATCAGAAGTGGGAAGGAAACTAAATCATTTTATTCTGAAACTATGGCCCTTTTTTTCAGATTACCCATGAAGTGAAATATTTTCTCAGCATCTACTGTGGAAAGTCCACTTACTAGTCTTAAAGGAGTTAATAAGGTCCACTATTAAATTCCAGTAGGTAGGCCCAATCTGCTGAACCTTTCTTCACCAGTCGCTTTGTATCAGAATCCTACCATTTTCTCAAGTCATTGACCAACTTGAATACATACCTTCAGTCTTTTCTCCAGATCATCAACATAAACAGTAAGTCATTAAGGGCCAGGAATTGATCCTTGGTAGCCCATGAGTGGCTTCCTTCCAGCCTGAGGCAGATCCATCTATTCACCTCCACAAGATAGCTAATTCCACGCAGCACAGCGGGTCAGGCAGAGTCTCTGGCGGGAATGGAACCTGCTACTTGGCACCTCAAAATAAGAGGTAGCCTGCTTAAAACTGTAATGAGGGAAGAAGTCAGAGCATGATGTGGATGCTGTATTCCTGGTGATCATTCTCCTCGCTCATAATTCAAGGAAATAATTTCCCTCGATGTTTAAGCCTGAATGCATCACGCCTGCCCGACCCTCTCTCTGACATGGATATCAGCCTCAGCCTGCGGTCAGCTGGGACTGGACAGCTCCTGTGTGATCAGACTGATGGTGTGCGTAATCCATGGACCTCCACACCTGTAGGACTGTTCTGCTGAGAAGTTGGTGGAAGTCCCACTGGCACATTAATCAGGATTACTGTTAACCATTTCAGCCCCAGACATCAGGTCCTTCATCGCGCCCTCGAATTCCTGTCATGTTGAAAACTTTGCTGCTTTGACTGACTGTATTTCTTACTATTCTTCTTCAGGGTAAAAAGGGGCCAGAGGGGCCGCTTGGTGACTTTGGCAACAAAGGAGTACAGGTGAGATATTTCAAAGTCGCACCTCTTGATCCCATTGCACGCATGTTACCTCAGGAAGGAGTTTGGGTTGTAGAACAGCAGTCACCAGTTCAGAAGATCCCAGCGGAGTTTTACTGGTAATGTGTAGAGTACTCATTGGGCTGAGAAGTGTGCACAGGCTGTCAGTTGTGGAGTATTAGTGTACACAGGGGTCAGCGGTGGAGTATTAGTGTACATAGTGAGCAGTTGTGGAGTATTAGTGTGCACAGGATTATATGTGGCGTATTAGTGTACAGGGGGTCAGTGGTGGAGTATCCAAATCTGAGGAAAGACATTCTTGCCATAGAGGGAGTACAGAGAAGGTTTACCAGACTGATTCCTGGGATGTCAGGCCTTTCATATGAAGAAAGACTGGATAGACTCGGTTTATACTCGCTAGAATTTAGAAGATTAAGGGGGGATCTTTTAGAAACTTACAAAATTCTTAAGGGGTTGGACAGGCTAGATGCAGGAAGATTGTTCCCGATGTTGGGGAAGTTCAGGACAAGGGGTCACAGTTTAAGGATAAGGGGGAAATCTTTTAGGACCGAAAATGAGAAAAACATTTTTCACACAGAGAGTGGTGAATCTCTGGAATTCTCTGCCACAGAAGGTAGTTGAGGCCAGTTCATTGGCTATATTTAAGAGGGAGTTAGATGTGGCCCTTGTGGCTAAAGGGATCAGGGGGTATGGAGAGAAGGCAGGTAAGGGATACTGAGTTGGATGATCAGCCATGATCATATTGAATGCCGGTGCAGGCTCGAAGGGCCGAATCGCCTACTCCTGCACCTATTTTCTATGTTTCTATGTTTCTATTAGTGTACACATGGATCAGTTGTGGGGTATTAGTGTGCACGGGATTATTTGTGGAGTATTAGTGTGCACAGGGGGTCAGTGGTGGAGTATTAGTGTGAATGGGATTAGTTGTGGAGTATTAGTGTGCACAGATTGTCAGTGATGGAGTATTAGTGTGCACAGGGGGTTGGTGGTGGAGTATTAGTGTACACAGGGGGTTGGTGGTGGAGTATTAGTGTACACAGGGGGTTGGTGGTGGAGTATTATTGTGCACAGGGGGTTGGTGGTGGAGTATTAGTGTACACAGACTGTCAGTGGTGGAGTTTTAGTGTACACAGTGGGTCAGTATTGAGGTATGGTCAGAAGTCAGTGGGGTGAATGTTGGTTGGAGTTATACAGTAGCGATCATAACCTGAGCAGACCACAGTGAAGTAATAATTTTACAGCACAGGGTTATGAGTGGAGTGAAGTGTTTGTGTGTGGAGGGCAGGCAGTGGGTGAAATATTATCCCGTGCAGGTCTGGCTGTGATGTGAAGTATTTGTGCGAAACATTGCTGCCAAGAGGTGATGGAGGCAAACATTGCTGCTGTGACAGAATGGGCCGAATGGCCTCATCATGTTTCGCTTTATTTTGAAATCAGAAGTGGGTTGTTGTGACACTGTTGTTTGCCTGTAATTGTGTTCTGTACGGGGCAATGTTGTGCAGCGTATCCTGCCCTCTGATTACTCACCCGTTTTCTCTGATCGCTCTGACTGACCGTTCTGTCACCCACAGGGCGAGCGAGGCCAGCAGGGGCGGCAAGGAGTTTCGGGGGGCAAGGGAGAAAATGTGAGTAATTTTACGTTCAATTAATAACAATCGGTGCAGAAATCACCTCGAATGGTGCCCTCGGTTCGTGCCCATGGTCGCGGCTACTGTACTTTGGTGCTGTGTACAGACACAAAATGCTGGAGTAACTCAGCGGGACAGGCAGCATCTCTGGACAGAAGGAATGGGTGACGTTTTGGGTCGAAACCCTTCTTCAGGCTTTGGTCCAATGTCGTTGAGTGCAGTGAGCAGCGGGAGTTTTGTCTGGAATCGCACTGCAAGGCCGAGCTGTCATCTGGGCTCAGAGAGGCGCTGAGTTGCCCAGGTCTGCCCAGAGCGCCAGTGTGGGGTGTACACGTGCCAAGTCACGGCGGGTACGGGGTCTGGTGAAAGTTACAGCTTCACAACTGTGTGAGGGGCAGCAATTTCACCATCCTTCCCGTGAGGAAATGCAAATCAACATCTCACCCAGGTTCCCCAGGTGAATTTTCAATGTCGTTCCCCCTGGTTCAGGGCTCTCCATTGGGGCAATGTGTTGTTTCCATTCTGCCCTAACAGTTCCACCTGGCAACTCCATTAGACCATCTCCAAATTTCATTCTGAAGGGATCACAAGCCTTCGCATGCAGCTAGTCCTCAGAGTTATTAAGCCCCTGTCCCACTTAGGAGACCTAAGCAGCAACCTCTGGTGACCTTGCCTGCTACCCAAGGTTTCCATGAGGTCACCGGAGGTTTTGGTCACTCTCCCTAATGGTCGAAAGTGGGTTCCGCGGTGGTCGAGGCTTCATCTAGGTTGCTGCTATTTTTTCATCATGATTAAAACTGGCCTCGACTAAAAATAGGTTGCCGTTTTAAAAATCGATAATTTTTTAGTCGCAAGTCTAGTCGAAGCTGGTTTTCTTCATAGTCAAGGAAGGTTTTCAACATATGCGTGGGAGGTGGTAGGAGGTTGCGGGTCACCCAACCTTGATTTTTTTTTTTGGGTGGCGGGCAAGGTCACCAGAGGTTGCTGTTTAGGTCTCCTAAGTGGGACAGGGGCTTTAAGCTCCTTTTGTTCTGGTGCACCTGCACAGTCCCACTGAGAACAACGTGGTATGGTGTCCACAACTTGCTGCACTGTTTGAACTTCCATACATTATCAACGACTCCATCTAAATAAAGAAGGGTCTGACTAAAATCATGGCCTGGTTCAGTATCTCAAACTCCCAGGAATGAAGGAGTTCGACAGAAAGTGATGGGCACTGCCTGGTACTGACCTCTCTACATCAGAAGGATCTACAGGAAGCGCTGCCTCAAAAAGGCAGGTAGTATTATCAAAGACCCACACCACCCTGGCCACGCTCTCACCTCGCTGCTATCATGGGAAGGTGGTACAGGAGCTTGATAGCCATGATCTCTAGGTTCAAAAACAGTTTCTTCCCAGCAACCATCGGGCTCTTGAACCACCCTGCACAACCCTAACCACAACTCAACCTCAGCAACGGTCTCATATGAACTTTATTTAGGTTTCACAACTTTAGTTTGCACTAAGATGATTTGGTTATCTAGTATTATTGATAATTGTTGTATGTTTTGTTGATTATATTATATTTGTTGCTTTGGTGTTTTAATGTGCCTGAATGGCAAGTAAGGATATCATTGTTCTGTTATCGGTATGTACGACAGTTAAACATCCTCGACTCCTGACTTTCTTTTGCCCTGACTGGGTTGAACTGAGTTTTACCAAGCAACACTCCCCCTGATGCCAGTGTCGGGGAACTGGAGCTGATCTCTGTAAAACCAGACCTGGCAAATTCCTTGTCCATACACTCGTTCCCTCTGCTCACCACGCACTGTGTGTTTTATTGCAGGGACTGCCAGGCATCGATGGCAAGGATGGCACGCCCGGGGTTCCTGGTATGAAGGTATTTAATGGTGAAGAGGTTGGGCTCGGGCTTGGGTGAATTAACCAACGACCCACAGTGGATTAGTACCAAAACTGTGAACGGCAGGGGCCTGGTTAAACTAGCTGCCCACAAATATTGTAGGCAAACAAATCAGCTTTCTCATTTCAATCTAGCTCCTCCATAAAGATAGTGGAGTCAGGGGGGTATGGAGAGAAGGCAGGAACGGGGTACTGATTGGGCATGATCAGCCATGGTCACATTGAATGGCGGTGCTGGCTCGAAGAGCCGAATAGCCTACTCCTGCCCCTATTGTCTATTGTCTATCAATCTAGTTTGAAAAACTCCTCATCCAAAATGACGCTGACGCACATATAGTGGAAATGAAATTGGTAAAGATCAATATGACTTGCACTTCCTCCCTGGAACTTCATACTGGAAGATAACAGAAAAGCAGTAATTAAAGTATATAAAATGATGAGAGGCACAGGTCGGGTAGACAGTCAGAACCTGTCTCTCAAGGTGGAAAATGTCAAGGATGAGAGGGCAGAGGTTTAAGGGGCAAAGGGCAAAGTTTCAAGGGATGGCACTGTGCAACTTTTTTACTAAGAGTATGTGGTTGATGTGGAACACGATGCCAGAGAGGCAGATATAATAGTGGCATTGAAGAGGCTGTTAGATGGCACATGGATATGCAAGGAATGGAGGGATATGGAGGAGATTAGTTAACCTTGGCAACAGGTCCAGCATGGACAATGTGGGCCGAAGGGTCTGTGCCTATGCTGTAGTGTTCTATGTTCCATGTAAACATTGTCTCAGAGGCTCTCCAGATCTGCAAAGGTTTGCTCCAAGTTTCCGTCTGACTAGGTACACAGGTAGGGAATTCCCCATCCCCGGAATTAACGGGGCAGAAAGCTCACGAAGGGATAGAACAGTTTGGCCCAAGTGAAATAGGACTGGATGTGAAAGGCAAGGTGAGTAATGGACTAAAAAATATTATATATGAATGCACAAAGTATTAGAAATAAAGTGGATGAGTTTGATGCTCAGTTAGAAATTGGCAATTACAGAGACATGGCTGCAAGAGGACCAGTTCTGGAAGTTGAATATTCAAGGGTATATGTCCTATTGAAAAGTTAGACAAGTAGACAGAGGGGGTGGGTAGTTCTGTTGGTAAGGACTGATTGGGGATGATCAGCCATGATCACATTGAATGGTGGTGCTGGTTCGAAGGGCCGAATGGCCTACTCCTGCACGTATTGTCTATTGACTACCACCACTGTTTGTCCAGAGGTGATCCCTGACCCTCTCTCAGAGATCAGGTGTGGCTTCAATCAGCACAGGTCAGCTCGAACTGCTGCAGGCCCTTGCTAAGTGTGGAGTCAGGGGGTTGCCTTAAGGCAGAGGGCAGCGTGGAAGGTGAACACTGAGGGCTGAATGCCCAGTGGTGAGATGGCTGCATACATTCTGTGTGTATCTGCACTCTAAGAGTGTGTTTTACTGGTGCTCTGCCACTGCGGTGCACATTCCCCACACCATCCCGTCGGATCACACCATTGACCAGATCAGTGTTTCACTAGTTGCGCAGAGGGGCAAAGGGCAGCAGTCAGGAGCTAAAGACAAACCGTTGGAGGAGCTCAGCGGGTCAGGCAGCATCCCTGGGCCAGGGATGGAGGGGGAGGAATTCAGGTAGAGACCCTGCATGGAGTGAGGGGGGGTAGCCGGTATAAAGAGGGGAGGGGGAAAGGGAGAGGGAGCAGAGGCCAGAAGATGATAGGTGGAAGCTGATGGGTGAGTGGAGCCAGGAGGGGAGGGGTTGTGAAGGGGGAGATAGTTGGGAGACAGGGACAGGTGTGGAGGGGTTGTGGGTAGGAGGAGTGGGAGATAGACAGCGGCAGGAGAGTGACACATCTCTACCAGTCTCATTACAGCCGTTTTGAACAGACAGAAAAACAACTCCACCCCACATCCCCGCTGGCTCTATCCCCACTTCTCGGTGGCAGAATTCAGATCTACTTTCACGAGGGTAAACTCTCGGAAAACAGCCAACCCGAACGGAATTGCTGGACATGTTGTGAAATAATGTGCCTAGGATCAACATTCTTTGCATCAGTCTGCGTCAGCGAATGTATTTAGCGTTGTATCTATCACTACATACACCGTTTAACCTTGAGCTTCATGTGAACAAAGAATTTCATTGCATCCTGGTCTATATGTCAATGCACCAACCAAACACGACGATATGAGGATACTATACAGATACTCCCCGACTTGCGTTATGGGCCTGTCCCACTTACGTGACTTTTTCGGCGTCTGCCGGCACCCGTCATAGGTTGTTGCAGGTCGCCGAAAATGTTCAACATGTTGAAAATCCAGCGACGACCAGAAAGACGCTGCGACTCTTTGGGCGACTAGGAGACGACTCACGACCTTACAGGCGACACCCTGGCGACACGTTCGTGAGTCGTCGCCCAAAGAGTCGTACCTTGTTCTGGTCGCTGCTGGATTTTCAACGTGTTGAAAATTTTCGGCGACCTGCTGCGACGATGGCTGCTGCCGCCATTCGCCAAAAAAGTCGCGTAAGTAGGACAGGCCCATTAGGGTCACGTTCCACAGACTCTTGCGCAAGTCGGTAGTGCTACTACGTAAGTGCATTTACTATAAGACGCGGAAACCAAGTGGGCGTCAGTGGGCTTAAAGAATTACTTACAGAAGTACAAGTTTGCATAAGTCACCTTTTACGTATGTCAGCGAGTGCCTCTATATTGTTTTAAAAGAGGAGGGATGGGTAGAGTGGAGACAAGGCAGCAGCACACAGTCTCCCCGAACCCTTCATCAAGTGCAACTCTGCACGGCTGAAACTCTGAGAGAAGGAGGTCGTTGCTCACTAACCTGTTTGTTCCTCCCACTTTCCCTGCAGGGTGGGACGGGCCGGCCTGGTATTCCTGGACCCGCTGGTCCACGGGGTGGAGCGGTGAGTACCTCCACGCATCCGCGCTTATTCAAAACTGGGCCGGCACAGACCGGAGGCACAAGACACAGCCATGGGCATCCAGCCCTGCGTGCACTGATTCATGATCCCAAACAGTGATGTATAAAGGGATCTTGGGGTCCAAGTTCATAGCTCCCTGAAAGTGGCAACACAGGAGGATTGAGTGGTAAAGAAAGCATATGGCACTCTTGTCTTCATCGGTAGACTGCATTATATGGTCTAAGGATCAGAAGGTCGTAGCAGCTTGACATGACTTTGGTTTGGCGCCGTTAGGCAGCATAATACAAGAGTATTGTGTGCAGTTCTGGTCGCCCCATTACAGGAAGGAGGTGGTGGCTTTGGAAAGGGTGCAGGAGAGGTTTACCCAGAATGCTTCGGAAGGAACCTCAGATGCTGGTTTATACCGAAGATAGGCACAAAATGCTTTTAGTAACTCAGCAGGTCAGGCAACATCTGTGGAGAAAAGGACCAGGTGACGTTTTGGGTTGCAACCTTTCTTCAGACTGGTGCGTGGTTTAGTGGGTGCTAACTATAAAAAGAGGTTAGACAAACTTGGGTTGTTTTCTCTGCAACATCAGAAGTTGATGGGAACACTTGATAGAAGTTTATGAGAGGTGTCGGCAGAATAGGTAGTCAGTATTACCCCAAGGGTAGAGACGTCAAACACTCAGGGGCATAACTTTAAAATGAGAGGTGGAAAGATGTGTGGGGCAGGTGTTTTTAACAGAGTGAGGGTGGGCCTGGAATGTATTGCCTGGGAATGGGGTTAGGGGTTGGCAGAGTTTGACAGCAGACAAGATAGTGACATTCAAGAGGCATTTAGGCAGACACAAGAAAATGCAGGAGATGGAGGGATATGGATCATGTGCAGGCCAGTGTGGTTTGCTCGATCTGGTGTCATGTTGAACACAAACATGGTGGTCCAAGGGGCCCGTTCCTCATCTGCATGGTCCTCCATTCAGTGGTGCATATTTTATTGCTTTGTGCCGGAAGATTCAACAAAACCTTGGCAAAGATGCATCCGGCCATTGGGTGGTTAAAGTGGATGTGTGGTCTGTTTAGGGAATGGAATCGATGGCAAGGCAAGCAGACAGTGGGAGAAAAGAGAAGAGATATGTATGAGGAGTGTGCCCTGGGGAGAGTGACACCTTCCGGGACTGTACTCTGGGGGGGGGGGGAGGGGGAGTAAGCACCTTGAGGGACTGTACATGGGGGAGATTGTAGAGTGACACCCTCGGGGACTGTACCCCGGGTATACTGGCACCTCCAGGGGCTGTGGTATATTCTGGATCTTAGTACACCATCCATGTTCGTATGCGGTGAGTAATTGCTGCCATTTCCTTTTGCAGGGTTTACCGGGACAGCCGGGACAGAAGGGTGCTGCTGGCCCCACGGTAACTGAACTTCCCTCAAACTTTCCTATTGAAAACACATTTGTGCTGTTCAGGTCACATTTAAGTGAAATATGTTAATCAATATTTCAGCTATGTAGGCAGAAATACAATGTGAGTGAAACCGGAAGTCTCTGTGGCTTTGGGAATAGACTTACGTGTGTCCTGTGGTTCCAATGGACGGCACTGGCATTAGGATGCCGTCAGTGGAGAGATGCGGAGAGGACCCTCCCTCACTGGCAGCTTAGAGTTTGTGTTATTGATGTCCACGTGTCTGCCCATCTCCTCCACGCAATTTATTTCAGAGCAGTTGGACATCCCAGCGAAGTGGGGACGTGCACGTGGCTTGCCAGCTCGGGGTGACACTGCCGCCCATCGCTCAGTTAAATCCTCCCTGCTCCTATCACGTACATCATGGTCCCTGGGTCTGGTGCTGGGGCAGGAGAGCTCAGCGATGCACAATAGCTCCTTGACCCGTATCAGTGCCTCTCCAGCCCTTCAAAAGAGTCAACCAATCATTCCCACTCCCCCTCCAGGCCTGGAAATGCCTCCTTTCCAACAAGGTCTAATTCCATTCCCGATTAATGATCTTAGGCCTGAAACATTAGCAGCCTGACCTGCCGAGTGTTTCAAGTAGGGTCGCTTTTTATTTTGGATTTCCGACATCTGGAGATGTTTTTTCAATTCCAATTCCAGCCACAGTGTGGGCATTAGTGGTGATTATTGTCAGGATTTATCATTCAACCAGACTAGTTCTGTATTCCATTGTAGTGGATATTAAATTCCAAACGTATATAAACGCTCGATTGCACAGTGCCTGGTTCTTATGTTCCATGTAATTCAATATGATTTTAAAAACTGTCGGCTTATAGTGAGTTCCTCAAAGTCCGTGGTTTTCCTGGCAGGCTCTGAGATGTGTAGGTAACTTTAGCACAGCAGCAGGGACATGGGGAGAAGAGGAAGCCATTTGGCTCTCTGAGCTTGCTCCGCCATTTTATATGATAGTCCAAATATGGAGATACATGGCATGGGAACAGACTCTTCAAATCTGCACCAGCAGTCTAGCACATAGTTAGATTAATCCCACACAAATCCTATTTTATTCTCCACGTATTTCCATCAACTACCTCCAGACTCTGCACTCGCATCAGAGCCAAGTTACCGTGGTCAATGGCCCTACAAACCCGCATGTCTTTGGGAGATGAGAGGAAGCAGGAACACCCGGAGAAAACCTGCACGCTCACAGGGAGAACGTGCAAACTCCACACGGATAGTGCTGAGTGACCTGGGGAGTGAGACAATAGCCCTACTTGCTGCCCACTGCCTGCACTTCCCCACATACCCTGATTGCTTTAGCCACTAAAACTTTATCCAGCCCCTCTTTAATATATTTGCAGGGAGAGAAGGCAAATGCAAGCCAATGGGACCAGCCTAGAATGCCAACTTGATCAGCACGGACAAGGTGGGCCAAAGGACCTGCTTCCGTGCTGACTCTCGATTAACGATTTGGCCTCAACTGCTTTACATAGCAGAGAAAAATCACAGATTTACCACTTTGTAATAAAGCACAGAAACATGCCCTGTGGCCCAACCCGTGATCAATGCCGACCAAGGTGCCCCATCTAAGCTAGCCCATTTGCCCATGTTTGGCCCATATTCCTCTAAACCCTTCCTATCCATGTGCCTGTCTAAGTGTCCTTTAAATGTTACTACCGTACCTGCTTCAACTACCTCCTCCGGCAGCTTGTTCCATACACCCACCACCCTTTGAGTGAAAAGGTTGCCACTCGGATTCCTATTAAATCTCTCCCCTCTCACCATAAACCTACGTAATTTTCTTTGTAGCTAACCAAATATCCTTCCTAAATATAGAATTCAACCCTCTAACTTCTGCCCATTCATATCTCCACGGAGCTCCTTAAAATTGACCATTTTGATCAGATTTTTGTTTATTGACCATGACGCTTCCTCTGCACCTTCAGTTGGATTGTCTGCGTATTGGAACGTTTTACTCTTTAAAATTGCCATGGAAATTAAGCTGTTGTTTTCTCTGAACACGTTCAATGTCTTTTCTGCGCACTAACTGAGAGTATTTCTGTCACAGGGTGAAAGTGGTTTGCAAGGAATGACGGGCCCCCCTGGTCCACGGGGTAAACTGGTAAGATGAACGTAACTTGATGCGTTGACATCACTGCTATTTGCGCTGTGACCCTCTGCAGGATGCCTGAGGTGGGTGGAAAGTTAACTGTGTGTTCTGGTGTTGGCAGGGAGAACCTGGACCACAGGGAGAGATCGGCCCTCCAGGACCTGAAGGTCTGAAGGTGAGTCATGTGCACCTAGGATGCTGAGGTAGCACTCTAGGTCTTCATGAGCAGGCTCCTGAACAAGGATCTTCAGGGGTGGCGGGTCACATCCGACCATGCCCGCCCGCCTGCACCAATAATGGGCTCTAAATGCACATCCATGTCACGCCTCGCAGCAAAGCTCCACTGTTAGTGAGGGTGAGTGGCTGAGGTGTAATGAGGAGATAGCTCTGTGGTTTGCAGCCAATTGGTCAGTCGGTGTGACTTGGCGGAGTTGGTGAGCAGATGGGGTTGAGGGAAATGGCCGAGAAGCGCGGGTGGTTTTATCTCCAATCTCCAAACACACTCGTCCTTGAGTAATCAAGCACATTGAAACTGACTGGACAACTGCTGACAGTTTCTCAAACACCACTTCCCCACCCACCTTGTTATATATATTTTTTAATTCCCAAATAATTTTGTGCCGGAGTTGCTCTCAGTTGTAGGAATCGACCCATCTCAGGAAAGCGGACTGGTCTGAGAAGCCCATTGAAGGTGTTGTGTTAATTCGCCGGCTCTACCAAGGATATCTCACAGCGTTGCAGAAATACTTGCACCTGATCGATGCAGTGCAGCATTTGCACCCTTTTGCAATGTCTGTCATGCACGGTACTAACCAACATCCCGGTGATGTGCTTCAGAAACTCAGCTCCAGCAAAAGTTTGTTCACTAAATCATTTCTTCAAACTTATTCCCTAATTTCCAATGTATTCTGTCCCAACGCCCACCTTGGAGAAACCAACCCCGGTGAACATCACTGTCGGGTGCCTCACAAGGGTGGAGGTTGCCTTGTTGTTGATGTTATGTTACTGGCACTTGCGATAGTAACAGGGCAACATTTTTCATGTATTGGGTGATTCTCACATTACTGAGCGATGTGCGAGGTGCTGGAGGAACTCAGTGGGTCAGGCAGCGTCTGTGGAGGGAAACGGATAGGCGATATTTCGGGTCACGATGCATCAAATAGACTGATGGAGTGGGGGCAGGTAGCCAGTGGACAGAGATGGAGATGTGAGGTGGGACAAGAGCCAGCAAGTGTTTGGTGGATGTAGGTGCGAACGGTTGGGGTGAGGGTTCCTCTCATATTCCTGAATCTGCAGCCTTTAGCTCTCCATTTATCAATAGTGCTTTATTTATCACACGTACAGAGGTACAGTGAAATTCATTTTTGTGTACAGTTCAGTATAAATGTCACTTTTCATAAGTACTTAGATAATCTTAGATTAGCATCTCAGATACAGTACGAGGGTATGGCAATGGTACACTGAGACAGTATACAGAGTTGCCATTGACATCATTTTCAAGTCCCATTGGTTGTAAGTGCAGGGTTCTTGACCTGACCATGAAGGCCCATTGCCCCGGCAGTGTGACAGGGTTGGCCTGGCCAAGCATAGCCATTATGCTGCTCTTCCATCTCCCAGCCTCCATCGCTATCGCTGCCACCACCTCTCCCCCTCCTCATAACACCAGCTACCTCCCCTCTACTCCTTCAGTCCAGGTGGAGTCCCGACCCGAAACGTCGACTGTCCATTCCTTCACCGTTGCCGCCTGACCCGCTGCGTTCTTCCGGCAGCCCTCTTTTATATACTGCGGCTTCCCAGCCGCTGAGTCCCCAGTGCCTCCTCTCGGGCTGATAGACATGAGACATTTATTGTCACATGTACCAATTGGTACAGTGACATTTGTGGTCACCATACAGCCATACGAATAAAAAAGAGCACAGAACACGAGTCTATAACATTGACGCCCCCACACAGCGGAATCAAAGTTTCCCACTCTGAGGGAAGGCACCAAAGTTCAGTCATCCCCCTCTGTTGTTCACCCGTGGTCGGGGGGCTCCCGAACCCCTCGCTGTCGCCGCTAGTTCTGACATGGCAACGGAAGCCCTTTGCTGTCGCTCATCTCCGTGTTAATCATCCCGCATATAGCACTCTTCGTGTTTCTTTCTCAACAGGGTGACAGAGGAATGCCGGGCGAGAGCGGTCCCCCAGGGTCCAGAGGCAAGGCTGTAAGTATTGGGGCTCCACCAGCACCAGCTACCTGTCCTCAATGCAGCACTTCACCATTGCAACACTTTTAGTCTCAGCTCTTTACAATGTTGTCCAATTTCATTTAAGTGTGAAGACGTTTAATCAAAGTTGTATTTAATTTTCCGCTGGTGGTGAAGAGAGACAGTGGTTCTGCAGAGGTGGACAAAATTGCTGGAGAAACTCAGCGGGTGAGGCAGCATCTATGGAGCGAAGGAAAAAGGCAGCGTTTCGGGATCCGAAACGTTGCCTTTTTCCTTCGCTCCATAGATGCTGTCTCACCCGCTGAGTTTCTCCAGCATTTTTGTCTACCTTCGATTTTCCAGCATCTCCAGTTCCTTTCTTAAACACAACGTGGTTATGCAGAGAGTTATGTTTATTCTTTCATTGTGCCCGGTTTGAACTAGTTGATCGTGCTTTGTCAAAACAGGAACTGGTTGCAGGACGACGCACGATAATCTCCTGCCAGATCTTCAAAGCTTTCCGCTAACTGTTTGATAATCCACTTCCCGCTGCTCAGTTTGGACGCCGTGGCTTGCTGTGTTCAGGCCACGTGTCACTGGGGGATAAGGGCTGGCTGTCTCTGTGTTACGGAACGGGACAGAATTGACACAGTAACCGGAGAACCTTGGGGAGGGTGGGGGGGGGGGGGGGGGGGGCAGCACAACTCAAAGAAGTGTTTGTTGAATGGAATTTGAACAAGGAGGTGTTTAAAGTATGCTTGGAAATTACGCTGGGTTTTTTCAGGCACAGTGTGAGACAGAAGAAATTTCTCTGTCTTCAAATCTGTCGATTGCAAATTTGCTGACAATTTGCTGAGGGTCTCAAGTCATTGGCGCCTCCGTGATTCATAGTTAGTTGAGAGAGAGCGTCAGTCCAAGCTTCCCCTCCTGTGCCGATCATAAATGTGGTCTCATCTCCACGTCTATTGGGCACTGCCAAGTGCTGAGAATATTTAATGTTTCCTGAGTTCAGTTACACAGATCCAGAGGTGAGTTGTGTAATTCACGTCAGTTCATGCAACCTCTGGACTATGAGACTCTATGAAGCCTCACTCTCCCTTGTCCCCCCCCCCCCCCCCCCCCACCCCCACTTCTCCTGCTGTTACTGTTGTTTTGATACATCTTCTCTCAGCCCACTGACTTTATCCTGATGTCACATAAGCTGACACACAACTAAGCAAAAAGATAGACACAAAATGCTGGAGTAACTCAGCAGGACAGGCAGCATCTCTGAATAGAAGGGTCTCGACCCAAAACGTCCCCCATCCCTTCTATCCAGAGATGCTGCCTGTCCCGTCAAGTTACTCCAGCATTTTGTGTCTATCTTCGGTTCAAACTAGCATCTGCAGTTCCTTCCTACATCACAACCAAGCAAGGTGTGGAAGCATTAGACTGAAATATCACTGAAATATTTATATGAATTATTTATTATATTCAAGTATATCAAATCAGTTGAAGGGTAGAGAGGTAGATTGCGAGGAGCTGCACGTTCATCTTCCCCGGCAGATTGTTGACTGGGCTCCCAGCGCTCGTTCAGCCAGTGCGTTGCAAATCAGAACAAGGTGGCGCGTGGGAGTCCTGCGCAGCTGCTGCAGCCCTTCCTCCTGTTGACCGTCTCGTGTGACGGAGTAGAGGGGCTCTGCACTGAGGGCAGCTGTGGGCGCATCCTCAACAATGCCCAGACAACACTGGAGCTGCCACCGACGGGGGCTGCAGCAGGAAGGGCGGCCATTTTACACTTGGTGAAGACTAAAGCCCCTGTCCCACTGTACGAGGTAATTCACGAGTTCTCCCGAGTTTCCCCCTGATTCAAACTCGGAGAATGTCCGTAGCGGGTCCGTAGGAGTTCGTGGATGTCTCGTAGCGGCTCGTGATGCTAACGGCAGGTACTCGGGACGTCCGCTAAACTCCTGACGTTTTTTTCATCCCTGTAAAAAATGTCCACGAGTAAATAAATACTCGTGATGAAAAAAATGGTAACTTTTTACTCGTACGGGCCGCTACGAGACATCCACGAATTCCTACGGACCCGCTACGGACATTCTCCGAGTTCGAATCGGGGGAGAACTCGTGAATTACCTCGTACGGTGGGACAGGGGCTTAACATTTCTAACAATTGAAAGAAAGTGAGTCATCACCCTCTGCGATCAACTGTGCTTCAAAGGAAGAAGCGATCACAATGGATTCGCAGTGCATAACGCCAATTGCTGGGAGGATTTATTTTGACATGAGCTCGCACATTGGTAAATTCCTCTGTAATTCCACATTGTCTAACGGGGAACTGATGGGTAATCTTTACCCTAGCCTGTACGAGCCATGATAAAGTGCAACAAGCTGGTCTTTAGAAGTGACAAATGAAGCTATCAATCATTTTACTAACAAAACGACCTTACAATGGGCATCGTGCTTTCCACAATAATCCAGTTCCCGATCAAATCTTGTTGACCCCAGCTCAGGGAAGCATCATCCTCAATATTATGGCTTGAGAGGCTGGATTCCTCTCTCCAATATATCCACTGCAATGTTATTCAGTCCCACAGGATCCCACAGCCAACAAACTATGTACACAGCAAGGGCCATCCCACTTTGAAAGTAGCATTCAATTGATCCAGTCATGGATATGGAATAAGCACCGATTCCCACGTTGCGGCACTGTGGTGCAGCTGGTAGTGCTGCTGCCTCACAGTGTCGGGGAGCAGGGTTCAATTCAGACCTCGAGTGCCATCTCGAGTGTGGAGTTTGCACACCACCTGCGACCACGTGGGTTTCCTCCGGGGGCTCCAGTTTCCTCCCAATCCCAAAGACGTGCCAATTGGCCTCTGTAAAATTCTCTTCGTGTGTAGGGAGTGAATGCGAAAGTGGGTGAACACAGAGCTAGTGTGAACGGGGTGATCATTGGTCTGTGTGAACTCGTGGGTTCGCACGGAAACTAAAACATTTAAAAATGCTTTGTCCTCGGTCATTTTCTCAGTTCTTAATCCCAGGAGCAGTCATGGACCAGCTCTAGCACAAATCGTGCAGACAGGCATTTCACAAGCCTGCTGTTGTCCCTGGTCCACTTGTCTCCCATTGAGACTCACTTTCGCTCGGGCAGAGCCCACACAGGGAGAGCCTACGGTTCCAACGTGAAGCATCAGAGCAGGGCCTGTGGTGGGGGCGCAGTCTCCCTAGGGGGCAGTGTGTGGGGGGGGGGGGGGGGGTGGAGAGGGGGACAGTCATGGCAGCCCAGCTTGGCCAGAGCTATAGCAACAGGGTGGACCAAACGGAGCCCTGGCAGAAGCTGGTCTTTGGGTGTGTCTGGAGGCAACGTGAGCAATGCTCCTCCTGGCCTCCCTTTTCTGGACTCCTGACAATCTCCCACTCAATATTTGCAGACCACTGGCCAGTCTTCCAACCATCATCCCACTCTCCATGTCCCCTGTCTCCCTCATCACCATCCTGGGCAGAAGGGCCTATTTCCATGCTGTATCCTTCATTAAATTGATTGAGTAGGCGCTGCACTGCACTCCTTGCTCTATGAACCCCGTCATCATGAGGGACTACAGGTTCCCAGTTGCGAGCGGATCAAGTGGTCACTTCTAATCACCGTGGTGTTGATTAACACAGCGTTGGGGCATGATGTTGAGGTGGATGATTTGTATCCTCTGCCTGATGCTGCTGGAGAGAATGTGGGAGGCTTCAATATTGGATGGGCATGCATAGAGCCACGGAGGTATACAGCGCAGAAACAGGCTCCACTGCCCACAGTTGTTCATATCGACCAAGCGCAGTCCCATCTGCCCACGTTTGGTCCATACCCCTCCAAACCCTAATTATCCATAAACCAGTCCAAGTGCCTTTTAAATGTTGTAACTAAACCCGCCTCTACCACTTCCTCTGGCAGCCCTTTCCATATACCCGTTCGAGTTATTTTTAAACTTTCCTCTCTCAGCTTAAAACTTATGCCCTAGTTTTTTTGACTTTCTTACCCAGAGGAAAAGAATGTGACTATTAGACAATAGGTGCAGGAGTAGGCCATTTGGCCCTTCGAGCCAGCACCACACGTGATCTTATAAATGTCTACAAAGTCACCCCTCAGCCTCCTATGCTCTAGGGAATAAAGACCCAGCCTATCCAGCCTGTCACAGAATCATAATGCATGGAAACAGGCCCTTCGTCCCAAACCGTCCATACTAACCATCTTTTGGCCTATATCCCTCTAAACTTTTCCTATCCATTATCTGTCCAAACATCTTTAAATGTTGTTGTTGTACTTCCCTCAATCACTTCCTCCGACCACTTGTACCATATACTCAACACCTTCGGTGTGAAAACGTTGCCCCTCGGGTTCTTATTAAATCATTCCTCTCTCACTTTAAACATATAACTTTTAGTTTTTGATTCCCCTCCCCTTGGAATGAGACTCTTTTCATTCACCCCATCATCGCCTGTATACATCGAGCCCTGTCGACTCAGTACATCATTCTAAATCTTTTATTGCAGCTTTGCCAGCTGATGTAGGCATTTCCAGTCATTCGATCATCCCAGCTCCCTTCTTCCTTGACTTTTCATTCCATTTTCCATTTGCCAATACAGCTCTTGCACTAGCAGTGAAACTGGGAAGAGGTTGTGAATTTTGAATGGAACCCCTTGACGATTAGGCTCTGAAATTGCAGTCAGTGGCAGGCAGGGAGGTGGGCCGTCGATTTCCAGAAAGGATTGCGGATTCAGATCAGGTATTGACACTTAATTGACTGATTGAGTGAAAGAAACACCGAGGAAACAGGCCCTTCAGCCCACTGAGTCCGTGCTGACTACCAATCACCCGTTCACAGTATTTCCATGTTATCCCACTTTTGCCCACATACTAGGGGCAATTTACAGAGGCCAAATAACCTACAAACCAGCACGTCTTCAGGACATGGGAGGAAACCGGAGCACCCGGAGGAAACCCACGCAGTCACAGGGCAAACGTGCAAACTCCGCACAGAAGCAGCTGAGGTCAGAATCAAACCCGGGTCTCTGGCACTGTGAGCCAGCGGCTCTACCAGCTGCGCCACTTGAAAGCGTATGTACAGCTGAACATATTGCCTCAGGCACACTGGGACAAGCTTGGTACCAAAGGACAGATACCCCATGGCATAGAGATGGCACAGGTCCCACGCAAGGTAAGTACAGAGCAGAGGAACACGGTGGAAAAGAGTTCAACACAGCGTTGGCCAGAGTTCCATCATATGGCCTGGCACGGCTTTCAAATGGGAAGTGTGACTCATGTTTCTGCACAGTTCAGAGTGCCAGTCACTGTTTAAGATCAATACTGTTCTTGTTTTCAGGGCACGAAGGGAGAACGAGGTCCGACAGGGATGCCGGGGCCTCAGGGGATCTCTGGGCTGAAAGGAGATAAGGTGAGGAATGGTCGGCACAATGTTGCTGGTGGGGCCACCGTGGGTGTGAGCTGTGGGTGTGAGCTGTGGGTGTGAGCTGTGGGTGTGAGCTGTGGGTGTGAGCTGTGGGTCCACCGCGCGGTGTGACCTGTGGGCTGGGTGGTGGTGCAGTGGGAACAGGGCGGAGGGAGCAACATTCCCAACTGCCCCGTGGCTTTGGTTTGGGAATGGAGGTGGTGGTCAACTGCTCTAATCACAAATATTCACTCTGTCTCCAGGGATTCCAAGGGAAAAAAGGGCCCAAAGGCGGTGAAGTAAGTACTTGTGTGTGCATGTGTTTGGCTGTCTGTCTTTGTGTGTTTTTGTCTGACTTTGTGTGTGTGTGTGTCTCTCTATTTGTATGTGTGTCAGTGTGTGTATGTGTGTGTGTGTGTTATCTGTGTGTGTGTGATATATCTGTTACTATGTATGACCGTATGTCCTAGTGTATATGCCAGCATGTGTAACGTGTGTACACACACACACATGTGCGGGCGTGTTTATCTCCATGCATGGGTCCGATTCCTGCCAGGGTCCATGTGTTCTGAACGCTCTGCATATTGGGCTTGTGTGGAATGTGCTGGGACTGGGTGAAGGCAGGAGCCGGAGTGAGGCAGAGCCAGCATCCGTGATTCCCGTCTCTCGCTACCTCCCACCGTGCCGCCGGGATCTCCCGGCCTTGTGCAGGGAACGGCTCACGGACACAGGCACCTCGGCCGCTGGAGACAATAGACACGCAGCGGGAGAGCAGGGCAGTGGAGAGGGTCACGGAGTGGTGGGTGGGGGCTCAGGATTCATGGGAAGAGGGGATGCTGGGAGGAGCTGGGTGATTAGGGAGCTGTCCGTCTGAGGGGGTGGGGATCTCAGAGAGGTGGGTTCAAAGAGGAATGTCCTTGGCCAGTGTAATTCCTCGTATGTTGCAAAACATACTTGGCGAATAAAATCTGATTCTGATTCTGAAAGGATCAAAGCGGCGGCGTGAGAGAATGGGGAGTTAGGGAGGGTGGGCAGAGAGGGAGGTTTCAGATAGGTCGTCTTCGGCAACACTGGCTCAGAGTGAGGTATCGTGCTGGAAGGGGAAAGGCAGATGGTGCAGACCAGGGGATGATGGTGGAGGCAACATCACTCTCTTTAAATAACCCCTGATTCCCCTGCAACATCTCACTGCCTCTCTACATACTGTACAATATATGAGCAGCACAGTGGCACAGCAGTAGAGTTGCTGCCTTACAGCGCCTGAGACTAAACCAAACTAAGATACAACCACCATGCCTCTCTTCATGCACTATATAAATAATCCCTCAAATGCTCAGTGTTTCTATTTCACGTTGTAGTCAGAGTTGCTACAGCACAGAAACAGGCCCTTCAGCCCATCTTATCCAGATTAACCAAGTTCTCTACCTGAGTTTGTTCCATTTGCCCCTGTTCGGCCCATATACCTCTGAACAGATCCTATCCACATTCCAGTCTAAACATCTTTTAAAATGTTGTAATTGTACCTGCCTCAACTACCTCATCTGACAGTTCGTGCCATATACCCACCACCCTCTGTGTGAATAAGATGACCCTCAGAGCCCTTTGAAATCTTAAAAAAAATTCCCATCTCACCTTAACCCTCTAGTTTTAGACTCTCCAGCACTTGGCAAAAGACTGATCTTTCAACCAATCAACAGCCCTTACGATTTTATACACCACTATAAGATCACCCCTCAGCCTCTTACACTCCAGGGAGAAGAGGTCTCAGCCTATCCACCATCTCCTTGCATCCAGTTCCATTTGCAGCCTCGTGAACCTTCTCTGCACCTTTTCCAGTTTAATGCAACCTTCCTGTGGTGAGGCTACCAGAACTGCACACAATACTGAAAGTGAGGTCTCACCAGCTGTAAAACGATACTACAATCCTTGTACTCAATGACTTCACCCATGGACATTGGATTTTTTGTATGGCGACTCGATCTACGCCAAAAGAATTTCATTGCGCCATTGAACTATTGAAGGCAAGCATGCTAAACACCTTCTTCACCACCCCATCCACCTGGGTCCACACTTTCAGGGAACTATGGTCATGTAACCCTCGGTCTCCCTTTTCTACAACACAACCCAAGGCCCTATTATTTACTGAGTAGGTCCTGCCTGGTTTAACTTATCAAAATCCAACACTTCACACTTGTCTGAATCAAACTCCATCTGCCGTACATGGCCCACTTTCCCGTTGACCTAGATCCTATTGCAATCTTAGACAACCCTGTTGACTGTCCACCAGTGTTTTTTTGCAATATGAAGTCACAATGTTTGATTCAACCACCATTAACTAAATTTAGGTCATAAGTAAATGGTTGGATACTTATTTATTTAATTCTGAATTGCTTATTTTACTGTTGCCCTTAACTATGAAATTGAAACTGACATTGTACAATCTAACGCCTGAACCTTTCACTGTGGGCCTTGCTTATTCTGAATAAACAGTAACCCTGAAGCTCTCTATCTCTCTCTATCTCGCTTGTGTCTCTCTCGCTCTCCTGTTGGCTGATCAGTTTCATTGTGAAATTATTTCTTGTGCCCCATGTCTTTATCCAAAATGGAACCTCTCCTGTGGTGTGTGAAGAATCTGCATTTCCCCAGTGCCCTTCCCAAGTAACCTGGCTTATTCCACCTCAATATTCTTGGCTGAATTGGAGAAGTTACATCAACGCCACCAAGCCCGTTCTCTTGCTCTCGAGAAAAAAATACGAACTGCTGGAGGAACTCAGTGGGTCGGGCAGTCTCTGAGGAGGGAATGGACTGGAAATGACAGTTACACCATTCCCTCCACGGCTGCTGCCTGGCCCGCTGAGTTTCTCCAGCACTTTGTGTTTTGCTCAAGATTTCAGCATCTGCAGTTGCTTGTGCATCCTGGTCTCCAGCGAGTGGTGAGGGTATAAGAACATCCTGACCTCTCAGTCTAGTTCACTGTCAATGTCTGATGGGGACTCAGCAAGGGACGGAGCAGTGAGGTAACATGGATCACATGGTTGTTAACAACAGGCTTCATAGTTGGACCACAGTGTGTGTACAAACATGTGTGTGTCTCTGTTTCTCTGCTCATGTTTATTTGTGTGTTTTATGTCCAGTTTGTAGCGACTGTCAGGGATTTATGTGAGTGGATACATATCTGATGTGTGTGTCCATTTTACGCACTTGCAACTCTTGTTCGCATGCCTTATTTTCTCAATGTCTTTCTATTCATGTATCTGTCTATCTGCGCTTGTGTTACATGTATAGAACATAGATCAGTACAGCCTAGGTACAGCCCAGCCAAACATGGTGCCAGGTTAAACTAATCTCCTCTGCCCGCACGTGATCCATATCGCTTCACTCCCTGCATATCCATGCCCCTATCTAAAAGCCTCTTGAACACCACGATCGTATCTGCCTCCTCCACCACCTCTGGCTGCACGTTCCAATCCCCCACCACCATTTATTTAAAAACTTTGCCCCATTGACCGGAAAGCTGTGGCCTCTAGTCTTTGACTTTTCCATTCTGGGGTAAAGGTTCTGACTGTCTACCCTGTCATTGCCTCTCATAATTTCATATACTTCCATCAGGTGCCCCCTCAACCTCCAACACTCCGCAGAATGTAATTAAAGTTTGTTCAACCTCTCCTTATATTTCATCCCCAATCTGCTTGTAGGTCTCTCAGATTTTTGTTTCTTTCACGAATGTGTTTCTGTGCATGTGCGTGTGCGTGTGTGTGTATGAGCATGCATGGGTCATGTGTGTATGTGCACGCACCTCTGTGTTTGCATGCATGTGTGTGCATACGTATGCATGTGGTTGCGTATGTATGTATATGCTTGTGTGTGTATGCCTGTGTGCGAGTGTGCGTGTGTCTGAGTGCGTGTGTGTGTGTGCGCATGCCTGCGTGTGTGTGTGTGTGTGCGTGTGTCATGTTGCCCATGCTTTCTGGGCTCGCCACAGTTACTGTTCAGTTGGTGAATGTGTCTCTTGCTGCAGGGTGACCCCGGCGTGGAAGGCTTGGATGGCGAAGATGGAGAGAAGGTACAGTCCTCGGGGACCCCGGCTTGGATGCGACGCAGCGTGTCTGCTCAACGACAACTGTTCCCTTTCAGTGGAACGCGTTACAAATGAACAGTGGAGCAGGCAACACCTGTGGATAAAGAAACAGAATTATAGTTACTGGTTAGACAAAAATGCTGGAGAAACTCAGCGGGTGAGGAAGCATCTATGGAGCGAAGGAAATAGGCAACGTTTCCAAAACGTTCCTATTTCCTTCGCTCCATAGATGCTGCCTCACCCGCTGAGTTTTTCCAGCATTTTTGTCTACCTTCGATTTTTCCAGCATCTGGCAGGTCCTTCTTAAACATAGTGTTTCTGGTTGATGAGTTTTGTTGGACCCCAATCAGTAACTCTGTTTCTCTCTCTGCAGATGCTGCCTGACATATTAAGTATTTCACACATTTGTTGCTTTTAGTTCCAGTTTCCAGTATCTGCAATATTTCCTATTTGAGTTCAAGAGCAGACAGATGTAATATCCCGGGACTAATCATAGCTGCTTAGAGCCGCTACATCACAGTGACAAAGATCTGGGTTCAATCCCCACCTCGGGTGCTGTCTGTGTGGAGTTTGCAGGTTCTCCCTGCGACCTTGAGGGTATTCTCCAGGTGGTCCTCCCACATCCCAATGAAGTGGGTTGGGAGGTTAATTGGCCTCTGTATATCGCCCCCGGAGAGCGGTAGAATCTGAGAGGAGTTGACGGGAATGTGGGGAGGAAGACTGGGATTAGTGTAGGGATGGTGTGTGTGTTCAATGGTCTGCATGGGCAAGGTGGGCAGAAGGTCCTGTTTCGGTGCCGGATAACTCTGGGGTCTGGACCCTGACCTCGGATTCTGCCCCACGCTCAGACTGTACGGCCCAGGACCTTGTACCAGCTCTGGGACCAGGCCCAGCGAGGTCTGTCAAATCCCATTCTGTGGGCCAGAGGGTGATGAAGGTTTGAGGTCAATTGATTGTGGAGACCCGAGAGAGATTTCTGACCTGAGATCTCTGGGCTACAGAGCAATTGTGTGTGTGTGTGAGAGAGAGAGAAGGCTGGGTTTCGCTGTTGAAAATCTCACAACTACCGATACCGCCCGGGCAATGGGTCTGAAGGATATGATCCACACTGCGGGTGAGTCTGAAGGATCTGCATCATTCTGATGATGATCTGAGGGATCTGAACCACACTGGGGTTGTCTGAGGGATGTGATCACCGAGGGATGGTCTGATGACCGGGTCGCCCTGGGGATGGTCTGAGGGAACTGATCACCGGAGGATGGGTCGGAGTGATCTGAACCACACTCGAGATGGTCTGAAAGGATCCGAACTGTTCTGGACCTGAACCCCCTGTGAGTGGGTCTGAGGGACCTGCACCATTTTGATGATGATCTGAGGAATGTGATCACCAAGGGATGGTCTGAGAATCCGATCGCCCTGGCGATGGGCTGAGATATGCACCTCTTTAAGCTCAGCTGGGTCCAGATAGTTTTCTGATGCACGGTCTTCAACCTCAAGCGTTTACTCTGTTTCCCTTCCCACAGATGCAGTCTGACCTGCTGAGTGTTTCTAGCATTTCCTGCTTTTTGTTTTAAACTTGTTTGATCTTACCTTGACGTGGCGATGTACATAAATCCACCTAACAACAATTTATTTCCCTGCAGGGTGACCGGGGGGAACCCGGAGTGAATGGCCAGGTCAGTCAACGTGTGTCTTTCCTGAGGCGTGCAGGGGAGAGAGTAATGCGTGGGGGGGGGGGGGCTGGAGAAAGGGGTATCTGGAGGAGAAATAGTCGCCTCAATGTGCAAAGAGTTAGCAGAGGAAGAATCCAGTTACAGTGGGATGAGATGGGTACTGTGCTGGGTAAAATGGAATCAATGATTGACTTGTGATACCACAAGTGAACAATGGGTGTCCTTTACAGGGTCACTGGTCCATGTAGAGTCCAGATACATTTGCAGGAAAGGGAAGAGCAGGGAGATCCTGGATGAGCTCTGGTAGGCTGCTCTGGAAGGTTGGATGCAAGGAGAGAGAGCTGAATGGATAGCAAATTGGCTTCATGGAAGGAAGCAGAGGGTGATGTTGGAAGGTCGCTTCTCAGGCTGGAGGCCTGTGACCAGTGGTGTGCCTCAGGGTTCGGTGCTGGGACCGTTACTGTTTGTCATCTGCATCAATGATTTGGATGAGAGCATACAGGGCAAGATTAGCAGGTTTGCTGATGATACAAAAGTGGGTGGCTTTGCAGATAGTGATGGTTGTGAAAGATTGCAGCAGAATCTTGATCGATTGGCCAGGCGGGCTGAGGAATGGTTGATGGAATTTAATACAGAGAAATGTGAGGTGTTACATTTTGGGACGTCTAACAAGGGCAGGACCTATACAGTGAATGGTCGGCCTCTGGGGAGTGTTGTAGAGCAGAGGGATCTAGGAGTGCGGGTGCATGGTTCCTTGACAGTCAAGTCGCAGGGAGATAAGGTGGTCAAAAAGGCTTTTGCCACATTGGCCTTCATCAGTCTGCATATTGAGTATAGAATTTGGGAGGTCGTGTTGCATTTGTATAAGACGTTGGTGAGAACGCATTTAGAGTATTGTGTTCAGTTCTGGCCAGCATGTTATAAGAAAGATATTGTCAAGCTTGAAAGGGTTCCGAGAAGATTTACGAGGATGTTCCCAGGACTAGAGGGTCTGAGCTATAGGGAGAGGTTGAGTAGGCTGGGTCTCTATTCCTTGGAGCGCAGGAGGATGAGGGGTGATCTTATAGAGGTGTATAAAATCATGAGAGGAATAGGTCGGGTAGATGCACAGAATCTCATGCCTAGAGTAGGGGAATCGAAGACCAGAGGACATAGGTTTAAGGTGAAGGGGAAAAGATTTAATGGGAATCTGAGGGATAAATATTCAACACAAAGGTTGGTGGGTGTATGGGACAAGCTGCCAGAGGAGGTAGTTGAGGCTGGGACTATCCCAACATTTAAGAAACAGTTAGACAGGTACAGGGAGGGATATGGACAAAACGTAGGTAAGTGGGACTAATGTAGCTGGGACATGTTGGGCAGTGTAGGCAAGTTGGGCCAAAGAGCCTCTTTCCACACTGTATCACTCTATGACTCTAAGTGGGGATTTGGGAAAATAAGATCATATTAAACTAATTTGACAGAATGTTCTGAAGAACTAACAGAAAGGATGAATGATGGAAGTGTTGCTGATGCAGCATAGATGGGCTTCCAAAAGATACTTGATGAAGTGCCACTGTATGGTCTGTCAAACCGATTGAAGGTTGTGGAATGATGCACAGGCTGAAGCAGAAGGGGGGAGGTCAGAGGAAGCGGCGAGCAGCAGTGAAAAGCTGGAGGGAAGCATAGAATTGGGAAAGGAACTCTGGTTTCATTCATCAATGTTAATTCCTTGTTCTTAGCAGTACAAGGCACAATGTCTAAACCTGTAGATTATATCAAATTTGGAAGTGGCAAGAATAGTAATAAATCACAAGGAGATACAGATAGACTAATGGAATGGGCAGATAATATGTAATGTGGAAGAATGTTAAGTGTTGCCTTTTGGCAGGAAGAATGAGTGTGTGTGTGTGAATAAGTTTATTGGCCAAGTATTCACATACAAGGAATTTGCGTTGGTGCTCCGCCCGCAAGTGACAACATGACACACAATGACAGTTAGGAAAGACACTTAAACCATTAAACATTAATAATAAAACATTATCGATTAAACATGTGAATTAAATAAAATACCGGAGCGTGCCAAATGCGTGCCAAATAAAGGGCAGCACAGTGGCGCAGCTGGTAGAGCTGGGTTCGATCCGGACCTCGGCTGCTTTGTGTGTGGAGTTTGCACATTCCTCCCTGTGACCGCATGGGTTTCCTCCGGGTACTATAGTTTCCTCCCACGCGCAGGTTTGTAGGTTAATTGGCCTGTGTGAGTAGCCCCGAGTGTTGCAATGTGTGAATACAAAAGTGGGATAAAGTAGAACTTGTGTGACTAGGTGATCGATGGTCTACATGGACTCGGTGGGCCAAAGGGCCTCTCTCCTTCCAGTAAAGTAAATGAAACTAAACAAAAGATTGCAGTTATAAAAGGTGTGGAGGAACACGGAGAGCTGGAGGCAGGGACACGAAGCACATCGACAGTGCAGGATGGGGAAGTAGTTGAGAAGTGCACAGGGTCGTGGGTTTGGAGCACAGAGGCTGGAGAGCAATGAGTAAGGACATCTTTGCCCTCTATCACCTGCGGGACCAGCCACAAGTGAGGATAGTGTTCAGCTCTGCATGCCCCTCAGATGTAAAGGCTCCAGAAAGGGCTCAGAAGAGGTTTGCTGAATTAACTCCACTGTTGAGGGAAGTTAGCCGCAAGGTTGCAGAGTTAGAGATCTGGTGAGAGAGGGCATGTATGATGAAGATAGAACAGAACAGCACAGGACAGGCCCTTCGGCCCATCGTGTCCATGCGGAAAATGATGTCAAGTTAAACCAATCTCCTCTGCCTGCACATGATCCTTTCCCTCCATTCCTTGCACATCTATGTGACTATCCAAAGGTTTCTGAAACGCCACTCTCATGCCTGCCTCCAGCACCAAGGGACATGAGAGGGATGTGGGGAGGGGAAGGAGAGGCAGAGAATTTGGGGGGGGGGGGGGGGTATATGGTGCAGAGGGTGGGGAGTGGGTGTCGTGAGCTGGGTGGGTGGTGGGGAGGTGTATGGGTGGGGGTGAGGGGAGCCTGTGTGGGTTGTGGGGATGAAGGGGGGGTGAGGTGGGGTGGGCGGTGAGAACAGGGTTGTGGGTGGGGGGAGTGGGTAGTTGAGCATGTGTCGTGAATGGATCCTGGCTGGGAGCAGGGAAGGTGGGATGGTGGGGGTGGGGTGGTGCATAGGGTGTGGTGAAGGGAGCCTGGGTGGGGGTGGGGATGAAGGGGGGGAGTGAGGTGGGGGGGTGTGGTGGGAGCAGCACCATCGGATGGGGAATGGGAACGCCATCGACACAGGCACTGAAACCCCGCCTTCTTGCTGCCCCTCCAGGAAGGTGTACCAGGAGAGCCGGGATACCAGGGTGCTCCCGGCAACCCCGGTGAGCCCGGAGCCCAGGGTCGCCGAGGACTGCCGGGATCCCGAGGCATCCACGGCAGACGTGGAATATCAGGAGTGATTGGACGCCAGGGAACTGCTGTAAGTATTGGAGCTATGTGTGTGGACTTGGGGCAAGCGGAGGGGAGGCAAGGGACAGGCACAGAACCCACACATAGACGGGCAAGCCTGCCTTCCTGCAGGAACAGGCTGCTGATGTTGCTCAGAATTCCAGCGACTCCTGGACACGGAATCCTTTACACTGTGACCTCTCACATCCGTAAGGTGAGCCAGAGACTGACTGAGGATGCCCAGACTTACCTGACACAGAACAAACCCAGGCTATACCAGACCAGAGCATCCTTGTACTGTAGCGGACCAGGGAATCCTTGGACTGTACCATGCCAAACCAGAGGATCCTTGTACAGTAGCACACCGGGGAATCCTTGTACTGTACCAGGAAGGGGACCTTTGTAGAGTAGTGGACGTCAATCCTTGTACTGTACTGGTCCAGAGCAGGGAATCCTTGTACTGTAGGAGACCAGGGAACTCTTGTACTGTAGATGGACAATAGGTGCTGGAGTAATTCAGCGGGTCAGGTTGCATCTCTGGAGAAAAAGGATGGTCTGGACCTGGATGTTTCAGTCTGGATCCTTCGACAGACTGAAGTCCATAGAAGACTATAGTTGCTGCGACTCGTGTTGTGTCGAGTTCCCTGATGGTTGCTTGGAAGTTTTCAACAATCGCTTGACTCGGGCGATGTACCGCTGGATTGGAGGAAGGCCAACATCACTCCTCTCTTGGTGAAGGGTTCAACCACCAACCCAGCGGATTATCGTCCTGTTTCACTAACAAGTTCTAGCTGTAAATCGCTGGAGCAGATCACTGATAGTAATCTGATGCGTCACGTGAGCAAACATCATATTCTTGCCGACAGCCAACATGCGTTTAGGAGCATAGATCATGCGAGTCTCAGCTTATCCTGACAACAAATGACCTGGCCAAGCACCGTGACAGTAACGTCATCATGGATTTAGTTGTACTGGACTTTTCTAAAGCATTTGATGTCATCCCACACCAGAGACTGCTTCGGAAGCTTGACTTCGTTCCAACACGAAACGTTGGATTTCCAGTTTCCTGACAAAACGTCTTCAGCGCGTGTGTGTGAACGGAAAGAGCTCCAATAGGCACCCAGTGTTGAGTGGGACACCCCAGGGCACAGTACTTGGCCCACACCTATTTTTGCTTGACATCAATGACATCCATGAAAAGGTCGCAAGTACGACCAGACTATTCGCTGATGATTGTTCGCTGTACCGTCCATTTAAGTCAGCTGATGATGAAGATGCTCTCCGAAAATATCTCAATACTATGGTCGAGTGGTCACAACAATGGGGCACGCAGTTCAACCCGTCCAAATGTGAAACCATGCGTGTCACCAGAAAGAGGAATCTAGGCGTCATATCTTACAACATACTTGGTGTCACCCTTGAAGAATCCAAACAAACCAAGTATCTTGGCATCAAATTGCAGAATGATCTACGTTGGAACGGTCAGATTCATCATGCAACAGCGAAAGCAACAGGTGTCCTAAACATCCTGAGGCACAACTTCCATCATTGTTCAGCTTCTGTCAAGGAGAAGCTGTATTTCACCTTCGTTAGACCTCATCTGGACTACGCAGTTGCAGCTTGGGACCCATACACAGATAAAAACATTTCATCCATCAAGCGTGTCCAAAGACAGGCCGCTCGATTTGTTACTAACACCTACAAGAGAGAAGCGAGTGTCACCAAACTTCTGAATTCTCTGGGGTGGAACCCTCTCCAAGACAGACGTGAAGCTCACCGTTTGACCTGTTTTTACAAAATGTTAAATGGTCAGCTAGACATAGATCACAAGACCTACACCAACCCCAAACCAAGTAGGAGCAGACGAGGGCATTCGATCCAATTTGTGGTCCCAGCCACAAAGACAGATGTGTACAGCAAATCGTTCTCCCCTCGCACTATTAAAGCATGGAATAATCTCCACCAAACCACGGTTGCCCATCCAGATGCAACTAAATTTAAAGTGGCACTTTCTTCCCAATAACGCTCTCTGGCTTAACCCCTCCCTTCACCACCTCCAGTTTAAATTCCAGTTGGAATATTTTGGAGGACCAGGTAACCAAGAACCAAGAAGGTGTTCTTCAATCTGGAGATCACGGTTTTCAGACTCTTGTACCTTCTTCCCAATGGTATGAGTGTTCTGAGTGGTGGCAAGGGTGGTGAGTCATTGATGACGTTAGCTGACTTTCAGGCAGTGTCTCCTGTAGAACCCTTCGACGGTGGAGGCCAGTACCTGTGATGGACCATTCACAGGAGTGACTGCAACTTGTCATGTTATGTTAGAGTTGACAGCGAAACCACTATAACCTTTAGTTTATCCCACTACCTCAGCCCCCGTTGATGATAAACAGGAAGGAGTTGGTTACTTTATCTGCCAATTCAGTGATCTTTTAGAGAAGCACTTTACTCTGCATCTGAAGTGCAGCAGCATCATTGTTCCCAAATCATTATCTGTTCCTATACCTCCTCCCCTGACTGTCCAAGGACCTCGCCAGTCCTTTCAGGTGAGGCAGAGGTTCATACACCTCATCCAACCTGAGTGAGGCCCTACACAAATTGAACAGCATCTCATATTTTGCTTGGGCAGCTTACAACCCAGCGGTATGAATATTGATTTCTCTAACTTCAAGTTACCCTTGCTTTCCCTCTCTCGCCGTCCCTACCCCATCCTAGTTCTCTGACTAGTTTCACTGTCCTCCTGATTAATGTTACTGATTGTATGCCTCGCTGGGGGTGGTGGGGGAGCATCAGTGGAGAGAGAAATTGTGTTAATGTTTCAGGTTGACCTAATCAATATCAGCTCATTCTGATGAAGGGTTATGGACCTGAAATATTAGGTCCACTCTGCACTCCACAGTTGCTACCTGACCTATGGGGAGTGTTTCCAGCATTTTCTGTTTAATTTCAGATTTGGAGTACCCACAGTGTGTTGTTTGTCTCACCACATTCCCTCGATGTTCAACAGCATAGCTGTTGCTGAATGCCTTCTCCACAGCACCTGTGGGTGAGAGGTCCGTATTACCTGGACCAGGTATGTAAATGCCACAGGGACAGCTCAGAGGCTGCCTACCTACCCTGCCAGGAGTGACTCAGTGGCTCCTGATGTTCCAGAGTCTTGCCATGCACAGGCCAGGAGTGTGATAGAAATCTCTCCCCTTCATTGAATGGACACAGCTCTAAGATCACCCGAGGAGCTTGAAAGTATCTGGGACAGAGCTGTCTGATCGTCCGAAGCATTCACCACTGCTGCGCTGTGTCTGCAGAGTGGACCACCCATGAGATACATGGCTGTCAGCCTTCACTCCCTGTACATCCCAACCTGCCACCTCTGTCATCAGGGGGCATGATCACACTTGATTCTGGCCACTCCTGTTGTGGGAGCACGTCACCAGAAGTACTGTGAAGATTCAAGGAGGCGGCTCGCGCCCTCTAGGGCATTCGAGGACGGACAATGATTGCTGGCCCTGGCAGTGCCACCCACATCCCTAAGAGAATAAAGATATGTTACATTTGTATCTTGGTTGTACGAGGCAGGGAACAGTGGGTGATGGAATGTGTTTGTGCCCAACACTGCCTGTCTGGATGGGCTGGATCAGAATTGGTGGCGCCCGTTCAGGATGGGCAAGGCTTCTACATAACCTCTTCTATTTCCGTTGGCAGGGCCGAGATGCAGGAGATCAACATATTGTGGAGGTGTGCTTGAAAATGATGCAAGGTGAGTGCATGATGGAGCAGTGCCATGTACTAACACTGGGTCTCATAGATTATAGAGCAGAAGCAGCACAAGATCAGGCCCTTTTCCCACAATGTCTGTGTCAAACAAGATGCAAGAACTAACTTTTATCTACCTGGACATGATCCATGTCCCTCCATTCCCTGCCCCTTATGCCTTGAAACTATGACTTCAATTGGTAGGTGGTAACCTGGAGAGGTTTCAGAGATAGTCCAAGTGAATTTGAGGGCAGGGTGGTAGTTTGCGGCAAAGCTAATGAAATCAATGAGTTCTGCATGGGTGCAGGAGGCAGCAACGATGTAACGGAGAAAGAATTGGGACACACTGTAGTGCCAGTGTACATTTGGAACAAGGACATGACCAACAAAAAGGCAGGCCCATGGCTACACCTTTAACTTGGAGAAAGTGAGCGGAGTCAAAAGAGAAGTTGTTGAGTGTGAGGACAAGTTGTGTCAGGCAGAGGAGAGCATTAGTAGAGGGAGATTAGGTCTTTGTACAACAAAGCATTGGAGGGCCTTGAGCCCTTCCTGGTGGAGAATGGTGTAAAGGGACTGAACGGCCATGGTAAAGGTGAGGCAATGGGGAGACCAGAAAAATGAAAATTATTCAACTATTAAAGGCCACACCGGACATGGAACTCTACAAGGAATTGGGACTAACTAGTTTTCCTCCACAAAAGTCCAGCATACTCAATGGGATGAATGGCCTCTTCCCATCTTGTGCTAATTTTGTGTACAATAGATTATTAGCACATGAGTTACCTACCAGTGTATTACTGAGTTCTGGTGTATATGTTGCTATTTATCAAGGTAAACTTTAACCATTAGAGAATGAATGAGTGAATGTATAACGTGCATTCATGTACACATGTGCTGAATTGCATATATGCATGCATTATATGTTACAAAATATTACGTCTTTCACAACCTGAAACCATTAATGTTGGTTCTATGGGAAATTAGGGATAGTGTTAAATCCAAGGAAGAGGCATATAATTTGGCCAGAGAAAGCAGCAAACTGGAGGCCTGGGAGAAATTTAGAATTCAAGATTAGACGACAAATGGGTTATTTAAGAGGGGGAAAATAGTGCACAAAAGAAAGCCTGTGGAGAATTTAAAAACTGACAATAAAAGCTTCTTTAGATATGTGAAGAGGAAAAGATTTATTCTAAGACTGTGGCCTCTGGTTCTGGACTCACCCAACATTGGGAACATTTTTCCTGCATCTAGCTTGTCCAGTCCTTTTATAATTGTATATGTTTCTATAAGATCACCCCTCATCCTTCTAAACTCCAGTGAATACAAGCCTAGTCTTTTCAATCTTTCCTCATATGACAGTCCTGCCATCCCAGGGATCAATCTCGTGAACCTACGCTGCACTGCCTCAATCACAAGGATGTCCTTCCTCAAATTAGGAGACCAAAACTACATACAATACTCCAGATGTGGTCTCACCAGAGCTCTATACAACTGCATAAGAACCTCTTTACTCCTGTACTGAAATCCTCTTGTTATGAAGGCCAACATTCCATTAGCTGGAAAGACACAAAGAATCTTCCAGATATACTAGGGGACCGATGATCTAGTGTGACGGAGGAACCAAAGGAAATTCGCAATAGTCATTAAATGGTGTTGGGTAAACTGTTGGGATTGAAGGCAGATAAATCCCCAGGGCCTGATGGTTTGCATCCCAGAGTATTCAAGTAGGTGGCCCTAGAAAACGTGGATGCATTGATGATCATTTTCCAATGTTCTCTCGACTGGAGGTTAGCTAATGTAACCCCACTTTTTAAGAAAGGAGGAAGAGAGAAAGCTGAGATTTATAGACCAGTTAGGGGAAGATGCTTGAGTCAATTATTAAAGATGTTATAGCAGCACATTTGGAAAGCAGTGACAGGATCGGTCAAAGTCAGCATGGATTTATGAAGGGGAAACCATGCTTGACAAATCGTCTGGAATTTTTTGAGGATGTAACAAGTAGAATGGATAAGTGAGAGAGCCAATAGATTTGGTGTATCTGGACTTTCAAAAAGCCTTTGACATGGTCCCACACAAGAGATTAGCATGCAAAATTAGAACACATGGAATTGGGGGTAGGGTATTGACATGGATAGAGAACTGATTGGCAGACAGGAAGCAAAGAGTAGGAATGAACCGGTCCTTTTCAGATTGTCAGGCAGTGACTAGTGGGGTGCCGCAAGGCTCAGTGCTGAGATCCCAGTTATTTACAATATATATTAACAATTTAGGTGAGGGAATTAAATGTAACGTCTTCAAGTTTGCGGATGACACAAATCTGGGTGGTAGTGTGAGCTCCGATGAGGATGCAGGGTGACTTGGATAGGTTGGGTGAGTGGACAGATGCATGGCAGATGCAGTATAATATGCAAAGTGGATAAATGTGAGGTTATCCACTTTGGTGGCAAGAACAAGAAGGCAGATTATTATCTTAATGGTGTCAGATTGGGAAAAGGGGAGGTGCAACGAGACCTGTGTGTGCTTGTACATTAGTCACTGAGAGTAAGCAATGCAGGTGCAGAAGGTAGTAAAGAAAGCTAATGGCATGTTGGCCTTCATAGCGAGAGGATTTGAGTACAGGAGCAAGGAGGTCCTACTGCAGTTGTACAGGGCCCTGGTGAGACCGCACCTGGAGTATCGTGTGCCGTTTTGGTCTCCTAATTTGAGGACAGACATTCTTGCTATTGAGGGAGTACAGCGTAGGTTCACAAGGTTAATTCCCGGGATGGCGAGACCGACGTATGATAAAAGAATGGATCGACTGCGCTTATATTCACTGGAATTTAGAAGGATGAGAGGGGATCTTGCAGAAACATATAGATTTTTTAAGGGATTGGACAGGCTAGATGCAGGAAAAATATTTCTGTTGGGGGAAAACCAGGGGTCACAGTTTAAGACTAAGGGGTGGGCTATTTAGGACTGGGATGAGGAAAAACATTTTCAGCCAGAGAGTTGTGAATCTGTGGAATTCTCTGCCACAGAAGGCAGTGGAGGCCAATTCACTGGATGGATGCAAGAGAGAGTTAGTTATAGCTCTTGGGGCTAACGGAATCCAGGGATATGGGGAAAAAGCAGGATTTTAGTTGATCAGCCATGATCGTATCGAAGGGCTGAATGGCCTACTAATGCACCTATGTTTCTATGTTTCTATCTGCTGCCTCAACATCAAGTGTCTCTACTTCTCCACTCCCCTCACCCACCAACTTCTACCCTTCCATGCTGCTCACTCTGTAACAGCAATGCAGTTGTTGACACCAAGCCCGCTGGCCAGGGAGGTGCCGTAGTGGTCCAGCAGGTTGACCTCTACCATGCTGAGGCCAGGCACCAGCTCTCGGACACATCCTCAAACCGAACCCTTGTCCAGGAGAAAGGTTCCCACATCGAATATCGCCAGTCCAATCTCTTCCTGGATGCCGCCTGATCCACTGTTCCTGCAGCACTATGTGTTTTATGTGTTTTCCTCAGATCACTCTGTGTACCTGAGAATCAGGCATCATTGAATATTAGTGGCAGTTTATTAGCTTTTGTATATAACTGCAGGTTTATATCGGTGTTTGGGTATTTGCGTAATAGTTATTGGACTGTGTAATTGAATATTTGTGGATTTGAGGGCTGTTTGCATAGCTAACACTGAAAATTAATACATGACGTAGGACATTTTTAGAGAGATATGGGCCAAATGTAGGCAGGTTGGACGTGCAGATGGGGTATCTGATGAAGGATCTCTACCCGAAATGTCACCTATTCCTTTTCTCCAGAGATGCTGCCTGACCCGCAGAGTTACTGCAGCATTTTGTGTCTGTCTTCGGTGTAAACCGGCATCTGCAGTTCATTCCTACACCTTTGACCAATGTTTCCTGTTCCTTGTCATTGGAAATCAATTCCCCTATTTACCTACAAATGGGTGCAATAGAGGTTGCGCATCCTACACATTGTGCTGAGGGGCTTGTTTCCGTGCTGTAGGACTCTGTGACACTAACACCTGACACCTATCTTTCTCTCGTGTAATGGGGCTGAGTGAACAAACCTGCAGTGGACAACAGTTGAACAAAGCCCTGCTGTTTGCTGGCAACCTTTGTGCCTCACGCTGTCTGCCTTCCTTTGTTTGTTACAGAGCAGTTGGCAGCAGCAGCAGTCAGTGCCAACAGAGAGGTACTGGGGGGAGCAGGGATGACAGGACCTCCCGGACCCCCTGGACCCTTGGGCAGTCCTGGTGAACAAGGAGACCACGGCGTCTCAGGAACTCGCGGTCTACCCGGGCTGACGGGCGTTCAAGGCCAGATTGGAAACACAGGACCAAAGGGTAAGCTGACAACCTGTGCCCAAACATGGGCTGGAATACTGAAGTTCAGTCAATAGTCAATGGTGAGGTCCAGTGGAGGCCTTCCAATGATCATCTCATTCATTGACTCCATGAAACATGAACATCAGACACCATGGTGACCAATGATTGATCCTGCATTGATCAATCCCAACAAACTGTTCCCCATTGATAATACATCCCAGTGACTCCCCACCCCCACCCCATTAATTAAGCAGACCAGTGATTGACCCATATTGATGAGAACCTCTAGTGATGACAACCCATTCATTTAGAAGCCCAGAGACTGACCCTCCATTGATTGAAGAAACTCATTGGAAGCCCCCATCCCCCATTGATTAAGAAAATTGATGATTGACTTCTCATTGACTATGAAAGGTCGTGATTGATTCCCATTGATTACAAAGCTGAGTGATTGATCCCTAATCAACTACAGTATATGGTCATTGATCCCTGATCAGTCACGGTCCCTCTATTGATCATTGCATTGACTTTGACTCTCATTGTTCATCCAGTAAGATTCCCTGCCAATTATGCCGTGTATTTTTTGTTACATTAAGGCAAACGAGGGGTGAAGGGAGATCGCGGTGAGACGGGGCGTGGACATCCTGGCCTTCCAGGCCCACCGGGAATTACAGGTAAGGGGAGGCTCCAGCTTTGGTTGGGGTTGACTGTGTGTGGTGTGAGACTGCCTGTTGACAAACCTTCCTTGGGTTTACTGTTCATAGAGTTACTGCTCTCTGCTGCCCATCCACACTCAGTCTCTACTATCGGGAACTGGGTGTCACATCATGCCCGGGTCTGACCCCAGGATCCCCGCACCTGCCAGGGCCAATCCTCGGCTGCCCACTCCCCTAGCGATCTACCCTGGGGTGCTAGATCATGCTATTAGCTGATCCTAGGGTGCCCCAGCCTGCCGGGCTCCGACTCCAGGGTGATTACCCTGCCAGCGTCCCACCCTAGGGTGCAAGACATCCCACCCTAGGGCAATAGGCAATAGACAATAGGTGCAGGAATAGGCCATTCGGCCCTTCGAGCCAGCACCACCATTCAATGTGATCATGGCTGATCATCCCCAATCAGTACACTGTTCCTGCCTTCTTCCCATATCCCCTGACTCCACTATCTTTAAGAGCCCTATCTAGCTCTCTCTTGAAAGTATCCAGAGAACCGGCCTCCACTGCTCTACAGGCAGAGAATTCCACAGACTCACAACTCTCTGTGAGAAAAAGTGTTTCCTCGTCTCCGTTCTCCGTTCTTAGCCCTTATTCTTAAACTGTGGCCCCTGGTTCTGGACTCCCCCAACATCGGGAACATGTTTCCTGCCTCTAGCGTGTCCAAACCCTTAACAATCTTATATGTTTCAATAATATCCCCTCTTATCCTTCTAAACTCCAGAGTGAACAAGCCCAGATGTCCTACCGTAGGGTGCCAGACCATACTATTGTTTAACCCAAGGGTGCCCTCCCCCCCCCCCCCCCCCCCCCCCAACCCCCCCAATCCGGGTTCGATCCAAGAGTGCCCACCCTGCCAAAGTCCCACCCCAGGGTACCGTGTATTTTGGGAAGACCTGCCATGTAACTTGATCATATTTCACGCAGAAAAATGCTGACATTGCACATTTGGATCTTCCTGCCCTACAACTTGTTACTCAATCTTGACTTTCATTTAGTGTTGCCTACGGTTTCAATTCTCTCATCCCTCCCATTGCCCAACCTGGTTTGCCAACAAACTCCACACCCCCTCCCCACCCACATCACAATGGGTCCCAACTATCACCAACAGCCTCTATCCCACCCACTCCCTTCAGTACTGCCATACACAGTTCTGCTCCCTCTCAGCCCTGATGCAGTATCGCGACCTGAAACATCAACTCACTCTTTTGCCTCCGCAGATGCCAACCGACTTGCTGAGTTTCTCTAGCATTCTGTTTTCAGATTCCAGCATCTGCCGTCTTCTTTACCTTCAATCCCATCTGCTTGTCTTATTTTTCCCGTAGGAAAAATATTTGAAAGAATCCATTGAAAGAGGATTGAGAGTAGTTTCTGAAACTTTGGAAATGTTATCCGCACTACCCAGCTCCCAAAGTGGAGACACAAGAGACCGCAGGGGCTGGAATCTCCAGACCAAAGTGTGGGACAAATCTCATAATGGAGCTGCATCTGCTGCCTGCCTTGGTCCCCTGATTAGCTCCCATTACCTTCCACCCAAATTTTGCAAGGACTCGGGAACTTGAGCTATAGGGAAAGGGCAATCCTACAGAGATGTATAAAATCATGAGTGGAATAGATAGGGTGATTGCAGTGAGTCTTTTACCCAGAGTAGGGGGGACAAGAATCAGAGGGCATATGTTTAAGGTGAAAGGGGAAAGTTTTAATAGGAATTCGAGGGACAGCCTTTTCACTGAGAGGGCAGTAGATATGTGGAGGATATATAGCTATATGAAGAGGTCATTGATGCAGGTACTGTAACAGCAGGAAAAAGACACTTGGACAGGTACATGGATAGGAAAGGATTAGGGGGATATGGGCCTAACCCGGGCAAATAGGTCCAGCTTGGAGGGACATCTTGGTCAGCATGGATGAGCTGGGCTAAAGCGCCTGTTTCCATGCTGTATGGCTCTATGACCCATGCCCTCGAGTTTTTAACATTTAATTCATGGGGAAAAGAGTCCGACTATCTATTGTATCTATGCCTCTCATAACTTTACACGTTTCCACCAGGCGTTACCCCAGCCTGTTACACTCCAGCAACAACTGTCCAAGTTTGTCCAACCTCTTCTCATAGCTGAAGGTAGTTTGCATCTGGAATGAGCTGCCTGTGAAAGCTGTAGAAGCAAATATAATGATGACATTGAAAAGACTTTTGGATGAATATATGGCCAGGAAGGGTTTTGAGGGACATCGGCCTAATGGAGGTAAATGGGACCAGTCCAGAATGCCATCTTGTCAGCATGGATGAGTTGAGCTGAAGGGCCTGTTGACTAATTCTCTTTTTGTCCGTGACCCAGCAGCCATGTTGTGAGTCCACAATTAATGAGAAACGTGACAGTGATGGGAGTTTTTTCTCTCCTCAGGACCGGCGGGAATGCCGGGCCGGAGTATCGACGGCAGACACGGTGAAATGGGCGTGCAGGGGGTGTCGGGACAGCCCGGGCGCCCCGGCCTACCCGGATCCCCCGGTATACCTGGTTTCTGCGAAGCTGCTGCTTGCTTAGGGGCCTCGGCCTACCTGGGCCCACCCAACTTCAAGGGGCCGTGAAGTGACTCAAACTGACCACCCGCGTGCGCCCAAACATCCCAGCAGCAAGTGCCGCACGCACAATGCAGAGAGGGAGAGAGAGAGAGAGAGAGATGCAGACGGACACCACCAGGAATCAACTCCAGCCAAAGGGCATCTCTTGAAAACTGAACTGATTTTAAATATTTGGTGCATTTTATATAAAAGAAATACAAAGGAAATCCAAAAATAACCACAAAATACTACTTTACAGATTAAATGAAAGCCAAAAGAGTTTTAAAAAAAAAGTTTTTCTTTGTTATGTTTATTTGAGCAATGATTGATGATGTACATTGGTTCCCCGCTTTTTATTTGGTTTAATTATTTTTAAATAACTTAGACAAACTATTAGGGAATGTTATCGTGATGTGAGTTTGCACCAGTCCCATGTGTGAATCTAATGTGCTGCAGTCTGTGTTTCTGTATAGAGTTCCATTTCTTTTAGCGACTGCGCTTAATGTGGTATTGATGAGGCCACCCGATTATATGCTCTGGACTAGTGCAGGGACCGAGCCCATTGTTGAAATCCTTCCATCACGACACTAGTCTGGCATGGATCTCTACAGATGTATTTCATGGCTCTGTCAGGGCGAGGCTGTTCCATTGCGGTGAGATGTGGTTTGCTGAACTCCATGCCGGCAGTATTTCACGTGAGACCTTTTACTGTCAACAAATGTGTACATAAAACTACAGAGCTGAATAGAGGCTGTCGAGTGGTGAACTAACCCCCTCTGGTGTCCCCCTCACATGTCTTTACTCGGAAGCTTCTTGATTAGGAGAGGGATGGAGTTGGGGCGGCACAGTAGCACAGCTGAT
The DNA here is from genome assembly GCA_035221665.1 of Okamejei kenojei. Taxonomy (NCBI): domain Eukaryota; kingdom Metazoa; phylum Chordata; class Chondrichthyes; order Rajiformes; family Rajidae; genus Okamejei; species Okamejei kenojei. The sequence continues at coordinate 28,108,398 of CM069157.1, forward strand.
AGAGCTGTTACTCCACGGTGTCAGACACCCGGGTTCAATCCTGACCTTGGTGCCGTCTGTGTAGAGTTTGTACGATTTCCCCGTGACCGTGTGGGCTTCCTCTGGGTTTCATAGAAACATAGAAAATAGGTGCAGGAGGAGGCCCTTCGAACCAGCACCGCCATTCATTGTGATCATGGCTGATCGTCCCCTATCAATAACCCATGCCTGCCTTCTCCCCATATCCCTTGACTCCACTAGCCCCTAGAGCTCTATCTAACTCTCTCTTAAATCCATCCAGTGACTTGGCCTCCACTGCCCTCTGTGGCAGGGAATTCCATAAATTCAGACTCTCTGGGTGAAAAAGTTTTTTCTCACCTCAGTCTTAAATTACCTCCCCTTTATTCTAAGACTGTGGCCCCTGGTTCTGGACTCGCCCAACATTGGGAACATTTTTCCTGCATCTAGCTTGACCTGTCCTTTTATAATTTTATATGTTTCTATAAGATCCCCCCTTATCCTTCTACACTCCAATTTAGTGGCGGATTTTCATGGCCTTTTCCTCTCTGTAAATAAATAGATGTTGTTTACAAGACTAGCGGAGGAGAAAGTATAGTTCCCTAAAGCAAACTAGCAAAACAAATCACAAGATGGGGACACTGAGTAATCAGCGGGATATTTCACCACACAATTCAGCACCCATTCACCCAAATAAACCCACCTACGGACGGATTAACTTCATGAACATTATTAATTTATTATGTTTGAAATCTTGTGCAACTGTAAAGACCGTGTGTTTGTCTCTCGTTGTACTGCAGCGCCATCCAATAAAACAGACATTTTGTAAAAGACAATGTTCTTCTGTCGCCTACAGAAATCCCCCCTCCCCCTACCCCTGCTACACCGCACCCATGCTGGTGCTCAACACCACCACCCCCCCTCCCCCCCCCCCCCCCCCCCCCCCCCAGGCCACTCCACCCGGACCTTGCACAGGCTCCTTTCAGTTGGATTTTGTGCTTGGATCGAGCCATTACATTTGACCGGTGCAGTGGGACAGAGCAGACTCAATGGACCAAACGGCCTAATTCTCCTCCTGTGCCTCTGGTTTGTGTCCCTGCACTAGGCCTGTGAACTATGGCCTTGGGTTGGAAACCTACACCTGGACTCTGCACACTCACTTTGCTTTTGACTTCTCTTTGGTTACATTTGTTTTAATTTTATGCCTTTTACTGTCAATAAATGTGTACATAAAACTACGGAGCAGAAGTGTGGCTGTCGAGTGGTGATTTATCCCTCTCTGAGGTCCACCCGCATGACTTGACCTGGAAGGTTACTTGATCGGGAGTTTCTCGATTGGGGTAGGGATGAACTTGTCATTGAGAATACTTTAAACAATTCCTAGCTGAGACTTGAACCGCTGCCTCTAAGGGACCCGTATGATTCCACCATCTTCCCTTATACATTGCCCCTTGAGCAGATTCACCCTCTCCTGAGGTCATCCCTGAGAAATAGCACCACTGATGGGGTTCTCTGGTCTACCGCTGTTGGCTCACTTCATTGGTTGCAGTTGAAGAGGCAGCTCAAAGACTGACACTCAATCTTGAAACCAAGGAAATAATCAGAGGTTTAGCACCATGGTGCAGCTGGTAGACCTGTTGCCTCTCAGCACCAGAGACCGGGGGTTCAATCCTGACCTTGGGTGCTGTCTGTGGGGAGTTTGTACGTTCTCCCTGTGACCACTGGGTGCTCTAGTTTCCTCCCACATCACAGAGACCTGTGTGTTTGTAGGTTAATGAGCTTCTGTGAGTCCCTAGTGTGTAGGGAGTGGATCCGAAAGTGGGATAATCTCGATCAAGTGTGAACAGGTCGGCATGGACTCAGTGAGCCGAAGGGCCTGTTTCCATATTTATCTCTAGATAAACAAAAGTCAACAAGGGGGGTCCAGTGATAAGGAAATGATAGGGCTCTGAACGCAGAGGATTTAGGCAACACCGACACTAAGAGTGAGGGGTGCAATATTTAAAAGTTATTAGACCTTGATTTTGGGAATTACAGAGGACCTGTCGTCATATTGTGGACGTTTTAGTTTTAGAGATACAGCGCGGAAACAGGCCCTTCGGCCCACCGGGACTGCGCTGACCAGCAATCCACGCACATTAACCCTATCCCACACACACTAGGGACAGTTTTTGTTTACATTTATCAACCCAATTAACCTACAACCCTGTGTCTTTCGAGTGTGGGAGGAAACCGAAGATGAGGAAAGACATTCTTGCCACAGAGGGAGTACAGAGAAGGTTCACCAGACTGATTCCTGGGATGGCAGGACTTCCATATGAGGAAAGACTGGATAGACTCGGCTTGTACTCGCTGGAATTCAGGAGATTGAAGGGAGGTCTTATAGAGACTTACAAAATTCTTAAGGGGTTGGGCAGGCTAGATGCAGGAAGATTGTTACCGATGTTGGGGAAGTCCAGAACAAGGGGTCACAGTTTAAGGATAAGGGGAAGTATTTTAGGACTGAGATGCGAAGATCATTTGTGGTGGATCTGTGGAATTCTCTGCCACAGAAGGTAATTGAGGCCAGTTCATTGGCTAAATTTAAGAGGGAGTTAGATGTGGCCCTTGTGGCTAAAGGGATCAGGGGGTACGGAGAGAAGGCAGGTACAGGATACTGAGTTGGATGATCAGCCATGATCATATTGAATGGCGGTGCAGGCTGAAAGGGCCGAATGGCCTACTCCTGCACCTATTTTCTATGATTCTATGAAAACCCACGCAGGTCACAGGGTGAACGTACAAACTCCATACAGACAGGCACACGTAGTCGGGATCGAACCCGAGTGTCAAGTTTAGTTACTTGCTTCTCAAGGTGGGCATTTGGTATCTAAATACCCCCCCCCCTCCCTGCACCAATCTGCTCTGCCTCAACTCGCATTCAAATAATGGCAGGGGATGGAAGTGAGTAAAGAGGGAGGGAGTGAATGCAAACCCTTTGTTCCCTATAGCTTATAGTATATGCTCAGTTCTCCATAAAATATAATGCAGTTGACTGCTGAATCACTTGTTTCAAGCTCCTACAACTCACTGGCAGAAATAGCCAGAGACTTCCTAAAGCAATGGGTATGAGAGTTTTCCCCTTTGTCTAATCTCGCTCTTAGAATGTGAGGTTTGTATCAAATGCATTGTTTAGAAGCCATCTCCTGCTGCTTCAGTGTTCTGGTGAACTGGCCTTTCATCTCATGTGGCCGACGTGGTCAAGATTAGGTCAAAACTGTGTCCTTGAAATCTTTGAACATTGACCCTGAACTCCAAAGAATCAATCTTAAAACTTAAAATTAAACATTGCCAAAAAAAATATGAGATAAGAACAGAGTACAGGAAGAACATGAAACACCTTCAAACGATTAAAGTGGGTCAAATGCAACATTATCCACTAAATTGACAAAGCAAAAAAAGGAAGATTATTTGAATTATGTTAGATTGGAAAACTACTGAAAGTTCACGTGTAATGCAGTGTGTTAAGGCAAGTGTTACGCTGGCCTTCGTAGCAAGAGGAATTTGAGTGTAGGAGCAAGGATGTCTTGCTGTAATGACCCACGACCTTGTTGAAACTGCCTGAAATAATGGGTGCAGGCACAAGGAACTGCAGATGCTGGAATCTTGAGCGAAATGCAAAGTGCTGGAGGAACTCAGCAGGTCAGGCAATATCAGTGGAGGGAATGGACAGGCAACATTTTGGGTGGGGAACCTTCTACAGACTTCTTCAGAAGCATGTGCTGAAATTGTTTCCTTGGCTTAGAGCAGGAGAATACAACTGATTACTGAGGTGGGGGGGGGGACCCAGCAATGTGAACATTGAATTCTCCTATTTTAGGTAACTTCTAACAATCCCACCTCCCCTTTCTTTCTCCCCCCCCCCCCCCCCCCCCCCATGCCCCACCTAGACTCACAACAATTTCTCCTCTCCCCTTCCCCACCACCTACATTCCTGTCTCTGGCTTCACAATTCACAACTCTTCAATCCTTTTGTCTTACACCCTTTTTTTCACCTCTGTCCAATCATTCGCCTATCAACCCCCTCGTATTCACCTTGTCATGCCCCTCCTCTCCTCTAGCTTTCTCTTCCCCCCCCCAATGAACCTGAGGAAGGATCCCAACCCAAAACGTCATGTATCATTGTTCTCCAGAGCTGTTGCCTGTCCTGCTGAGTAACTACAGCTTCTCTACATCGGCGAGACCAAGCGCAGGCTCGTTGATCGTTTCGCTGAGCACCTCCGCTCTCTTCATCTTAACCTATCTGATCTCCCGGTGGCTCAGTACTTCAACTCCCCCTCCCATTCCCAATCTGACCGTTCTGTCCTGGGCCTCCTTCATTGTTGGAGTGAGGCCCAGAGCAAATTGGAGGAACAGCACCTCATATTTTGCTTGGGTAGTTTACACCACAGTGGTATAAACATTGACTTCTCTAACTTCAGATAGCCCTTGCTTTCTCTCTCCATCCCCTTCCCCTTCCCAGTTCTCCCACTCGCCTTACTGTCTCCGCCTACAATCTATCTTTGTCCCGCCTCCTCCCCTGACATCAGTCTGAAGAAGGGAGTCAACCTGAAACGTCGCCCATTCCTTCTCTCCAGAGATGCTGCCTGACCTGCTGAGTTACTTCAGCCTTTTGTGTCTACCTTCGAGTTACTTTAGCACTTGTTTCCTTTTTTAGTAAACCAGCGTCAGCAGTTCCTTGTTTTGATGGATAAGGGAATATCTGGTCATGTTCAAACCTATTACAAACTCAAACTCATTTAAGTTTGTAAACGGGTGATTTCGGAAGAATGGAAGGAGATCTGATTGTAACTTTGAAGGTCTTGACAGACTGGTAGGGAGGATATTTTGAAGGTAGATACAAAATGCTGGAGGAACTCAGCGGGTCAGGCAGCATCTCTGGAAAGAACCAATGGGTGACGTATTCGGGTCGCAACCCTACTTCAGCGGGGAGGATATTTCCCTGGGCGGCAGGTATGGAATGAGGGACACAATCTCAGGATTCATGGTTAAAGATTGAGGACTGAGAGACGATGCGCGATTAGATTGAAAGACAGAATAGCTCAAAGGGTAAAATTGTTAACTCTTGATCATGTTTCACTGATCACAGTCTGCCAGAGCATGGGGAATAAACCCTGGGCACATCTTCACTGGTAATATTACAGGGGAGGACCCTCTGAAAGCGATACACTGCTGTGGTGGAGATGAGTGAGTAAAGTGGAGGTTAGCTTAGCTGCTATATAACACAACACAGTCATCCACATGGGTGTCAGCGGTTATGGGGAGAAGGCAGGAGAATGGGGTTAGGAGGGAGAGATAGATCAGCCATGATTGAATGGCTGAGTAGACGATGGGCCGAATGGCCTAATTCTACTCCTATCACCATATGATCTTTTGATCTTAAGAGACATAAGGTGCTACAATCCTAAATTAAACATGACCGATGACCCCTCCCAGCTGGATGCCCCCTCATTGGCCCCGCCCCAGCTGGCCTCGCCTGATGACCCGCCCCTCCGCAAACCCCGCCCACACAGGCCCCGCCTCCACGTGGCCCCGCCCACCTGCCCGGCATCTACTGGTGGCCCCGCCCCCTACTGGAGGCCCCGCCCACCCACCCGGCATCTATTGGTGGCCCCGCCCATCCACCCGGCATCTACTGGTGGCCCCGCCCATCCACCCGGCATCTACTGGTGGCCCCGCCCGCACATCCAGCCCCGCCAACAGGCCCCTCCTCTACTGGTGGCCCCGCCCCTCCGGGCCCACCACTAGGGTGGCCCCGCCTCTACTGATGGCCCCGCCCACCCGCCCGGCATCTACTGGTGGCCCCGCCCCCACACCCAGCCCCGCCAACAGGCCCCTCCTCCAGTGGTGGCCCCGCCCCTCCTCCACTGGTGGCCCCGCCCCTACCGGTGGCCCCGCCCACCCACCCGGTATCTACTGGTGGCCCCGCCCCCTACTGGTGGCCCCGCCCACCCATCCGGCATCGACTGGTGGCCCCGCCCCACATCCAGCCCCGCCAACAGGCCCCGCCTCTACTGGTGGCCCCGCCCCTCCTGGCTTACCTCTAGGGTGTCCCCGCCTCGACTGATGGCCCCGCCCACCCGCCCGGCATCTACTGGTGGCCCCGCCCCCACATCCAGCCCCGCCTCTACTGGTGGCCCCGCCCACCCGCCCCGCCTCTACTGGTGGCCCCGCCCACCCGCCCGGCATCTACTGGTGGCCCAGCCCCCGCACCCAGGCCCCGCCCCACACCCAGGCCCCGCCCCACACCCAGGATGTTAAAGAAGGAACTGCAGATGCTGGAGGGTTACACAAAAAGCTGGAGAAACTCAGCGGGTAAAGAGCGAAGGAGATAGGCGACGTTTCGCTTCAGACGAAGGGTCTCGACCCGAAACGTCGCCTATCTCCTTCGCTCTTTAGATGCTGCTGCACCCGCTGAGTTTCTCCAGCTTTTTGTGTAACCCCCCACACCTAGGACCCGCCCACACCCAGGCCCCGCCCCACGCCCAGGCCCCGCCCCACACTCAGGCCCCGCCCACACTCAGGCCCCGCCCCACACCCAGGCCCCGCCCCACCCCAGGCCCCCGACCCACACCCAGGCCCCGCCCCACACCCAGGCCCCGCCCCACACCCAGGCCCCGCCCCACACCCAGGCCCCGCCCCGCACCCAGGCCCCGCCCCACACCCAGGCCCCGCCGCTGCCGCCGCCGCCATGTCCGCGCTGCCCTCGCTCCGCCGCCCCGGGCCGCTGCTCGTCATTCTCGGCGCCACCGGCACCGGGAAGTCGCGGCTGGCGCTGGAGCTAGGCCGCAGGCTCCGCGGGGAGATCGTCAGCGCCGATAGCATGCAGGTAATGGGGAAGGGGTGAGGGATGGCAGGGCGAGTGGGGGTGTGGAGGGTGAAGGACGAGCGGGTGAGGGATGGCGAGGGACGTGTGGTGAGCGGGGCGAGGGGTGGTCAACAGTCCGAGGACACACGTCTGCTGCAGTCGGGAGGTGATAACCAAAGATTAACCCGCTCTGTGACGATTGGGACAAGGGGTGAGGGATTAGATGGAGCGAAGGAGGAGTTGGGCGAAGAGACCAGTGGGATGATGAAAAACTCAGTGCGTTGCTGGAGTCTGTGACTTGTGGTCTGACAGGTCGGCCAGGCAGAAATCAGAAATCAAGACAGAAGTAGAATGTTTTATTGTCATATGTCCCAGATAGGACAGTGAAATTCTTACAAATATGCCAAGAGATTACAGACAGCTGCAGGTCAAATAAGGTAGTTGTAGTAGGGGATTTTAACTTTCCCAATATTGACCGGGAAAATCGTGGTGTAAAGGGTTCAAATAGGGTACAATTCCTCAAATGTGTTCAGGAGGGTTTTCTCAAGCAGTATGTAGAGGCCCCCACACGTGAGAGGGCAACACTGGTTCTAGTATTGGGAAATTGGGATGGGCAAATCAATGAAGTGTTTGTGGAGGAGCCATTTGGGACAAGTGGCAACTGTTCAATTAAGTTTTAGATATTTATGGATAGGGACGGAGAGGACCCACATGTTGAAATGGGGTAAGGCCAACTTTGAGGGTATGAGAGAGGGTCTCGCTCACATTGGCTGGAACAGTTATTTGAGGGGAAAGGAACATCAGCCAAGTGGGATGTTTTTAAAAGTGTGTTGACAAAAGCTCAGGGTATGTACGTCCCTGTTAGAGTGAGGGGCAAAGCAGGCAAACGTGAGGAAGCTTGGCTGATGAGGGAAATTAAGGCATTGGTCAAAAACGAGAAGGATACATGGGACAGGTATAGGCAGCTAGGATCAAGTGCATCCTTGGAGGAGTTTAAGGAGTACACTGAAAAGTAACTTGGAAGGGTAAAAAGGGGTCTGCTCTGGAGATAGCTCTGGTGGGTAGCATTACGGTCAATCCTAAAAGATTTTCTAAACACATAAGGGGGGAAAGGGTAACTGTGTGGAGCCACAGAGGATGGGCAAGGTCCTCAAAGAGTATTTCTCCTCTGTATTTACCGAAGAGAAAGACAGTAGAATGGAGGAACTTGGAGCGGTCTATGGAAGTGTCTTGAGAGCAGCCCGTGTTACTGTCGAAATCGTACTATCTTGTATGAAGGTAGACAAATCTCCAGGGCCTGATCATGTATATCCGAGGACATGTGGGAAACTAGAGAGGAAATTGCGGGAGCCCTGGTTGAAATTTACAAGTCGTTCTTAAATACAGGAATGTTGCCGGCAGAATGGAGGGTGGCAAATGTTGTGCCTCTTTTCAAGAAGGGCTGCAGGGAAAATGCTGGGAACTATAGGCCGGTGAGTTTAGCATCTGTTGTTGGAAAGTTACCAGAGAGTATTCTGAGGGATATGTTATACAGGCATTTGGTTGGACAAGGATAGTCAGCATGACTTAAGGATAGTCATCAGGGTTTTGTACGTGGGAGGTCGTGTCTCACAAATCTGATTGAAGACGTGACCAAAAAGGTCGATGAGGGCAGAGTTGTAGATATTGTATTCATGGATTTCAGTAAGGCATTCGACTAGGTTCTTCATGGCAGGCTGCTCTGGAAGGTTAGATTGCATGGGATCCAAGGAGAGATAGATGAATGGATAGCAAATTGGCTTCAAGGAAGGAAGCAGAGGGTGATGGTGGAAGGTTGCTTCTCAGACTGGAGGCCTGTGACTCGTGGTGTGCCTTTGGTGCTGGGCCCGTTATTGTTTGTCATCTCCATTAATGATTTGGCTGAGAACATACAGGGCAAGATTAGCAAGTTTGCTGATGATACAAAAGTGGGTGGTTTTGCAGATGGTGAAGATGGTTGTGAAAAATTGCAGCAGGATCTTGATCGATTGGCCAGGTGGTTGACGGAATTTAATACAGAGAAATGTGAGATGTTGCATTTTGGGATGTCTAACAAGGGCAGGACCTACACAGTGAATGATAGGCCTCAGCGGAGTGTTGTAGAGCAGAGGGATCTAGGAGTACAGGTACATGGTTCCTTGAAAGTCGAGTCGCAGGTAGATAAGGTGGTCAAAAAGGTTTTTGGCACATTGGCCTTCATCAGTCTGAATATTGAGTATGGAAGTTGGGAGGTCATGTTGCAGTTGTATAAGACGTTGGAGAGAATGCATTTAGAATATTATGTTCAGTTCTGGGCACCATGGCACCAGGTTCAGAGAAGATTTACGAGGATGTTGACAGAACTAGAGGGTCTGAGCTATAGGGACAGGTTGAGTAGGCTGGGTCTCTATTCCTTGGAGCGCAGGAGGATGAGAGGTGATCTTATAGAGGTGTATAAAATCATGAGAGGAATCGAGTAGAGTCTCTTGACCAGAGTGGGGGAATCGAGGATCAGAGGACATCGGTTTAAGGTGAAGGGGAAACGATTGAATGGGTATCTGAGGGGTAACGCTTTTGAACAAAGGGTGGTGGGTGCATGGAACGAGCTGCCAGACGAGGTAGTTGAGGCAGGGACTATTGCAACTTCTAAGAAACATTTGGGCAGGTACATGGATAGGACACGTTTGGAGGGATATGGACCAAATGCAGGCAGATGGGACTAGTGTAACTGGGACATGTTGGCCGATGTAGGCAAGTTGGGCCAAAGGGTCTGTTTCCACACTATCACTCCATGATATTGAACAGTGTGTGAGTGAGCTTTGGATTGGCATAGCCTGTGGTCCACGGGACAAGGAATGAGCAGTGGCTAGCATGGACACAGTGGGACAAATGGCCTCCTTTGCTCTTTTTTTTTCAACAGTTGCTGTCAGCATTGAAAATGCTGCCAATTTCAACAGTTCTTCAACATTATGGGCAAAAGATTAGAATGTTTGGATGCTATTTGTGGTTGGAAGGAGTGGAGTGGTGAGGTTGGTGAAGCACTGGAAGGTTGTCAGCTTTGGGAGGGAAGGGGAGCCATGAGATGGAGCTTTGATGCTGGTGATATGTGTGCTGCAGGTTTACAAAGGTCTGGACATCATCACGAACAAGGTGACAGCTGAGGAGCAGCGACTCTGCGCTCATCACATGATCAGTTTCCTCGATCCCCTGGTGTCGTACTCTGTGGTGGATTTCAGGAATAATGCACTGCCCATAATATCCTTTGACCTGTGCCGGCTTTGAGTTGTGATATTATTTGCGTGGGGAATAGCATGCTGTGATTTCAGTTGGCATGCTGTGGGGGAGATTAGGCAATGGAGGGGGTGTGACGAGGTATGGGTAGGTGTCTTCTCAGAAAGCCAATGTCCATTCAAATATAGTCTTGCTCTGGGTTTGACGAGAGCAGATTTGGCCGAGCTTATTTGGGTCATATAACTTCTAATGTTTACATTGATTGTCATTGTAAATAAGGGGATCATCAAACTGAAATAGTTGGAACTCTCCATTAACTATCCACATCGAAGATATCATTGACCGAGAAAAGATTCCGATTATCGTTGGAGGAACCAATTACTACATTGAATCGCTGCTGTGGAAAGTGCTGGTGGACACAAAGGTATGATGAAACAGAGCTACAGAGGGAGATATAGCTTTAGCTTTATAATTGTCATGCGCACAGACATACAGTGCAAAGCTTTGCTCTGCATGCTATCCAATCAAATAATACTACACAAATATTATCAATTCAAATTCCAGTACAAAAGATAGAGCAAAGGGTAAGATACTGAATGTGCAATATAGTTGTCAGCATTGTAGCCCCTCGGGTATAGGTAAATGTCAATGTGAAATCAAGCCAGGCCATTTGTGGGGGGAAAAAAACAAGTAGAATTAGTTGAGACAAAACAGCACAGTCTCAGAGACCCGGGTTCGATCCCGACTACGGGTGCTGTCTGTATGTAGTTTGTACGTTCTCCCCTGTGGGTTTTTTCTGAGATCTTAGGTTTCCTCCCACACTCCAAAGACGTACAGGTATGTAAGTACTCCTACATGTCCTCCTCTTGTACACGCAGTGGGAGGCAATGTGAGTGAAGCCAGAGGTGATTTATGGAAGTGACTGAACCCATGAAAGTTCTACAACTCAACAATTCCTGGCATTATGACTCTTGATTGATGCTCTCACTTTGTAACCCTCTCACTGGCACCGTACTGTAGTTTAACTTCTGACATTTACCCACTGGTGGGTCTAATTTGTACTTCTGTCGGTGCTGCAGGACGGGACTACTGTTTGCTCTGCCCGAGATGCAGCAGTTGTGACTCAAACACCATTGACCGACAGGAAAGAAGAACTGGAAAAACTGGACTACCTGGAGCTGTACACACGACTGGCTGGAGTTGATCCTGAAATGGCTGAAAAACTACACCCACACAACAAACGAAAAGTGGCAAGGTTGGCTTAAAATGAGTGGTTGTTATTTCCCAAATACCACTTACTCATCAGATGGAATTTACCAACCAACACGTAATTTGACGTAGTACACCTCTTATTTTCCTGCTTTCATTGAACTGCAGGATATGTCCGTGGATTGGAGCAGAAATGGAAGGCATAAAATATAATACCAGATATCAGAAATGCCTCGAGTTAGAGAGTTGCATTTGAGCTCTGCTCCAGGTACTTGGAGTCGCAATCCTGGTTGCCACTTAAGTGGAGTATTCAGGAGGTAACCCAATAGATGTGCCATCATTTGAATACAATATTATGTTGGGTAGACATAAAAGAGCTGAGAGGTTGCCACTGTGACCAGATCAGTACTAAACTAGTTGCTTTGTTATTAGTGGGACCTTTATTTACAACCAGGATGAAAAGTATGTGTTTTGATGTAATCTGTTTTGCAATGTACTGAGGTCACGAATGATGTTAATCTAATGACCATCTTGGCACAATTAAATTAAGGAAACTGTTTAGACAGGCAGCATGTGGGCAATATTCTTTGGTCAGTGGACCAACCTTTGAGAATTGTTGGCTCTTTCAAATAGGAATTAAGGTGTTCTCGGAATAGCGCATATTCAAGGCTTCTTGCTCTGCACTCTGGATCTTCCAGGCTGAAATGAAATGTATCATTGATTATAGAAAAATTAGTAAAGGTATATCCCTGATAGGTAATAAGCGAACAAGCTGTTGTTGGAAATGTGGGCTGAAGGTCAGGAGATTACAGCAGATCCTTGTGGCTCCTCAAAGGTAAGCAGCAGTAACCTTCATAGAGATAAACCAAGATAGCTGCGGTGCTGGTCATAAGATTGTACGCGTTTAAAATTGTTTGATTTCATGAAGCCCATATAGTACACAGTATACACGATAATGGTCGATACAACAAATGCAACAAAGAATACAATAGCAAAATGGTGCAAAGGTAGTAGGTCAATCTGAAGTAGTTAAAAAAAAACTAAAGTGCACAAACACTAATGAATGCAGTAGTGTTAAGAGCAAGAGTACATGGCAGCATCTCCAGGAAGGGGGTGAGAAAGGTGATTTTTTTAAAAAAAATCACCCAGGGCTCTGATAGCAATGGATAAGATTTTGGTCTTAAGTCTGGAGATCCAAGCTTCTGAGCTTTCAAACGTCTCTATTTTCACCCGGAAGTTAGAAAAGGGAATGTCCAGGGTGACCAGCATCCTTGAGGATACTTCCAGCCTTCCTGATGCAACGCACCTTGAAGATGGACTGGATGGAGGAGGTGACAAGCCCATAATGGACTGGGCTGTGTTCACCACTCTCTTTGTGTTCAGACGGTCAAGAGCAGAGAGGTTGATGTACCAGAGTGAGACGCATCCCATCAGAATACTTTCTATAGTGTATTTAGAAATTTGAGAGAATCTTCGTGGATGTGCCGAATCTGCTCAGACGCCTAAGAAAGTGAATACACTGATGTGTCGTCTTGATCACTACATCAGTGTGAAGGGATTAGGTTAGGTTGCTGGTTGCCTTGAAGGAACCTGAAGCTGTTGGCCACTCTGCAACAGCTCTTTTGTCGAATGTTGGGTTGTGTTCACCAAACCCCACCCCAGCTCTTGAGTTCAGCAACCGACTCTTTTATCTTGCTGGCGTTCAGGGCCAGGTTGTTGTCCCCTCACCGTAACAAAGTTTCCAATCTCTTTCCTATACTCCCTCGTGTTTGTCGTTGATCTGGCCGCAAACGTTGTACCATTGGTGAACTTAAAGATCGAGTTGACCATGAGGATGCGTGCAAATAGAGGAGAGCAGGAGAGGACCTCACATGGTATACCAACACCCCTGCGCTGGTCAAGAAGGCACAGCAACGACTGTTCTTCCTGAGAACACTGAAAAAGACTGGTCTGCCCCAACAGCTGCTGACAACCTTCTACCGCTGCACCACAGAGAGCATTCTAACATATGCCGTCTCTGCGTGGTATCACAGCTCACAGAGGAGGAGAGCTCTTCAGTGGGTCGTCCACAGAGCGCAGAAGATAATTGGACACAGCTATCAGCCTTGGAGGGCATCTACAATACATGGTACCTCAGGAAGGCCGTTAGCATTCACAAAGACTCCTCACACAATTGCAATTGACGTTACAAGGCCTTCTATGCCCGCACCGCCAGACTTAAGAACAGCTTCATCCCCAGGGCTATAGCTGCTCTGCACCGGCCCTGCTTAGTGCCCTCCTCCCCCATGAACTGTCTCCCTCGGATGGTCCCGTCGCACATTGACCCGGCGCAGACCTATTTGCACTTTATACTGTTTTTATTCTTATCTTGTTTCTGGGTGTCTACATTTTTAGCTAATTAAGTTACTACATCGGATGGAAGCTGCATACCAAATCTCGTTGTGCCTCTGTGCAATGACGATAAAATATATTATTATTAGACTGAGCGTACAAGCCTGAGGAGTGCCAGTGTTGAGGGTCAAGGTGGAGGAAATGTTATGGCCAATTCTGATTGACACGTCTGCCAGTCATGAAGTTGCGAAGCCCACTGTAGATAGAGGTGCCAAGGACCATGAGATGAGCTTATTCAGTATTATGTGTTGAAGGCTGAGCTGTAGTCAATGAATAGCATCCTGACGTTGGTGATTCAGAGCTGAATGTTGTGTAAGGGAGATAGTGCCCTCTGTGGACCTATTTTCCTTATATATTTCCTATATATGCTCACAATTTCCAGTGAACACAAAGTCGGTGAACGCTATTAGGCTTGTGAAGCCCAGTTATCTGGCATTTGAAAACTGAAGGAAGTGCTGAATTTGTTGTGGAGAATCTGGCATTTGGTCCCTTGGGCTGTGCTGGTGTAAAACCTCTGATGTGCCCTTTTACCCTAATCAACATATCTTTCGGTTTCATTTGATTTGTGCTTGTCAAATGGTGCACGCCTGGGGGGTGGTGGAGAGATCCACACTTTAATCGCGTAAGTAATGGGATTTTTATCGAATTGTGCATTGTACTTTAATAACGCATAGCTTTGGATTTCATTGATGCAAAGCTATTTTAACAGAGGTGCCTCCGGGCCTGTGGACAGACAGGCTGCACATTTGTCGTTGTGGTCGGACTGTCTGCCTCTCGGTAACCCTGGCTTTCTCCAACAGGAGTCTGCAGGTTTACGAGGAGACGGGAATTCCCCACAGCAAGCATCTGCAGCAGCAGCAGGATGAAGAGGGAGGAGGACCCCTTGGTGGGGCACTGCGCTTTCCACGGTCCTGTATTTTGTGGCTGCACGCGGACCTTGCAGGTAAGAGGAAGTAGGATTAAGCAAATCTGTTTGTATCAGTTATAAGAAGCACAAGATTGGTATCACCTGCCAATCTCTCGAGAATTAAAGGAATCACCCTTCTCCATCATTTTTAATAGTGGTAGGCTTAAGTTGTGGAAGTGAGCATATATAAATCAATTTAAAACCAGATTTTAAATCAAATAATTAATTTACTTGTTCGTAGTCTCTGGTGAGGCTTGCATTTACCGTCCATCGCTAATTGCAGTTAAGATGTTTCGTGGGTTTGGAGTTACACAGATGGTAACAATGGCAGATTTCATTGCCTGAAGGTTGTTGTTGATTCTTAGTAAACCTGAAAAGCTTCCATGACCATATAGAGGTTTCATGATCACCATTATTGATACCAGTCTCTGAAGTCCCTTCCAAATCTTTCCCCTCTCACTTTAAACCTATGCCTTCTAGTTTTTGACTCTCCTCATTCCTGGGGAAATAGCTGTGGCTGTTTCACTATGCCCCCCGTGATTTTATAAACCTTTATAAGGTCACCCCTCGGTATCCAGTGCTCCACAGTAAAAAGACCCAGCCTATCCAGCCTCTGTTGCTCAAATGTGCTAAACACCCAGTATAACCTTCCTAATGCTATAGGGCCACACCTTAGATGGGGTGGAATTAGTCAAATGTGTTCAATAAAGTTTTTTCAGGCAATATATAGAGGGCCCTTCAAGGGAGTGGGCAAATCTTAACCTACTCTTCGAGAATTAGGTGGGGCAAGTGACTGAAGTATTGGTGGGCGAGCCTTTTGGGATCAGTGACTACAGTTCTATTACCTTTAAAATAGTTATGGATATAAACAGGTCTTACCCACAAGTTAAAATTCTGAATTGGGGCAAGGCCAACTTTAATGGTATTAGACTGGAACTTGCACAATTGGAGTATTTTGTTTGCGGGCAAAAGGACAAAAAGTGGAATGTTTTTAAAAGTATGATAGTGAGAATTCATAGTGTGCATGTTCCTTTCAGAGTGAAGGGCTAGGTAGGTGTAATGAACCCTGGATGACAAGAAATTTAGGCTCTGGTGAGAAAAAACGGCATTTGTCAGGCATAGGCAGATGCGTTCAAGTGCATCCCTGGAGTACAGAGGATATGGAACATACTTAAGAAAGAAATCAGGAAGGCATGAAATATCTATGACAGATAACTTAAGGAGAATCAAAAGAGATTTTATAGATATATTAGAGCAAAAACGATAACTAAAGAGAGAATATGGTACCTCAGAAAGCAAAGTGGTTATCTATGTGTGGAGATGGCCAGTCCTCAATGTGTTTTTCTCCTCTGCTTTTGCTGTGGAGAAAGATATGAAGACCAGGTAATTTGAGAAAGTTATTGGGAAGGTTTCTTAGGAATAAGATATATGTACCTCATACCCCAGATCAGTGATGAGCAGGGAAGGAAGCAGATGAGCGTTGGAAGGTGAAATTCAGCGTAACTTGTTCTAAGTAAAAGGAGTAATTGGAGTTAGGAAGAAAATGTGAGTGAGATCAGATTGCTTGATGTCGTAGAGTTTGATGTGATGTTGATGTATTTACCTAGATGTGAAGATGGCTGTGACTAACATGAGCTGAGAAATGAGCCATTTTATATATCAGTCAATAACATTGCAAGGTTAACTTCATTTAAAGTGTTGGTAAACATATAACTTAAATGTCTCTTCTCTAGTCCTCGATGAGCGCTTGGATCGGCGTGTTGACGAAATGCTTTCCACTGGTCTTCTAGAAGAACTGACTAGTTTTCACAGCCAGTACAACCAACAGAAAGTAGCCAAGAACAGGTCAGATGTAGTCCCGTTAAGGATATAATCATCGAAAAATGTATCCTTTCAGGACTTCACAAGCGGCTTTTGAAGTTATAGAGAATCATACAGCATAGAAACAGCCCTCTATATATGCCAATCATGTTTAACAACAATACCTTTGATGCATTGGAAATTTAAGTCCTTTTATATAAAACATCGAAAGTACAGCAGAGGAACAGGCCCTTCTGCCCACAATGTCTGGGCCGAACATATAATGCCAAAATAAACTAACATCTGCCTACACATGATCCATGCGCCTCCATTCCCTACTTATCCACATGCCTATCTAAAAACCTGTTAAACAGCACTAATGCATCTGCTTCCCCCACCACCCCTGGTAATGCACTCCAGGCAGCCATCACCTGTAAATATATATATATTGCCCTGTGTGTGTCTCTTTTAAACTTAATCCTCTCACTTGAAGCTATGTCCTCTAGAGGTAAAGGTTATGATTGTCTACCTTATCTATTTATACATTCGACCAGTGAACAGACCATACCACACCTTGTTATGAGAAATGATTGGAATTTCAGTGGGAGAACATTTGTTAATTTATGTTCATCTTTTTCCATTGAGACACAGCCAGGACTATCAGCATGGCATTTTCCAATCCATTGGATTCAAGGAATTTCACGAATATCTGATCTCCAAAACAAGCTCCAGTGAAATGAGGGACAAACTGTTGACCCAAGGTACCGTACTATCTTATGTGTTGTAATACTAGTGTTCAGCAGGACTGGGCTAGGCAATGTGCAAGAAGTCCCTTTAGTGTTCGAGGACAGCAGTGAATATGGGAACCATGCTCCAAGGAAACTGGTTACATAGGAGTGTGTATGTATCATGAGAACATGTTAGCATTTATTGCCCATTCTAAATTGCTGTTTAGTAGACGGCTGTGAGCCTCTGAACCACAGCCGTGCCCTGGATAAGATACTCCGACTGCGTTGATCACTAGCATGTTTCATGGTAAAAACTGATTAAAATTTAGTCCCCACTCTCTGGTCCCTCTGCTCTTCAACTAGCTCGTGGCTAATTTCTTCCTTCCCCATGCCCCTTTATTTTTCTTATCTCTGGAAATCTATTAATCTCTGCTTTGAATGAGGATGCATGACCGCAGACCTCCAGAGTGGAGAAAATAGCAGTACAGACTTCTGAACCTTCTGCCTGATGGTGACCATGAGAAGAGGGCATGGTCCTAGACAATGGAGATTCTTGAAGATAGATGCTGATTTTTTTTTTTTTAATGTTCCTCATCATTCTACATATTATACCTTCTTTCAATTTTTGTGCTGAGTTCCAAAATGCTTCCCATCTTCAGATTTATTGCTATTTTTGTCAACCATATTAGCGTCATTTTTGCGTTAATGCTGTCTTAAATTTCATGTTGGATTAATCACTTTTCCAGAACAGTTTTCTGCCCTAATGATTTTATTTTTGCAACATAAACATTATACATGTCCACCATCACAGCTTTCATTGTATATTTCCTGTCAACCATAGCCAGCAGTCCTCATGTTCATAGTCTTTAGTTTGAGTTTAAGACCCAAGTTTTGCATTGAACAATATCATTTTTAACTCTGTCAATTTCCATCATGGCATTGCCATTGGACAAGTTTATCAGTTGATTATTTCTCAGTACAAAAAACAAGGTCCAAAATGTTCTTTTTGCTCGATGATATTCCATGAATTCATCTTCCACCTTGCTATAGTGGTTTTGATTGATTACGTTAGAATTACTTTTTTACATGAAATACTAATGTCTTTTATGCCATATTCAGCATACAACAACTATTTAATAGACTTTGGATAATTTCTTGTAGTGTTTTCTGCCCTTTGCTGTGTCTATGATAACCTTAAATCAATTATAATTCTACATCTTAATCAAGCCAAGATCAAGTCTCACTACTGCATTGATCACATTATTAATAATGCTACACCATAGGTTTCCCTGTTTGCCAGTTTGCTTGTTAGATTTGATCACATCACAGGCAGATTTTTATGATGACAACTAGAACATACTTATTTACTTGTATTATATCATTAAATCCATCGCCATGTTGTGAATGCTGCAAACATTCAGATACATCACCTTTAATTTTGTCATTTTAACATTTTTCTTTATGTTGACCTCCTTCCTGCTTGACATAATTTTTGCTTCATATTTCTCAGATTTTTTTAAAATTCTTGCTTTGTATGTCAGTAGGTGGGGCCCTTGAGACAGAAATTGAAGGGCTCTGAACCCAAGGGTTAGACTGATAGCAACTGAGTCCAACTGTGACTGTCAACCATCACTGGGCAGTGGCTGCATCTCTTATACTTGTGTCGATTTGAAATGTGCGCAAGTGCATTCCTCTTACTCCGAGTAGAGAATCCCAAATGTATGAATCAGTGCATTACTGTATCAAACCAATAATGTTTTCAGAGCATTCGCAAACCATTCTTCCGACACATCTATGTCCTTGGAATGGTGAGTGAGTATGTTTATTATTATCTACTTTCGGCAGGTATCACTGCGCTGAAACAAGTCACAAAGCGTTATGCACGGAAACAAAACAAATGGGTTCGCAATCGTTTCTTGAAAAGTAAGTAGCAGAATATTTGAGGAGCAAACCCATGAACACAGTGTGCTGTACTAAAGAGCAAGTTTGTCTTCAGGACTTCTATGGAGTTCTGTAATCATAATGTGATAATCATAATAATTCCTACATGAACATGTTTAAAACCTGTGCAACCACCTAGGCTTTGACCAAAATTCATTACTTCACAGGGCTTTGGAAGTCGATTAAATAGTAACTTGGTATAAGAAACATGATATTTACTTAAAATAGGAATTATTTGTAAGACCATGTGAAGCAAGAAAGGATTAGGACCATAGGAGACATAAGAATTTGCAGAAGCTGGAATTGTGAGTAAAATATGGTGCTGGAGAAGCTCAGCAGGTTAGGCAGCATCTACGGAGGTAATGGACAGGCATTTCCCGTCGCGATCATTCTTCAGACTCTGCAGACGATGTTTCAATAGACAATAGATGCAGGAGTAGGCTATTCGGCCCTTCGAGCCGGCACTGTTAAGCTAGGACCTTTCTTCAGACAAAAAATTAATGTTTGAAGAAGAGTAGCAATCCCATAGCTGCTGCCTCACCCGCTGAGTTTCTCCAGCATTTTTGTCTACCTAGTAGCAATCCAAAACATTGTCTGTCTATTCCATCCGCAGATGCTATCTGACCCGCTGAGTTCGGACAGCTTTTTGTCTTTGTCCCAAGGGTTGGGGCTAATTGGATATGTCCGGCCAAAGTGCCACCACAGGCCAAAACTATTAACTCATGGAGTAGTGTCATAATATACAGGCTCCACTACAGCAACACACTTGCTGCATGGCAATGTGTCAGGTGCTGGTCTAACTCCATTTAGGAAGTATCTTGGCCTGCACTATTTCCAGTAAGTGGAACCATTGCCAAGAGGAAATGAGCCTGTGGTGTTTACTCATCACATTTATTATCAATCCTTTCTTATAGACCCCAGTCTCTTAGCTCATTCTAGCATGCACTCTCCTTTCTGGGCTCCCTATCTCTCCACCCTCTCCACCCTCTCCCCCTCTCCCCCTCTCCCCCTCTCCCCTCTCTCCCCCTCTCCCCCTCTCCCCCTCTCCCCCTCTCCCCCTCTCCCCCTCTCCCCCTCTCCCCTCTCCCCCTCTTCCCCTCTCCCCTCAAAAGAGAGAGAGAGGATGAGGTGTTTCACAATTTTTATAAAGTGTGATGGGAAAAATCTGGCATTCACGCAACACGACTTGCAGTTCATAACCTGAATTATACATTTGTTACATTAAAACGGTGGTGTTGTAGGTGCACCAGAGATGGCCAGATGCCAGGAGCAGCAACATGGAGGGAGATTGATACCTGCTGTTGTAGACAGGCCAGCAGCAATGCACAGAAGTTGGGGGTCAACTGAGGTGGGTGGCAAGCTTTTGGAACTTAGCGGAAGGGGCGGCTGGGAGAGATGTATTAGGAGTGGTATTAAAAGTACAGGAGAGAGGGTGAGAAACAGAAAAATCAGGGCCAACTGCTGGGTGACGAGGCCAAGCTAGGAAGTGACATTCTGAGGGAACACCGTATGGGCCATTTTAAATAGTCTAATGCTAGTTGTGATTAACCACTGCTTGTCCTTGATTATTTGGAAGTGTTAACGTGTCTTTCTTCTTAAAACAGCAATTGTTGTAAATGGAGGAAGTGGTATTGTAAAATATAACGGGAGAATTTGAAGGAGGTGTGTGGTGGGATACTGGGTAGAAAGGATCATGTGAAGCTAAAGTAAACTAGCAGTGAAAAGTCCTGTAAACATATGCAGGTTTATGGAATCCATCCTCTTATCTCCCAGTGAACAATCAGTGGGTACTTTCTGACTGCTTTCCTGTATGATTTTATTTCTAAAGGACCAGGGGCGAACATTCCACCAGTGTATGGCCTGGATGTGACTTTTGTCAACCAATGGGAGGAGACGGTGTTGCAACCTGCTCTGCAGATTGTCGAGAGCTTCTTAAAGGTACAGAACGCAGGGCCAAACGTGATGTGTATTTGTACGTCTCCTGTAGTCCTGATGCATGCACGTGATGCATTCAATCGTTTACACTCTGACCAAACACTTTCATGATCAGCTGCACTCAGCAGGTTTTTTTTCCCAGCTACATTGTTTAAATGCTGTCTGCTCGTATTGGTTATAGCAATACTGATACATAGCTATAAATCCACATTAAACCCATCTGTAATGCAAGATTACGCTGCGTTCTAAGGTTAATGCAAAGGATCTCGTGGCACGATTCAGATAAAACAAGGTATCACAGCGTCCTGGTCAAACTATCTTTCAACCAACATTCCTAATCTGGTCAGGTGTTACGTTATAATATAAGTTATGTGCATATTGTTACGTGAACATCTGCTGGCTCTTGCTTATGTTGTTGTGACTGCTATGTGATGGCTGTAGAACATCTTGGGTCACTCTGAAATGAAGAGAGCCCATGTAATTTCTTTCAACTCTAACTAGGATTGGGTGGGCAAAGTGGAATAACATCAAACTTGTGTGAACGGGTGATCAATGGTCAGCGTGGACTTGGTGGGCCGAATGGCCTGTTTCCCTGCTGCATCTCTAAAACTAAAATTAAACTAACCCACACCTATGAAAATGGTGGCCAAGATATTAAGCATGCTTTGAAGGATTGAAATTATAACTCTTTCAAAATATATTGACATTTGTGGTGAATAAAGGATGATTATTTTATTCAGATTGGTGATTTTAATCTCTTTTAGTTTTACTGGTGTCATGATTCGTGTTTGTACTGTGAATCTTATTTGGCAACTGCGCCCATGTTTACAGGGAGAGCAACCTGCAGCATTGCCACTAACCGTGGCTCACGATCAGATTGATGGGAAGAGGAACCGGCGAGTCTGTGAATTGTGTGATAAAGTCATTCTTGGTGATCAGGAATGGAAAGGTAAGAAGAATTAGGCCATATAAGGAAAATAACCCAGGCAGCATGAGTGAGATGAAGTGAAGGAGTGTTGAGGCAGCTGGGGGTGAAGACATTAGCTGGGTGCCAGATTGAGAATGATCGCTGAATGAACTCTTACTGCTTACCTTGCAGCTCACCTGAAATCCAAGAGTCATCAGTACCACAGGAAGAGGAGAAAGAGGGCTGAGGCACAGTTAAGCACCGACACTCCCCCTGACACTGTAAACACTCCACAAGAAGTGTAGAGGCTTCCTCAAGTCTGCATTAATATCACAGGAACTTGCCCCAAGATGTGAACCAACTGGTATGGACGGTCCATGACAATAGCTGGCCTGAAGCTCTTGCCGATTGGAGACGATGCAGAATTGCGATACTCTGCCTCCATTCTTCTCTTTGTTCCTACAATCAACAGAGAATTTGTTGTTGATATTCTAGGTTGTGTCCTGGGAGTGTCCTGTTGGATCATTTGTAGGATAAAAATGGTGCATCTTTTCTTTTGAAAGGTGGAATCAATTGACATAGGATTAGATTAGATTTTATTACTTGTCATTCGAACATCAGAGAGGCTCGAAAGAAATTCCGTTTCTACAAGCCATACAAACAAACAAACAGAACAATTAATAAAAAAAACACACAAACAATTCAATTCACACAAGCATCCATCACAGTGAATCTCCTCCTCACTGTGATGGAAGACAAAGTTCTTCTCTCTCCCCCGCACCATTTCTCTCCCGATGTCGAAGCCCCGGGCAGGCGGTGTTAAGTCCCACGGCCATTAAGGCCGCGCCGGGTGATGTACCCATGATGTACGCTCTAGGCCCAAACGTCACAATGTTGGAGCCCCCGGCGGGCGCTGGAATGTCCCACGGCCATTAAAGCCGCGCCCACCGCTCCCCACGCCCCACGATGGTAAGTCCGCAGCTCCGCAGGCTCCGTTACTGGACCCCCCAGGTCGTCCCGGTCGGAGGCTGCTCCACGGTACTAGGCCCCAACGACAACGGAGACCCGACAGGGAAAAAGTCGGGTCTCCCGTGCAGGGAAGAGATTTGAAAAGTTTCCTCCCCGCCCCCCCACTCCCCACATATACACAGTTAGAAACATAACAAAAAAAAACACAAACAACTACATTTAACTAGATAATAAAAAATAAAAAAAAGACAGACAGGCTGTAGGAGCCGCTGCAACGTGAGTCGCACCGCCACACCATTACTAAACGTGGCTGGATGTAGTCCTGGAAATGAAGCCGCACCTCTCGCCTCTAACCTCCACATTCAGTTGCGTTATCTGTGTTCACCATCTCCAATATTTTAACTTGGAAGCGTGTTGAAGTAGAATTAAAAGATGCATATTTTTTTGAATGATCCAGTGAATGTTTCTGCACGGTCTGCTTACTGGGTATCTTGAAGATTTGGTAACTCTGAAGAATTAGCCATCATGACCTGAAATTAGTCATCGGTCAACGGGGCAAATATGATTTGAGGGAAGAGATATTTGGAATTGAGATTTGTCCAGGGCAACACTTCATATGCCTGTACCAACAAATTCTGTATGAAGGCCAGTAATTCAACTGGAAGTTGGTGCTCATTCCTTAAAGGTGACTTCTCCGAAGGGATGGTATGCTGTATGCTCCATGCTCCATGCTCCATGTAGAGCATGATGGCTGTCACAAGGAATAGATTGTTTGATGATAGTAAAATGAAGGGAATTATAAAATGGGTGTAAACACACAGTTGAAATCTAGGACATGGTTGCCCTTGAATGTTTCTGCTTTAATTTTCAATTTATGTTCTGCATGTCCTAAACTTTTGATGAATGTTCTTTACGAGATCCCACCATCTATAGGTAAAAAAAACCCAGTGTTGGAGAGGCTTGTCGGCTAGTCAAACTGCTGCAGAATCACAATATTTTAGTACCGATTTAAAATTCCCACCCTAATATGTGTATCGTTGGAAATTAATTTTCATGTTTCATTATGGAATATTAGCCTTGTACTTCCTCCAAACTCTTTTCATGGGTGTGATCATAGTATTTAAGATGTGGTCTTACCAAGGCTTTTGGAGTTGTACCATAATTTCTAACCAGGAGACACAAGGAACTGCTGATGCTGGAATGTTGAGTAAAGCACAAAGTGCTGGAGTAACTCAGCGAGTCAAGGAGTGTCTATGGACGGAATGGATAGGTGACATGTTGGGTTGGTACACTTAATTTGTAACATTTCATTTCTAAACATTTATAGTTCCACTTTCTCCACTTGTCCTAAATATTTTACATATTACATATTACATCTCTTCGTCTTTTAACATATCTTTCTGGATTTTCGCAATTCAGAAAGCAGCCTGCTTTATAGAAACATAGAAATTAGGTGCAGGAGCAGGCCATTCGGCCCTTCGAGCCTGCACCGCCATTCAATATGATCATGGCTGATCATCCAACTCAGTATCCTGTACCTGCCTTCTCTCCATACCCCCTGATCCCTTCAGCCACAAGGGCCACATCCAACTCCCTCTTAAATATGGCCAACGAACTGGCCTCAACTACCTTCTGTGGCAGAAAATTCCACAGATTCACCACTATGTGTGAAAAACGATTTTCTCATCTCGGTCCTAAAAGACCTCCCCCTTATCCTTAAACTGTGACCCCTTGTCCTGGACTTCCCCAACATCGGGAACAATCTTCCTGCACCTAGCCTGTCCAACCCCTTAAGAATTTTGTAAGTCTCTATGAGATCACCCCTCAATCTTCTAAATTCCAGCGAGTACAAGCCGAGTCTATCCAGTCTTTCTTCATATGGAAGTCCTGCCATCCCAGGAATCAGTCTGGTGAACCTTCTCTGTACTCCCTCTATGGCAAGAATGTCTTTCCTTAGATTAGGAGACCAAAACTGTACGCCATACTCCAGGTGTGGCCTCACCATCACCCTGTACAACTGCAGTAGAACCTCCCTGCTCTTGTACTCAAATCCTTTTGCTATGAATGCCAACATACCATTCGCTTTATTCACAGCCTGCTGCACCTGCATGCCTACTTACAATGACTGGTGTACCATGACACCCAGGTCTTGTTGCATCTCCCCTTTTCCTAATCGGTCACCATTCAAATAATAGTCTACTTTCCTGTTTTTGCCACCAAAGTGGATAACCTCACATTTATCCACATTATACTGCATCTGCCATGCATTTGCCCACTCACCCAGTCTATCCAAGTCATCCTGCAGCCTCCTAGCATCCTCCTCACATCTAACACTGCCCCCCAGCTTCGTGTCATCCGCAAACTTCGAGATGTTGCATTTAATTCCCTCGTCCAAATCATGAATGTATATTATAAATAGCTGGGGTCCCAGCACTGAGCCTTGCGGCACCCCACTAGTCACTGCCTGCCATCCTAAAAAGGACCCGTTCACTCCTACTCTTTGCTTCCTGTCTGCCAGCCATTTCTCTATCCACATCAATACTGAACCACCAATACCGTGTGCTTTAAGTTTGTATACCAATCTCTTGTGTGGGACTTTGTCGAAAGCCTTCTGAAAGTCCAGATATAACGCATCCACTGCTTCTCCCTTATCTACTCTACTAGTTACATCCTCAAACAATTCAATAAGATTCGTCGGACATGATTTACCTTTTGTAAATCCATGCTGACTTTGTCCAATGATTTCACCACTTTCCAAATGCGCTGCTATCCCATCTTTAATAACTGACTCTAGCAGTTTCCCCACTACCGATGTTAGACTAACTGATCTGTAATCCCCGTTTTCTCTCTCCCTCCCTTTTTAAAAAGTGGGGTTACATTAGCTACCCTCCAATCTTCAGGAACTACTCCAAAATCTAAAGAGTTTTGAAAAATTATCACTAAGGCATCTGCTATTTCTGGGGCTACTTCCTTAAGTACCCTGGGATGCAGCCTATCTGGCCCTGGGGATTTATCGGCCTTTAATCCATTCAATTTACCTAACATCACTTTCCGGCCAACCTGGATTTCACTCAGTTCCTCCATCTCATTTGACCCACGATCCCCTGCTATTTCCGGCAAATTATTTATGTCTTCCTTAGTGAAGACAGAACCAAAGTAGTTATTCAATTGGTCTGCCATGTCCTTGTTCCCCATGATCAATTCACCCGTTTCTGACTGCAAGGGGCCTACATTTGTTTTAACTAATCTTTTGCGCTTCACATATCTATAAAAACTTTTGCAGTCAGTTTTTATGTTCCCTGCCAGTTTTCTTTCATACTCCATTTTCCCTTTCCTAACTAAGCCCTTTGTCCTCCTCTGTTGGTCTCTGAATTTCTCCAAGTCCCCTGGTAGGCTGCTTTTACTGGCTAATTTGCACGCTTCATCTTTTGCTTTGATACTATCCCTGATTTCCCTTGTTATCCACGGATGCGCTACCTTCCCTGATTTATTCTTTTGCCATACTGGGATGAACAATTGTTGTAGTTCATCCATGCAATCTTTAAATGCCTTCCATTGCATATCCACCGTCAACCCTTCAAGAATCAATTGCCAGTCCATCTTGGCC
This sequence comes from Okamejei kenojei, assembly GCA_035221665.1. NCBI lineage: Eukaryota > Metazoa > Chordata > Chondrichthyes > Rajiformes > Rajidae > Okamejei > Okamejei kenojei. The sequence goes on from CM069157.1 coordinate 28,134,864, forward strand.
AATTCACGTCTCATACCCTCAAAGTTACCTTTCTTTAAATTCAGGACCCGTGTTTCTGAATTAACAATGTCACTCTCCATCCTAATGAAGAACTCAACCATATTATGGTCACTCTTGCCCAAGGCGCCACGTACAACAAGGCTGCTAACTAACCCTTCCTCATTACTCAATACCCAGTCTAGAATAGCCTGCTCTCTCGTTGGTTCCTCTACATGTTGGTTTAGAAAACTATCCCGCATACATTCCAAGAAATCCTCTTCCTCAGCACCCCTGCCAATTTGATATCCTTTGTACATCCTGCCTCCGGTTTATCAAGGCTTTCTCCTTATTCTTAACCAAGGTAATATCTTTAATTTTAGACGTGCTTTGCAATACAGCTCAGTTTGTGCCATTGGTAAACATGGTACAAAACTATTATGATTTATTCTCCAACCATTTGTCTTTAAGCTATTCCTCACAGGTTAGAGTATTGCAAATAGATTTTTTGATTTGAAATTTGCACTAAATTTAAATCATGGGCAAACCATCTTGCCCCAGGCTGCTTTACATTATTTATTGTGTTGAGTTGTTTGTGAGGCTGGGACTTCTCTGAGGGTCGCCACCTTGTAGTGGAGACATATGCGTGTGCCTTAAATCCTGTAAGCTGGCCTCATGGCAGGACGGTCGAGGGGGGGGAGGTCCCTGACAAAGCGCAGCCCAAGAAGACGACGACAGCGGTGGAACAGGCCGGGGATGGTGTTTGGCCGGAGGTGAGAAGGTGGAAGAAGGCTGCAGCAGGGAGAGACTCAAACCGTGGTGGAGCCCATATCATTGGACCTGGGACTGTCTTTGTCAAGGCCCGTGTGGTGGCTGTCCATGTACCAGTGAATGTTGTTCGAAAAGTGTTACCAGTCTCTTTTGTTGGAGATGGCCATTACCTGATAATAGAATTGCAGAGTCATACAGCACAGAACCATCCCTTCACATCCTTTTTACCCATCCGCACTAATCGCATTTGCTCAGATTAGGTCCTTATCCTTTCTCTGCCTTGTCTATTTAAATACTTTAGAGAATACAGCGCGGAAACAGGCCCTTTGGCCCACCGAGTCCGTGCTGACCAGCGATCCCTGCACATTAACACCATCCTACCCACACTAGTGAATATTTTTACATTTACCAAGCCAATTAACCAGCAAACCTGAACATCTTTGGAGTGTGGGCGGAAACCGAAGATCTCGGAGAAAACGCACGCAGGTCACGGGGAGAACGTACAAACTCTGCACAGACAACACCCGTAGTCAGGATCGAACCCTGGTCTCCGACGCTGTAAAGCAGCAACTCTACTGCTGCGCCATTGTGCTGCCCCCTACTTGTCCAGCTGATCTTAAATTCTTTCTAGGCACAACAAGCCCAGCCTCTTAATCACTTCCCGTAACTAAAGTCTGCCAGTCCAGACAACGCCCCAGTGAATGTCCTCTGTAAACTGTCCGGTGCAATCCCATCTGTCCTGTAGAGTGGCAACCAGAACTGCACACAATGCTCCAAGAATGACTTGACCAGGGTTTGTGAAGTTGCAACATAAACTACACCGTCATCTTTTGTGTCACGTACAAACTCACCAATCATTCCTCCTATATTGTAATATAATTATTACTTACTAATTAGCAGTCATTTCTGAATGTTGCCCAAATAGTGAACTGCTGTGTGTATTAATTGATTAGAATTCAGCTTCACTTAACAATGACCAGCATTTCCCATATTCATGACAACAAATAAATTGGGTCAAGAGTTCCAACATAAGGAATGATCTGGAATTATGATTATTGTCCAGGAATAATAGGAACTATCAACACTTTCCAATGTACGGCACCAGCCAAGTGTTATTTCTACCTAGTCTCCAATGACATAAAATAGTAAGATTAAACGAGAACTTACCAGTTTGATCATTATTTTATGAGGCGTTACGTTGAGGGATTACGTGAAGATCCCGCCAGCACGCATGCGCGACATTCTTCAAAGCAGCGGTGAAATCACAGATGACAGAAGTTGACCTAAATATAGTAAGATAAGAGAACTAGAATTCCAGTTGACCTTTATGGTAGAGGGTTGGGCACGGATGGCAAGTAATCCCTCAACGTAACTCCTTATAAAATAATGATCTAATTTCAAACTGGTAAGTTCTCGTTTAATCTTACTATTTTATTTCGGAGTTATGTGAGTGACTATGTGAAGATTTCAAAGCTCTGTGATTTCATGCCATGAAAACAAGTCCATGCGTCGCACACTGCATCAGTTGGCCAAGGATGAGTGAACATTAATAATGCATTCAGACATGACATAGATATAGACATGTTGATGCTTTTAATGAACAAATAATGATAATAGTAACCTCCCTCAACTGGGAGGAAACTATAAACAGGACCTAAAAAGTTGGCAAATACCCCCGGTCTGGCAATGGGTTAGTTCTAAAATGTTTTTGAAAGATCGTTCGTTTGAACATCCTGCAGCTGCTAGGATGTGGTCCCGTGAAACGCCCATAACCCTGCTGCTGATATCGTTGCAGCCTAGGTGGAGTGAGACTTGAAATGTCAGAGTTCACTCCTGTAACCCAGAACCTGTTTTAACCACCTGGAGATGGTCTGTAGTGATACCTTCTTATGAGGCTTTATGTGACTAACAAATATTGCTAGTTCAGAGTCTCTAAGGCTCTAGTGGCCTTAACATACTGGTGTAGATGTGTGGCCACACACAACCGAAGGTCCATGGGATATGCCAACAAATCTAGTTTGAGATCTGATGTCCCTGGTGTATTTTGCTTGACTAAGTCATAAACATAAATGTTATATTGCCTGCAGATATAATCATCCTGTCCAGTCACGGCTGTGCAAAGACTGGACCTGTTGCGCTGAACTCAGCGCCATGAGCATAACCACTTTGTAAGTGAGTTTGACCAAGGACAGGGATGTTCCAATGTTAACATCCCATATCTCTGCGTACCTGGCCTGGGAGGTTTCGAGTTGAAGATACCCTTCATAATCTAGATGTCAGAAGGTGAGACCCGACAGTGGATTCTGCTTCCCGCAGCCAATATGATGAGAAGGCACGTTAGGCACAGTAAATGGCACTTCAAATTAATGATTGTCAAACCCCATATAGCACTGAACTTCAAAACGTCAGTCATCCATGCCGAATTATAGGTAATATTAGTATAAAACAAAAATGAGGAAGTACTGCTTATTTGGTGCTATCCCTGCAATTGCAGTGAGCATGTCCATGGTTTGGTTTAACAGCCCGAGCCGCAGGAACGGTCTTCCCAATCTGCAAGTCAATGAATTGATTATATTATGCAGAGGATGGTTTCCTGAGTCAAGGCTAACCACAATTTTTGTGTCATGAAATAACTATATACAGTTCTATTATCATTCCCAACATCGGTGGGAACCATGGCTGTATGGGCCAGTCAGGCACTACGAAAATGCCTGAAGCGGGAAATTGCTGAATTTTGCAAGACCCATCTGATGAGGCAAAATGGAAGAAGACATAAAGAACATTCCTCCCCAGTGTAGCGAGAATTCATCCATCGCCACTGATATGCCACATATTTTTGCAGCTGGTGATAGAGCCTGGATGCAAACATCTCGATCTTTTGGTGTTCCATCGAGCCCACAATGTCATTGAATACTTGTGATCCAACATCCATTCTGTGTAGTCCTTGACTTTACGTGATGATAAACCAGCGCCAAATGAAGTTAGGTAAACTATCACCAGATACTTTGGCTTGATTGCACCCATGTGATTAACATATAACAGCACCAGAGCGTATCACCTGGTGTGTATAGGTAGTTGATACCATATAACTGAACAATTGGCAACTCATGCAAACCCGGGATGCCCAACTGTTCCCAGTGGGATTTGAGGAAGGGCTCCAGCAGAATGGATGAGGAGGGGAGTCTGGTTAAAGAGGGTGGACTTGTCTGTTCTGAGCAGTCCCTGGGCTTCAGTCAAGGGTCAGTGTGTGGGGCAGTGCCCTGGGGTTTACACCCTGCTGATCCCTGTAGACATCCACCATGGTTCCCCGCTCCCCGTCCCTCTCTCAATGTGTGACGGAGAATGGCCGAGACTCTTGTGTACTGAGTTTGAAGCCATTACCCTGTCTGTGACGGTGATGAGAAACTGGAAGGACAGTGAGTTGTCCCTGACCCCGATGTAAACAACCCTTTATTCTGGAATCAACACCAGTACTTTTACTACTGATCTGGTTTAGAGAGGAAAGATCGCAAAGCAAGGTCATATTTTGTAGCCAGAAAATTCAAAACATGCAATTATTATTATCTTTAATTTTACTTCGGAGTAACGTGAGTGACTACGTGAAGAAGTCCTGCCAGAGCGCCTGCTTGTCATTACGTCAGATGCATTGGCAAGCACCGGACTGGTGGGGCAACGCTCCTGCCGGCGGTAAGTTTCAACCTAGAAGGTCAGTGTTTTTACTTACCAGCGTTTTTTGTTCAAGCAGAGCCTCTCTTTACAGAGGTTTCCTGCCGGACTTATCGGAGGTCCGATGCCTAAGCCGGCTATGGGCTGCGGGGGAACCCCGGTCCTACCGCAGAAGCGGAGAGCCGGCAAAAGATCGGGTTTCCTGATAACAGCCGCTGACAAATCAGTCAGTGGCTTCCAGCCTGCGGGGTTGCCGTTTAAATAATGCTAGAGTTGCTGACAGTCGGTCAGCGACTCACAGACACGGTGCCCCAGGCATGGAGTTAAATTGGAGGGAGAGAGAACTTGTGCAGTCCTATTGGAACTCACGGGTTGCAAGGGTTCCTCTTCGATAATAAGGGTATTTTTACCCTTTACAAATTCACAGGACCAAATTAGTGAGACTCCACTATAATAGCGCAGGCCTATGGGACAGGCCGCGCCAGCAGCGCCTAAGGACAGGGTTGCTCAAGGTCTCCCTGCTGGAGGGGGAGACCAGGACGGGTCAGTGTGGTACTGACGCCAAATCTATCACAGCGCGGGCCTATGGGAGAGCCGCGCCAACAGCGCCTGGGTCAGGGCTGCTTGATGTGTAAAAGCGCCAGCCTATGGGAGAGCAGCACTAGCAGCGCCAAGGACAGGGCAGCTTCATGTAAAAAAGCACCGGCCTCTACCAGAGGCAGCGCCGGCAACACCTGGGACAGGGTTGCTCAAGGTCTCCCTGCTGGACGGGGAGACCAGGACGGGTCAGTGTTCTACTGACGCCGTATCTGTCACAGCGCTGGCCTACGGAGAGCTGCGCCAGCAGCGCCTGCGATAGGGCTGCTTCATGTGTGAAAATGCCGGCCTATGGGAGAGCCGTGCCAGCAGCACCTACGAGAGGGCTGCTCAAGGTCTCCCTGTGGCAAAGGGCAGCCCAGTTCGGGTCAATGGGTTGCTGACACCAAACTTTTCACAGCGCAGGCTTACGGGAGAGCCGCGCCACAAGCACCTGTTGACAGGGCTGTGTGTATGACCTCCCATGAGCATCATCCGGGAGAGCCAGGGCAGTAGGATGCTGACCCTGAAGTTAAGGGAGCCATCACACCAGCACCTCGTTTAGGGCTGTATGTGACCTCCCGTGCGCATCATCCGGGAGAGCCAGGGCAATAGAATGCTGACCCTGAAGTTGGTGTCACTGCTTATGTGCATACACCAAAGCACAAGAGCCACGCTCCAGGTGTCCCGGATGTGGTTAGCAAGTTACCATACCGGTGAAGTCGGGGATGACAATTTGGCCAGCAAAGTAATGGTCCTCACCAGTTCCAGGACTTCATAACGGAAGAAATTCACATATCAAATACCTGTTTACTGTGCATCGCTGTAAAGGAGCGCATCGTGAGGGCGCATGAATTAACGCTGCAAAAGACCTAAAAAATAAATAAATAAATAAATAAAACTGGTTGAAGCAGGAATTATACCCATTTGTTAGTTTAATATTTATGAATAAATATCCAGCCTACGCTCAACCCATGGTTCACAACCTTGCGCAGATCCTCTAGTACCCAGGGGAATACCTGGACGATGAGACTAAAACTGAGGTCAGGATGCAAAAACCATATCCTTTCACATTATGAAACAGTAAGTGAATATTGGACTGTATCCGGGGATCTCAAATAGGTATCTCGGGAGTACATCTACTCGTACAAAATAGACATAGTTTGGTATTGGGGTTCAATATCACTAACTCTATAGGTGGATGATGCATATCAGCCTTAACAATTGTGTCCAATTCCCCAGCCAAAAGGACGATGGTGGGTGTCGAGTCATTCTGGGCCGGAACATACTTAACCCTTAAGGTCCAGTATAAAAGGTTAAAAAAAAATGTCAGTATTGTAACTGGGATGAAAAAGGGTGTTATATTGGCAGCCATAGATCTGAAAGATAAATATTCATCTACCACACACCTGTTGAAAGGTTAGGTCCTCACCCATCTAATTAAACTTAGATTAGTACCATTTAGAATGATTGGCTATTTGAGGTCACCATTGGTTAATCAACACAGTATTTTGCCTATGGCCAAAATTGTAACTAATGTCTCACGATGTACTAGCGACATTCTGACTCAATAACCTTTAGTTAACAAACTGATGTTAGCCACTGATATCAAGTCTGGCTGGGGTGGCAGATAAAATGTGAAAGAAGCATTAACCCTGCAGAGGCTGGGGTAAACTGCGTAGAATTGCTGGGTGCATTCTATGGCCTAAAGAATTCTGCTCAACAAAGCATGATTGCATGTGCAGCTTCAGATTCACAATACCACAGCTGGTACCCATATCAATCACATGGGTAGAATGAGGTCATTATTCTGTAACAGTCTGCCTAGCCTTATCTGGCACTGGTGCATTACAAGGAACATCTGGGTCTCAGATATCTACCTATCAGGTAGAGATAATGCGAAAGTTGCAGACACCAGGTCATGTAAATTCCATGACAAACATAAAATGAATTAAGAATCCAAAAGTTTCAAAATCATTGTTAGCTGGTATGGATTGCCAGACATAGATCTGTTGCATCTGGGTTAAATTATCAGTACCTGTATTTGGCATGGGAACTAAATCTAGGGGCAGTAGCGGAGGATACATTCTCGCTACATTGGGGATGTATGTTCTTACGCTTTCCCCATTTCTTCCTCATTCAATCAATGTCTCACCAAAATAGGGTATGACTACACTTAGGTGTTTAGTGGGTTCTAAACTGGTCCACACAGCATGGTCCCATTCGTTTGAGACGGATGACACAGCATTCATGATCATCCCAATTACAGTAACTTGTTGGTTTACACTGGGACAGGAGGAAAGTTCCCCTTTACATGAGCATATTAATTTATTGATTTAGACATAGAAATTAGGTGCACCGCCATTCAATATGATCATGGCTGATCATCCAACTCAGTATCCCATACCTGCCTTCTCTCCATACCCTCTGATCCCACAAGGGCCACATCTAACTCCATCTTAAATATAACCAATGAACTGGCCTCAACTACCTCTGTGGCAGAGAGTTCCAGAGACTCACCACTCTCTGTGTGAAAAAAGTCTTTCTCATCTCGGTCTTAAAGGATTTCCCCCTTATCCTTAAGCTGTGACCCCTTGTCCTGGTTATGGATTATGGATTACGTACAGGCAGATAAGAGTTAGCCTTGGCATCATGTTTGGCACAGACATTGTGAGCTGAAGTGCCTGTTCTTGTGCTAGACCAGTGTTCCTCAACCGGGCTTCTCCGAAACGCGAGGGTTCCACGAGTGGTCGTTACGGGTTCCGAGAGAAATAATGTTAAATAGGCTAATCCTTTGTAAATGCATTTTTGAGTCATTTTTGTTTAATTTAATATTCGTAATTTTATTACACACGTACGTCATATTTAGCGACGCCATATTTAGCGACGTCCATACGGCGCCAGTGGGAAACGGCCTTTACTGGTCAGTGGACAGGAGCTGTACGTGACGGATGCGTGTCAAGTGACTCACTCGAGTACAGACGCACGCACTGTCTCCAGTCCTGTCTGTGCTCCTGCCTTGCAGGTATTGTTCCCTCATTCACCCACGTTATTCAGTAATATTTACCCATCATTTAGGAATGCTCTATGAATTTTTTAAATGCAAGTACGTTTATGTTTATTTTTGTTAGTGTATCAAATGTTTATTTATGTATGTTTTTGTTAGTTTATGAAAAGTTTGTGTCTCTCTTCCGCTAGTTTTTCTGTTTGCCTTTATTTGCTTCTGTTTTGAACAATCAGTTTGATTTCAGTTATTTTTTAATAACTTTTAATAATTATTAATAAACTTGAGAAAAACACGTTATTTTTTGCTCAAACCAGTTATCATAAAAATATATTATGTTGGCTTTATGAACTTTAAGTTTATGAAAGAGATTAATAAAGATATATAATTTTTTTTTATGTAGCGGTTCCCTGAGACATGAAAATCGTTTCAATGGTCCTGCAAGGGTAAAATGGTTGAGAAGCACGACTGTTCTCTTCTAAGACAAAGAACTGAAGAGTAGCTAAGTTTAAAAAAAAAAGACCATTGCAGTGGTGCACTAAAGATTTCTCCATCTTGGGAACCACTCTTGCTCAAGGGGTGGAGAAAGTGGACATAACACGTCGCACCAAACAAAAAAACATTGAAAGGAAAAAGAAAAGGATTGAGGGTGACGGATGACTGATGTCAGGGAAGGAAACGCAAAAGGGAGATGAGAATTGAGTCGGAAAGGTGGAGAGACCTATTTTGAAACTTTTACTTCACTTTGAAAGAAATCTTATCCATCAGCCGCTGTAAGATTAGCAACACCATCCTGGGGCTGTGCAGGTTCTGACTGGCTGAGGGGCGTCCAAAATCACAGCCCCCACCAAATTATCTCCAGTCGTCTTCAAACATCTTCAAACACACCTAGTGCTTTAATGTCAGGCTGTCTCACAGATCAAATGTCAGGTCTCTCACAAAGGAATACGGCCTCAAAAGAGACTGCAAAAAAACCCAAAAAATCAGTGCACGCTAGTGGATTTCCTGGGAAGATTGCCTCCCAGCGCTCATTCACAAAATTCTCAGGAATGTCCCTGAATGGGTTTTAAAACCTCAGCAGTTTCTTTCATGTTACCAGACTCTGGACTCATCTCTTGCCTCCGGATCAAAGGACGAAAGATTGTTTCAAAGCTGGTTTTAACTCAATTTGTATCTTCTGACCAGACTGCTCCAGGGACTCAGACAATTGAGTAGAACCGTCGATATGATTACGATGGTCTGGAGAGATAGTACTAAAAAACAATATGTATCTCATATTAAGAAATGGGAGATGACCTGGTTACAGTTAAATATATCTTATCATAAGTTGCAGGCATACCGGATGTATTCCTGGCTACATTGCATTTTGACGAGCAGTTAAGCTATAGTGCAATTTATAGTGCTGGAAGTACTTTGTCCTACCTCGGGCAAGGGTCCGGACAACACTCTGTCGGATCTCATCTATTGGTGGCCGATTCATAGGAAGTATTTTAACAAAACCCTCCAAGACATACATATTCAGAAATCTGGGATGTGAGCATAGTTCTCACGCTGCTTTGGCAATGGGCTCCAATTACATCTCTGCCTTTCAGGAAGTTAATGCTCAAAGTGATCATGTTGCAGCATTATGGGTCCAAATATTGCAAAAGTTATGACTGGACAGCATGCATTCTTCTGTAGATGATATTGTGTTTTATGCATATGATCTAATCAAATGGAGCAGGCCAGGGATGGCTGGAACCAAAATAAGCTTAAAATATACCCATTGATCTAAGACTATATGTAATTACGCATCTGAGCTAATAATATCAAGGTCATCAAGAGTCTCAGAGGCTCTGAAACAGCGATGGTCATCAGGCACATAAAAGCTCATACAAAGGTGTCAGTACAAGCTATTGCTAGATGACCGAAACAGGTTTGCATTTTGCTGGAGTAGGCACTGATGTGTTTAAATCACTCTACCAGGGCAGCATCGACGTACGCAGCAAAGGCGCAGGACTTGCCATTAGACCAAATCCTCACCGCAGGATAGTCCAGTTAAGGAACCTTTTAGGGTTTCTGACAAACCTGTCCTAGCAATGCAAAGATTGGGCAAGCTGTTTTGGGTTCTGTTTGAGTTCTCCTTTGTAATTTCCCCCTGCGAAAGAGGGGTTATTACTGTTGTGTAAAATGTTATTGTTTAAGCCATTTATTGTGTAAATTAAACAATGTTTTATACATTATTTGGTTATCCTGTGTCAACCAAGGCAGTGTGTCGTATGGAACTGTATCTACGGCATGAAATCACAGAGCTTTGAAATCTTCACGTAGTCGCTCACGTGACTCCGAAGTAAAATAGTAAGATTGAACGAGAGCTTACCAGTTTGAAGTTTGATCCTTATTTTATGAGGAGTTACGATGAGGGATTACGTGCCCTCCGCTCCCACCCTCATAATCTAAAGGATCATCTGGTAGTTCTAGTCTTCTAAGCCTTACTATGTTATTTCGGCTATTGGGTTTCTGTGTTTTCACGCCTGCAGCTTTGAAGTATGACAAGCATGCGCTCTGGCGGGGCTTCTTCACGTAATCCCTCATCGTAACTCCTCATAAAATAAGGATCAAACTTCAAACTGGTAAGTTCTCGTTCAATCTTACTATTCTTACGTACTTTCGTGATGTAAACATTGTAAATCTCCAGTCAATGATGTTCCCTCCTTTACTGAAACAACCCTGACTGATCATAGCTGTGTCATTGGGTTGGAGAACATGATCCCACAGGTGAACATTAGTTATCTCTCCGACAAAGGACTGATTGATGTCAAAACCTCCACCAACTGAGTCTTGGTCCTGACCTAGAATAAACTGACCCGACCCTTTGCACCAACCTTCCGTAGACTGCGTCTCCCATTGACCCAGATTGTTATCTCACCCCCCTGAGACTCCCAGGTCACACAGATGTGTCTCAGTAAAGAATTTATGTCTGGGATGTAAAACTCAGTTACAACATTTGTTAAATACAACCAGAGTTGTGTTTTAGATTCTTCCCAAATCAGCAGTTCGTTGTCAGAAAAGCTCATTGCGTCGGAGAGCAAACTGTAAGAAGAGCGAGTCGCTTCAGAGGCTGCCCTGAAGCAGGCAGTAAAGGCGGTCAAACTGGTGAAGTCAAGCGCTTGCAACCGGACAAAGCTGTTGCATGTTTTGGTTGTAGAATATCACTGATTTCGCATCTAATTCTGTAAAATGTGAAGAAATTGTCCTATGTCCGTTTAAAGTTGCAGCTTTAAGATAAGATAAGATGCATTTATTCGTCACATGTGCCAATTGGCACAGCAAAATTAAATCACCATACAGCCATACATTAAAAATAAAGAACACAACATGGAGTAGATAGGATTCAACATAAAACATCCCCCCACAGCAGGATCAAAATTTCCTACTGTGAGGGAAGGCACCAAAGTCAGTCTCTTCCCCTGATGTTCCCCAATGTTCCCCCGTGGTCAGGGCCTCCCCAAGCCCCCTGCAGTCGCCGCTACGGGCGGCCCGATGTTCAGGCCCGCTCCCCGGGGTGATGTAAGTCCGACGTCGCGGCTGAGGGACCTCCTCAGCGGCCTGGACCCCGAGTCGGCCCCCTCCTACCGGAGTCCGCGGCTCCCAAAGTCCACTGGCCGCGCCGGGTGGAGATGCAACGCTGGAGGCCCTCGGCAAAGGGCCCCAGGACTCCACGATGACAGTCAGCGCCGCCCGCGTTGGGAGCTCTCTAAACCAGAGCTCCACGATGCTGGAGCAGCGGCCCAACGCTCCGGAGCTCCAACGACGACCCAGGTAGGCATCGCCCGCTCCGCGGTGACTCCAGCGCCGCCGCTGTTGTTGCAGTTTTGGTCCGGTCCCCGGTCCCCGGCAAGACAGGCCGCTCGGATCCAGGAGGTAGGCCGCGAGGTGGGAGGCGAGGACGCGACTCGGAGAAATAGTCGCGTCCCCGCCAGGAAGCGACTGGGAGTTTGTTTCCCCCTTACCCTATCCCCCCTCCCCCACATAGAAAAGTTAAAGACTCCCCCAAAAACAAACTTTAAACTGACTAAAAATTTAAAAAAAAGGTGGAAAAACAAACGGCCTGCAGGCAGAGGCTGCTGTCAGTCCATCGCCCCATGGCATCTATTTACCATCTGAGATGGAGCACAGGGTAACTAGCGAGCAGTTTTCTGCAAAGGGATGTTTTATTTAAATCGGAGACAGAGTGGGAGATGTTTCTGTCATGTGTTCTGCAGAACCTGCATTAAAGTCTGTTTACAGCTCGTAAAGAATGGAGCTTTGCTGAAACTGTTCTGATGAATCAGCCAGAGCTGATGCACCAAGTCGTGGAGCACTGTGGAACCAGAGATCACTGCATCCCAAGAGTAAAACCATAGGATGCAGATCCCAGCCTTGAAACCAAGTCAATACCTTCCCCTCTCTCTTCCCGCCTGTCTGAATGAGAGCCTGTGGACTTGGTGCAACACCCGCTGGTTTGCAGCTTTGCCGGTGGTCGTCACCAGTTCCCCGGGTTGAGCCTGAAGCCGTGCAGTCGGGGGGAAAAACTGGTCGCAGGCAGCACAGCACGGAATTGTCTCCAACGGTGGTTCAACGTCAATGCCACAGATAAAGTGATATCAGTACCGGCCCTCCCTGTGGTACTGGATACCACAAGCAACTGCTGAACTCTGTATGAGATCAACTATTACAACATAAACGAGCACAATATCTGTATTTCATTTTTTCAATTTTACAAATATTACACATCAGAATAGGGAAAAAATGCGACAGGTTGACAAAGTGAAGCAATATAAAAAACTCAAGATGGTTTGTCATATGTACAACAGAACAAATAAATCCTTGCAGCTGCATAAAAGGGATGTAAGCACAATACTCATAGATAGAAAATAATTAAGGGGAAATATCAACAAACGAATAACCTCAGGAACTGGTACAAAATAGCCCAAAGTACTTAGTGCAACCAGAGACAGTTCACAGTTTAGTTAGGTTCATGGTATTCAAGAGGCTGGTGGTTGTTAGGAAGAAGCTATTGAACATGGTGATCAGAGTTTTCAGACCCCTGTACATTGTTCCTGATGGTAGTGAGCTGAGAGCATAGCCAGGATGGTGTGTGTCGTTGATGGTGCTGGCTGCCTTTTTGAGGTAGTGCCTCCTGTAGCTCCCTTCACTGGTGTGGAGGTCAGTATCCATGATGGAGCAGGCAGTGTCCACCACTTTTTGTAATCTTCATTCCTGGGCATTCGAGTTGCTGAACCAGGCGTGTTGCAACCGGTCCATATGGTCTACCATACACCTGTACAAGTTTAAGCGAGCAAACATCCTGATGACAATAGACAATAGGTGCAGGAGTAGGCCATTCGGCCCTTCGAGCCAGCACCGCCATTCAATATGATCATGGCTGATCATTCACAATCAGTACCCCGTTCTGCCTTCTCGCCATATCCCCTGACTCCGCTATCTTTAAGTGCCCTATCTAACTCTCTCTTGAAAGCATCCAGAGACTTGGCCTCCATTGCCTTCTGAGGCAGATAATTCCACAGATTCACAACCCTCTGCGTGAAAAAGTTTTTCCTCATCTCCGTTCTAAATGGCCTACCCCTTATTCTTAAACTGTGGCCCCAGGTTCTGGACTCCCCCAACATCGGGAACATGTTTCCTGCCTCTAGTGTGTCCAAACCCTTAATAATCTTATATGTTTCAATAAGATCCCATCTCATCCTTCTAAATTCCAGAGGGTACAAGCCCAGCCGCTCCATGCTATCAACATTTGCAGGCACTGCTCGGGAGGGTTTAAACTGGGAGTGAGGAGACAAGGCAGTCATGTGGCAGATGGGTACGGTGAGGCAAATATAAATGGTAAAGCAACTGAGGTAAGTAGACAGAACAGACAGGGGCTAAACAGGGAGTGATGAAGGCCTGAGCTGCATTGATTTTAATGCAAGATTCCTGACAGGGCAGATAAACTCAGCATCTATTGGTACAAGAGATAGGAATATTATGTTAGTGGTGCTATATTTGTTTCATGGAGATGTCATCATAGGATATGTGGAAGACAGGACACGAGTGATTAGCATTTGTTTGAGTGTTGAAGTAATCGTCTGTAGTTTCTATTACTTAGTTAATATTTACATAGTTACAGTACTGAGCAGTGCATACTGGTAGCATAGTTGGTGAGAACAGGTATTGAGGGGGGTGGTTCTGGGATGCCAGAAGTAGCTTGTTGAGGTGTTGTGGACCAAACTCAACAAAACACCAGTGAAGAGAGGACCCACTTGATAAGTTATGTAAAGACATCTTAGATTTTCATGTGTCCTTGGGATTGGGTTTCTTTTGGTTAAACATTTGGCTTGTGTGTTTATCAGCTCAATAAGCTTATGTAGATAGCTTATTACTGAATATGGAGTTAATTATGGTCCCACAGCATAAGCATTTTAGAGGGTACACAAAAAGCTGGAGAAACTCAGCGGGTGCAGCAGCATCTAAGGAGCGAAGGAGATAGGCGACGTTTCGGGTCGAGACCCTTCTTCAGGGCATTTTAGATACTACTTTGTCATTGGGCATGGTTTTCCTGGTGTTATAGCATGTACTTTGTGCTTCAACAGTAATTTAATTTAGCTATTACGGAATTATAACTATTGCGGTATTATAGCTGTTACAGAAACAAGACTGCACAGTGGCGCAGCTGGTAGAGGCTGATGCCTCAGAGCGCCAGAGGCACAGGTTCGATCCTGACCTTGGGTTCGGCCTGTGTGGAGTTTGCAAGTTTTCCCTGTGACCATGTGGGTTTCCTCTTGGTTCTCTGGTATCCTCCTAGATCCCAAAGACGTACACGTTTGCAGGTTGATTGACCTTTATAAATTGACCCTATGTGGAGAGTTGATGACAACGCGAGATAGCAGAGAACTAGTGTGAGCAGCTGACCAGTGGTCAGTGTCCACTCAGTGGACAGATCTTGTTTTCTAAATTAATTAATGTAGGGGTTTATAGAAGGGCAGGACTGGCAGCTCAATATTCCGGGGTTCTCATGTTACCACTTTGATAGAGGTGGAGGGAAGGGATGAGTGAGTGATGTGTGTTGATTAGGGACTACATCATGGCAGCATTTAGAGAGGATATTCTTAGAGGATCATCCAGTATGTGGACTTAGAAATAGGAACAGATGATCAATTTGATGGGATTGTGTTGTAGACCTGCCAATTGTAAATAAAATTAGAGGAGAAAACATGGAGGGAGTTAGCTATAAGAATAATAATGCTGTCATGATAGGTGATTTCAATATGCCTCACATTGACTGCCTTTGTGCTAAGGGCTTGGATGGGGTAGAATTGGTTAACTGTCCAGGAAAGTAGATGTCTGGTCCAAGCCAGAGGAGGCTGCAGGAGAAATTACCTGCCCCGCTTTTTTCATTGTACAACTATGCCGATCTCTTGCCTGTACAACTCTGTGAACTGTGTGACACTATTCCTTCTAACTCCTGTGCCAGTCAATCAGTGTACTTTCCCCTCGAGAAAAAGCCATCCTGTTTGACGTTTGCTTCATTTTGACACAGGTCGCTTTGGTTACTGAGGTTCTGGGTACTTCAAAGGCTGATGATCGGACTTAACACCAATGAAGACATTGACCTTTCCAAAGGCATCCAGGGATGAATCCTGTCTTGGTGTAATCTGGCTGTTATTTCTCCATGAATTATAAGGTGTGTCAAGAGGCAGAGTGCGGAGGACAGAGGTGACCAGCGGACACAAGATTCCAGTCAGCAACGTGTGGTTTGCTGATTTATTCCTGTGGCTCAGTGTGATGTCCACAGCACTGGTCAGTGTATGCCCACATCTTTTCATATCGCAGCATATTTTTCTTAGTTCATTCATAAAGTCATGGACCTATAAACAGGCCCTATCAGCAGATCAGCTCCACACTGTACTGTCATGAATCAAATTAGTGATGGATACTGAGGGTGCACTGTTAACTGGAGACAGATTTCACACACACGATCCATTCTGTTTTGATGCTCGTTTATTAAGCTGATGAAACTGCAATGTTACAGTTCAATCACAATCACTGGAAGCACAGAACACATTGTGAGCTTTCCAAACCTTGGTGTAACAAACAATGTGAAATCAAGAGGGTAATACAGAGAAAGACAGTAATAATTCCAATCAGCACAATTTAAATCAAGACAGGATCAGCCTCCACCACAGGGACTTTCCCTCAGTCTGCCCATCACCACCACCACCGTGCCCCAGACACTTTCTTGTCTACATGTGTGGGTCAGAGAGATGGCACCAAATGCCCCGAAACACTGCTCTGTACTGCTGCACCTTTTAACTGGGATGCCCAACTGCTCCCAGTGGGATTTGAGGAAGGGCTCCAGCAGAATGGATGAGGAGGTGAGTCAGGTTAAAGAGGGCGGACTTGTCTGTTCTGGCCAGTCCCTGGGCTTCAGTCAAGGGTCAGTGTGTGGGGCAGTGCCCTGGGGTTTACACCCTGCTGATCCCTGTAGACATCCACCATGGTTCCCCGCTCCCCGTCCCTCTCTCAATGTGTGACGGAGAATGGCCGAGACTCTTGTGTGCTGATCTTGAAGCCATTACCCTGTCAGTGAGGGTGATGAGAAACTGGATGGACAGTGAGTTGTCCCTTACCCTGATGTAAACAGCCCTTTATTCTGGAATCAACACCACTACTTTTACTACTGGTCTGGTTTATAGATGAAAGATTGCAAAGCAAGGTCATATTCAGCTAGAGCAGTTTGAGGAGATTGTTTTCCCCTCTGCAAATTTTAATGCTTTTTGTAGCTGATGTTTTCAAATGTTACAGTCCACATTGTCTTCAATCTTCACACTCCCTCCAGCTGTATATCTTGTTGTTCCCCAGTTGATGATGTTGCCTCCGATTCCACAACAACCGTGACTTACCAGCATAATCTCCCTGGGTTTTAGAACATAACTCCACATGTTAACGTTAGTCATCTCCCCAACAAAGGACTGATTGATGTCAAAACCTCCACCAACTTTGTCCTGCTCCTGACCAAGAATAAACTGACCACCACCTTTCAAATACAAACCCTTCCTGCCGATTTTCTGCAGACTGCGCTCCCCATTGACCCAGACTGTTACCGCACCCTCTCTCGATTCCCAGGTCATACAGATATGTCTCAGTAAGGAATCCATTTTGGGGAGGAAAAACTGGGTAAAATAGTGCCTTAAATACAGGGAGACCCAACCATTAGCCATTTGCCAAATCAACAGTTCGTTGTGGTGGCGACGTGTTGCATAGGAGACCAAACTGTAGTCGCGGCGGGCTTCTGATGCAGCCCTGAAGCAGATAGTAAAGGCAGACAATCTGGAGAAATGCCTTGGGAATACTCTGATGTAGCTGGTATATGTTTTTCTTGCAAAGATCAAGGACTTCCCCTCCAAGCCTGTAAAACATGAGAATGTGAATACGGTTAATTGAATTTGAAATGTAACCGGTTGCCTTTGTCATAAGGAATAGGAGTAGAATTAGGCCATTCGGCCCATCAAGTCTACTCTGCCATTCAATCATGGCTGATCTACCTCTCCCACCTAACCGCATTCTCCTGTCTTTGGAGAGGGTGCAGAAGAGATTTTACGGGATGTTTCCTGGAATGGAGGATTTTAGTTTAGAGATACAGAATGGAAACAGGCCCTTTGACCCATCGATCACCAGTTCAATACTATTCCACTTTTGTATCCACATCCTACACACTACGGGCAATTTACAGAGGCCAATGAAACTACAAACCTGAACGTCTTTGGGATATGGGAGGAAGCTAGAGAATCTAGGGGAAACCCACACAATCACAGGGAGAACGTGCAAACTCCACACAGACAGCACCTAAGGTCAGGATCCAACCCGAGATTCTACCTGCTGCACCACTGTGCCAACCCATGAGAAGAGGTTGAACAAACTTGGATAATGTCAGAAGCTGAGGAGCGACCTGATGGAAACATGTAAAGTTATGAGAGGCATGAATATGGTAGATAGTCAAACGCTGGAGCGCATGGGTCATAGTCATACACCACATTGTGACACATTGCCTTCAGCCCAACTTGGCCCTGCTGACCAAGATGCCGATCTAAGCTAGTCCCATTTGCCCATGTGTATCCCGTATCATTCTAAACCTTTCCGATCTCTGTACCTGTCCAAATGTCTCCTAAATGTTATCGTACCTGCCTTAAGCACTTCTTCCTGGAGCATTCCATATATCCACCTCCATCTGTGTAAAAAAGAAAGTTTCCCCTCAGGTTCCTATTAAATCTTTCTCCTCTCAACCTAAACATATAAAAACATAGAAAATAGGTGCAGGAGCAGGCCATTCGGCCCTTCGAGCCTGCACCGCCATTCAATATGATCATGGCTGATCATCCAACTCAGTAGCCTGTACCTGCCTTCTCTCCATACCCCCTGATCCCTTTAGCCACAAGGGCCACATCTAACTCCCTCTTAAATATAGCCAATGAACTGGCCTCAACTACCTTCTGTGGCAGAGAATTCCACAGATTCACCACTCTCTGTGTGAAAAATGTTTTTCTCATCTTGGTTCTAAAAGACTTCCCCCTTATCCTTAAACTGTGACCCCTTGTTCTGGACTTCCCCAACATCGGGAACAATCTTCCTGCATTTAGCCTGTCCAACCCCTTAAGAATTTTGTAAGTCTCTATAAGATCCTCTAAATTCTAGCGAGTACAATTCTAGCGATAAGGCATCTACTTCGTGATTCACCTAATCTATGCTCTCGTGATTTCATATAAGATTGCTCCTCAGTCTCTTAATTCTCCTTAATCTTCAATGCAAAAGCTATTCACCCAGATGATTTGCTGGTAAGTATATTTCTGCATCCCCCTTTCTACTGTAGGGATTCACTTTATATCAGATGCCTGCATCTGACCCACGCCTCCTGCTTTTTTCAGACTGACTGCTCAATATCTGTTGCTGTGCTCAATTTCATGCTGTGCCCAGCCTTGGGTGAAAGCTTGAAGGCAAGTTTTCCTTTCACAGAGAGTGTTGGAAGCCTGGTGCTTGGGGATGTAGCATAAGCAGATACAATAGCAATGTTTAAGGAGCATTTAGACAGACACATGAACATGAACAAGGTTACAGACCATGTACAGGGAGAACTAGTGGGCTGAAGAGCCCGTTCTTGTGCTGTACTTTTTTATGTTCTATCCCTCACTACCTTTCACATAAACAGCAAGCACCATTTACCAAAGGCATAATTTCTAGACCAGGGGAAGTTTTGAAGACCGTCAAGTGATTGATTTGACGGTTTGCCTGAAATACGTCACGTTTTGTCCTCGTATCACCCGACCTATCACCTCTTCCTATTCTCCCTGTGCTAAAGAGATAAAACCGGACATTCTTCACCACCAGAAATAACTACAAAGATCCCAATAATCTGGTGCAGGGAAGAACAACAAAATTCGGGAGTTGATGTTTTTTATACAGTGCACTCAGTGAGTTAACTGGTTCCCACCCACCAAGTATTGCCAAAGTGTTGGCACATTCATGTCCTATCAAACAGGCTGGGGGGAGGGGGGGACACCTTGGGTCTTCCCGATGGTGACTCAGGACCACATGGAGAGATCTGCTGCCTAGGCACAGACCCGGAATGGAATCTGGGCTTCTGCTGCCCTGCACGCTCCTCAGTACCTCTGTCCTCAGATGCACCATGACTGATGCTTGCACTCAGCAACACCTCACATCAAAAAAAATACTAACCTGCGCTGTCCGATCCCGACAGGTAAATGCACAGCACAAGCAAAATTGGAATGAAGAGCTTCATCCTGTCTCCAACCTGTTAAAACAAAGAATCATTTCAATTGGTGTCAATCGATTGAAACTGAGAACCAGCAGCCGGTCCCGTGTGTCAGCAACACACAAACTGTCCCTCTGGTACTCACTGTGCCCGTCTCCAACAAGCCAGTTTCACCTCAACTGGGTCCAATGCCCTGGGCACAAGATGCTGCAATTTATATCCTGCTGAGCCCAGTCAAAGCCAATCACAGGAGGAAACTGAAGGGGTGATACTTAGAGAGCCGCCACTGCTCTGTGTGTCGACATCAATGGTCTTCTCCGTTGGCATCAGATAGTGAGGAAGTTGATGTGGAACGAGACAATCTGATTCACTCTTCCTGAGAGATGGGAAACAACCCCCACCCAATCGCAGGTCTTCCCCTGCCCCAACTCTTTCGGGAGCCAATTCCAGGGATTTAGTCGGAGTAGATGTAGGAACAAATCGGATGAGTTGGGCCGAATGGCCTGATTCCCTGCTGTATAACACTATGACTCTATGTAAATAAATGAGCCCATTATACTCAGTGGGATTTCAATGGCTTGGAATCCTGATATAGAGTATATCAGGATAGTTTTCAATGCCTGGCATTGACAGGTTATTGCAGTCCTGCTGCAGAGTCTCGACCTGAAGCAGCGACTATCCCTCTGCCTTTACAGATACTACTGGATCCGCTGAGTTTCTCCAGCAGTTTGTTCTTTGCTCCAGATTCCTGCAGCTGCAGTCTCGATAATTGTTGGCGCTAGAAGAGGGAACCCAGTGGGCGTTGGAGAGACCCACAACTTCATGTTCCTGGGCATGCATATCTCTGAAGATCTGTCCTGGACCGAGCGCATTGATGCAATCATAAAGAAAGCCCATCAATGCCTCGTCTTGAAAGTTGAAGAGATTCGGAATATCAACAAATACACCGTGAATTTCTACAGATGCATGGAAGAGCTGGCTGCATCGCGGCTTGGTGTGGCAAGTTGAATGTCCAGGAACAAAGATTATGAGAAGTGGTGGACATTGTCCAGTCCATCACAGGTACTGACCTCCCCACCATTGAAGGAATCTATAGGAGACACTGCCTCATAAAGGCAGCCAGCATCACCAAAGACTTGCACCACACTCGCATCTCACTACTACCATCAGGAAGAAGGTACAAGAGACAGAACTGTGGCCAGATTTAAGAGTAGCCTCTTCCCAACAACCATCGGGCTCTTGAAAACTACAAAAACACTAACTAAACTATGGACTAACGTGTGTTGCACTAATGATGTAAGGCCTTTTGTGCTAATATTAGGCTATTTATTAATTTTTTTGTGCATTACAGATTATCTATGTATATTGCCTTTTAGAAGCTTTAGACTTTAGAGATACAATGCAGAAACAGGCCCCTCCGCTCACCGACCAGCCTTCACCCTGCACACTGGCACAATTTACCATTTCTACCAAAGTCAATTAACATAACCCTTTGGATTGTGGGAGGAAACCTGAACACCTGGAGAAAACCCATGTGGTCACGGGGAGCATGTACAACCTCCGTACAGACAGCACCCATAGTCAGGAGCGATCCCTGGTCTCTGGCGCTGTAAGGCAGCAACTCTATCACTGTGCTGGCTTTTGTAAGTAAGAATTTCATTGTCCCATTGTCGGTATATATATGACAATTAAACACTCTGAGCCAACGTTTTGGTCTATTTCTGGGTATGTGGACCACACAAGGCTCGATGAATGAGGTGGACTACTTATGAGAGACTCTCAATCACAACCAGGAATTGCAGCCACAGAGAGTGTACCGCTATTATCAAAGATATAATAGCGGCGCGTTTGCATAGTAGTAACAGGATGAAATCATGCTTAGCAAATCTTCTGGCATTTTTTGAAGATGTAACAAGTTAAATAGACAAGGAAGAGCCAGTGGATGCAGTATATCAAGACTTTCAGAAAGCCTTTGATAAAGTCCCACACAGGAGATTAGTGGGCAAAATTAGAGCACATGGTATTGGGTGTAGGGTAATGGCATGGATAGAAAATTGGTTGGCAGACAGGAAACAAAGAGTAGGGATTAACAGGTCCCTAGTGGGGTGCTGCAAGGCTCTGTGCTGGGACCGCAGCTAGTTACAATATTGTTTAATGATTTAGATGAAGGAATTTAAAGTAAGATTAGCAAATTTGCAGATGGACAAAGCTGGGTGGCGCTGTGAACTGTGGAGAGGATGCTATGAGGATGCAGAGTGACTTGGACTGGTTGGGTGAGTGGGCAGATGCATAGCAGATCCAGAATAACGCGGATAAATGTGAGGTTATCCACTTTGGAGGCAAGGACGGGAAGGCAGATTATTATCTGAACGATGTCAGGTTAGGAAAAGGGGAAGTACAAACCTTTCTTTTTACAAACCTTGTTCTCGGGGTATCTAAAACTAAATTTTATTAGTCGTTTAAGTTATGACATCAGATGGAAGTTGCAAACCAATTCTCGTTGCACTTATGTGTAATGTCAATAAAATATATTATTATTATTATTATTATTATTATTATTAAGTACAATGAGACCTGGGTGTCCTAGTACATTAGTCACTGAAAGTAAGCATGCAGGTACAACAGGCAGTGAAAAAAGCTAATGGCAGGTTGGCCTTCATAAAGAGAGGAGTTGAATATAGGAGCAAAGAGGTTCTTCTGCAATTGTACAGGGCCCTGGTGAGACCACACCTGGAGTATTGTGGGTAGTTTTGGCCACCTAATTTGAGGATGGACATTCTTGCTATTGAGGGAGTGCAGCGTAGGTTCACGAGGTTAATTTCTAGGATGGCGGGACTGACATATGCTGAAAGAATGGAGCGGCTGGACTTGTATTCACTGCAATTTAGAAGGATGCGAAGGGATCTTATTGAAACATATAAGATTATTAAGGGAAGTGACACGCTAGATGAAGGAAAAATGTTCCTGAAGTTAGGGGAGTCCAGAACCAGGGGTCACAGTTTAAGAGTAAGGGGTAAGCCATTTAGAACTGAGATGAGGAGAAACCTTTTCACCCAGACAGTTGTGAATCTGTGGAATTCTCTGCCTCAGAAGGCAGTGGAGGCCGATTCATTGGATATTTTCAAGAGAGAGTTAGATAGAGCTCTTGGGGCTAACAGAATCAAGGGATATGGGGAAAAAGCAGGAATGGGTACTGATTTTGGATGATCAACCATGATCATATTGAATAGCGGTGCCTACTCCCACATCTATTTTCGATGTTTCTATGTTAGAGCACCACTCCGTAGCCTGAATTCCCCGCTTTTAAACCTCTAGGGAGTGGATACTGGACCTGGCCTTCGTCCGGGGAGAGGCAAGCGTTTATATATTGGATTATTCTTGCACTGAGGATGTGGTCATGTCCTCTGACAACTGACAAAGTCATAGAGCATGATAACAGGCCACTTTGGCCATCTCGTCCATGCTGACCTAGATGCTCCATCCAAGCTGATCCCATTTGCCTGCATTAGAACCTCTGAACATTTTCTATCTATGTACCTGTTCAAGTGTGTATGAATGCTGTTATTGTACCAGCCTCAACTACTTCCTCTGGCAGCTCTTTCCAAATACCCACCACTTGCTGAGTTACTCCTTAGATTCTTTTTACATCTTTCCGTTATCACTTTCAATCTACGTCGTCTGGTTGTTGATTCCCCAGCCCTGGGTAAATTACTTTGCATTCATCCTACATATTCCCTCCAAATTGAATACAGAAACTTGGTTGCAGTCTGCTCTAACTCTGGGAAAGGTGCGCATTCAGTGGTGTGTGTGGGACCTGGGGTCTCCCCGCAAGAGCAATGGTCCTGGTCCCAGGCTCTCTGCACCTTGGAGCCCAGTCAATACCTTCCCCTCTCTCTTCCCGCCTGTCTGAATGAGAGCCTGTGGACTGTGTGCAACACCTGAAAGGAGCTGGCACAGAAGCATCAGAGTCTGGTGAATCTGCCAAAGTGTTGTCACCCAGACACCATCTCCACTCACCACCTGCGTTGCAGCGTGCTGCCTCTGGAACTCTGCTCACCACCCCGGAAATGTCGTCTGGCCCCTCTGAATCAGTAGCTCTTGCTGGATTTTGGGCCACCTCGTTTTGTGTGTCGCTGGACATGTACTTTTTGACGCTCGATACATTTCTCTTATAAATAACACCTTCTGGAGTCTTGACAGTCACCATGCTGCCGCTCCTCGATACAACATTGTATGGCTGGCAATGGTAAGGAGTGTCTATCTTACCACCATCACCTCGCCCCACAGGCACATCATCCCCAGGAATTATTTCAGAGTGCCTGGCTCCTCGTTTCGTCGGCATACCATTTTGCGCACCTTTCTTTTCGGCATCGCAGTCTCTTAGCTCCTGGTCTTCCATGATCTCTCGCACTTCTGGTATTTTAGTGCAAACTTTCCTTCCAAACAAAGCTTCTGCTGGACTTTTCCCTTGAGTCGTTGAGTGAGTGATTGCCCAATATACAGCTACGTATGCTAACAGTGCCTCCTTCCAGTTTTTCCATTCGGCTTGGGCGATTCGTATCCCCTTAACTGTGGCCCATTGTCGGAATACAATGTAACAGGCGACCCGTGTCTGGCGAAGATCTCTGCTAATGCCTGTACAGTCTTTTCTGCTGTAGTTGACTTCATCACTACATACTCATAGTACCTACTATAGTAGCCTACCACTACCATAATTGATTCACCTGTTGGAAGTGGTCCAAGAAAGCCAACAGCTACGTCAACCCATCGTCCTGTGGGCAACTTTGTACTTCTAGTTGGTTCTGGTGGGTTGCTACTGCCTGTGATTTAGCATCTGTGACAGGTCTTGACACATTTTCTGGCATTCTCACAACCTGGCCACCAAACTTTGCTTCACAAGTTATGTTTAGTACCGACGATGCCTAAATGTCCTTCATGAGCTAATGACACGATCCTTGGTCGTAGTGCCTGCGGGGTCACCAATCTGCTACCTCTCAGCACACACTGACCAATTACACAAAATGCATCTTTTATGGGAACATTGATCCCATTGCCCACTGTGTATACACTCTCTGACATCTTTGAGTTCAGGATAATGTTCTGATTCCCTTTCAACTTCCTTCGTTGTCATGGCTCTTGGCGTTGACTGAATTGCGACGAATTGCACAAAGTTCTCTGCTTCCATCTGCAGTGTGGATGTTGCTCCCAGCTGTTCATCCTTCACAGCCTCGACAGCGGGTGCACGATGCTGCTTTGCCAGCAATGTGGACTACTTTGTACTTGGAGTCTCAGCACCCAACGTTCTATTCTGGCACATGGTTTAGACCTTGTCCAATAGATCACTTCCAGCGGCTTGTGATCTGTAACAAGTTCAAATGCAATGCCGTACATGTATGCATGGAACCGTCCACAGGCCCACACTAGTCCCAGTGCTTCTTTCTCTGTTTGCTGGACAACCTGATCCAATGTCTGGTTTTCCACATCAGCAGCCACATATTTGCATCCCACAGACACCTGTCTGAGTCTCGTCACAAATTGAGCAACAGTCTCGCCCTCTTCCTGCATTGTTTTACGGAATAAATGGCGTTGAAATGTAGCATTTGGCACCACCACATAATAGTAAGATTAAATGAGAACTTACCATTTCGAAGTTTGATCTTTATTTTATGAGGAGTAACGATGAGGGATTACGTGAAGAAGCCCCGCCTGGCGCTGGAACGGCATACTTCAAAGCAGCGGCATGAAAAACACAGAACACAATAGCCGGAGTAAGATAGTGAGGCTCATCATAGATTTAGAACTACCAGATGATCATTTATTTTATGAGGGTGTGGAGTGGAGGGCACGTAATCCCTCATCGTTACTCCTCATAAAATAAAGATCAAACTTCGAACTGGTAAGTTCTCGTTTAATCTTACTATTTTACTTCGGAGTCACGTGAGTGACTACGTGAAGATTTTGAAGCTTCTGTGTCTTTCATGTCGTAGAATTCTTCCACACGACAGTCCGGCTAGGTCAACACATCCATGAGAAAACCAGACTAGTTTTAGTTCTTTCCATAAACTTTTAATGATAAAAGAACATATAATAACCCTCTTTTTACACCTGAGGGAACCATTACAAAGTGATAAAAGATATAAGTGATAACATAATTGATAATATCAATCAATAGTGAAACAAAGCAGGTGATTATATTGAACCCAACACCGCGTGTCCAAAGCCTGTCATTGTGTGAACAGGTTTATTGTAGAACTTTGAAAAAGTTTCTTCTTTACACCACCCTGCGGTTTCTAAAATATGTTCGAGTGGTACGTCCTGTAACTTCGCCGCGGATGTAGCTGCTGCCCTGGTGGAGTGAGATTTGAACACATCAGTGTCTACTCCTGCTAAAAGTAACACCTGTTTTAACCACCTTGAGATTGTTTGCACTGACGCTTTTGTGTGTGGTTTCTTATGCGTGATCATTAATGTTTTTTCATCACCTCGAAGAGTTCTGGTAACTTTTACATAATGTTTAACTACACACAACGTTGGATCAATGGGATAAGCTTGAAACATTACCTTCGCTCCAGTTCTCCCTGGTCTGCTTTGTTTGATCAAATCGTAAACATAGAACACAATGTTATCTGCAGTCACATGCATACAGTCTAAACGTAGCATTTGTAATGTTTGCACCCTTTGGGCTGAAACCAATGCCATTAACATTACTAATTTAAATGTTCACTTTTCCAATGACAAAACTTCGACTGGAGTCCATTGCCTAAGTTAAGTAAGTACAATGCTAACATCCCAAATTTCTGTATATCTTGGTTTGGGTGGATTTTTGTTAAAGATTCCTTTCATAAATCTGGATATTAATGGATGTGATCCAATTGATTTCTGGTCAGAGATTTGTCCTAAATAAGATGATAAGGCACTACATGCACTATTAATGGCACTGTAACTTAAGTGTTGTTCAAAATGCAACTCGGCAAGGAACTCCAATATGTTTACAATGTTCACAGTATGATAGGATATATTTGACTGTCTGCTAAATTTTTCCCATTTCTTTATATGTGTCATATATTGTCTCTGAGTGCTATCTCGCCATGATGCGACTATAATATCCATAGTTCTATCCAACAATCCAAGCTCCTGTAGTGGTCTGCTCAAAACCTGCAGATTAACAAATCCATATAAGCATGTAATGGATGAATTTCTTTGGTTACTGGTTTTATCAATAAATCGCTGCTGCTAGGGATTGACATATATGGTTCTTTAATCATGTTTAACATCAATGGGAACCATGGTTGTGTCGGCCAATTTGGAATTACCAATAATCCTGTGGCAGAATCTTGTTCTATTTTCTTCAGACATTGCTGAACCAGAGCAAATGGCGGAAAAGCATAAAAGAACATATTCCCCCAGTTTATTGAAAAAGCATCAATAACCTTTGCTACTTCTCGGATGGAGGGATAAGGTTTGTGAATGAGACCCCTACAGGTCACCAAAATATCATCAATCTTATCTGTTGGCAAAGTTATTAACATAGTAACTGAGTTAATTACAAACCCCAAATAGTTAATTGACTGTGCTGGCTGCAGCTGGGACTTAATTGGATGAATCAAGAAACCTAACTTCTCAAATAAAGTTTTAGTTGCTGAAACTGATTTTTCAGCTGATTCCTGATTACTATTGATGATTAAAATGTCATCCAGATAAGCCATAATGATGTGCTTTTGTGCTCTTAATTGTGCTAAAGCTGGTTTCAACAGCTTTGTAAAGAGCCTGGGAGCTGAACTTAACCCATTTGGTAAAGCTTTGAATTGCCACAGCTGTCCCAGCCAATTAAATTTTAAATACCTTCGAAAGAACTGATGTATTGGTACTGAATAGTACGCATCCTTTAAATCAATTGTAGCCATATAACAACCTGCTGATATCAAATGTCTTGCAGTGTTAAATGTTTCCATTTTAAAATGTTTATATTCGACAAATTTATTAAGATTTGTAAGGTCCAGAATAATTCTGCAACCACCATCTTTTTTTATTTCTTGGAAATATATTTGACACAAATTGATGCTCATGTTCAACAGTTTTTCCAATAACACCTTTGTTAAACAATTTGTCAATTTCCACATTTATTTCTGCCTCTTCAATTGCAGAAAACATGAAACCATAAGCAGGTTTATTTTGTACCGGAGAATTAACACCTTCTTTAAATGTAATAGTAGCTCCTGAAACTGTTTGTAAAATAAACCGATCAGATGTGATGGCAAGCCATTCATCATTAAACATTTGGAATCTCCCTCCAACTGGAGATTTGTCCACAGTTTCTTTAAGAATAGAATAAAGTTTTTGTACCTCTCCATATGAACGTGGTGGTCTCCTTCTCCCCGTATACGGGTGAACATTAGGCTGTGTCGGATGATAATATTTTCTTATCATACTCCTGCCTCTGTTTCCAAAATCAAATCCCCTTCTCGACGAAAAATACCTTTTTTGTCCAAAGACGAAAGGTCTCATGTGGCTAATAGATTTAGCCTCTTCATCCATTTCCCTTATTTGTTTAGGCAGGTTTTCTCCAAATAGATAACCAGGAGCTTGAACACCACTTGATCGACACAGACCTGCAAACCTTGGATGAAATATGGGCCGAATCGCAATTTTCCTCATACAATTAATTTCATAGAAGGAATTGCATAATAAGCCCAAAGTATCTTTTTGGATTTTATCCATCTCCAACCCCTCCATTTGCCTTCCAAAAGCAGTAATGGCAGCAGAAATCAATTTGAGGATTCTTTGAAATCTTATTTCTTGTCCTCTCATGCCTGGAGTCATAGGCGTCCATATAGACAGATTAACCGTAGGTACCTTCAATGAGGTGCAATTTTCCGGTGTTTTATATAATTCTGCTGTTTCAATCATCACAGAATCTTGAAGTTGGTGAGATACCACATAATTAATACTGCAGCTAGGTTTTCTTCCATAGCCTCACCACTTCCTTCAGGTATCAGGGAGTGTTTTAAACATTTCTCAAACTGCTGGCCCCGAGGTGAAAAGAAGCAATGCTGTCCACTGCGCTTTCTGCCCCGGCGTACTCTCCTCAAGGAAGAACCCTCGACTGTCGGCGTAAGCTTCAAATTCCTCCAGCCAAGCATTCCACTTCACGCTGACGGTAGTCGCATCACCCGTCTGATCGAAGTGTGGAACTTCACAAAGTGCTAAGAAATCAGCTCCAGCGACCGCCATTTATAAAAAAAATATTTTTCCAGCTCGAAGCCATGGATTCAGAATCCAAAATATCTAAAACATCCAAAATATCCTCGTCGCCAATGTCACATCCTGGCCTCAGATGTGGAATAATAATGATACTTACACAATATTTATAGGTTACATTCCTAATTTATTATCTCACTCAGCCATGGCCTCCTGCCTAGGCTTACACAGTGCACATGCGATCTGGCCTCCAGGTCAGCTGATACAAAGGTCATGATATTTGCAGATCATCATCATGACACTGGAAGGCAGCAACCCTACCGCTGTGTCACCGTGCCAGCCAAGTGAAGCTAAATGAAAGAGTCAGGAGTGTTTAATTGTCCAGTCCGACAAAACAATGAAATTCTTACTTGTAGCTGCATAACAAGGGTGTGAACACAATACTCACAGACAATACATAATAAACATAAAATCAATTAACAAATAACATCCATTATTAATCAAAAAAAGCCCAAAGTCTTTAGTGGAAGCAGAGACTGTTTATAATATAGGTTGTGGTTTAGGTGTTCAGGAGCCAAATAGTGTTGGGCAGAAACTATTTCTGAACCTACTGGTCACGGATTCAGTCTCCTGTATCTTGTTCCCAAAAGTTGGAGTGAAATGAGAGCGTGGCCAGAGTGGTGTGTGTGTGCTTGATGATGTTAGCTGCCTTGATCCCTTCAATGGTGGGGAGGTCAGTAACCTGTGATGGATTGGGCAGTGTTCACCACTTTTTATAATCTGCTTTGTTCTTGGGTGTTCAAGTTGTCAAACCAGGCTGTGGGGCAACCCGTCATTATGCTCGCTCCCATCTACCTGTGGAAATTCAAGAGAGCATTCGTCAACACACATGCCCTTTGGCAGCTGATTTCTTGCTAAAATCAATAAAGACCGTCTCCGGCATTGCCCTCATCAACCTTTTTGGTTCCTTCAAAAACTCACAGATTTGTGAGACACAATTTCCCACACACAAAACCATGCTGACTATCGCTCATCAACCCATCTAACCAATACAAACATATCTTATTCCTCAGAATAATCTCGGGTAATGTGCCTACCACAGCGCTTCTGTCCAGCATTCCTCAGACAGATCCATTGCAAGGTCATCGTTCCACCTAGTTTTAACTTTGTTCAGGTTTTGATCTCCTATAGACATGTTGAGAATATAATACAGAGATCAGTCCTTTATTTGTAAAGGTAAGAGTGAGTTTATCCAGCACTGTGAAAGACGGGAGATCAGGAAAATAGGGACATTTTTTCATGACAAAGTGGCAGATCTGAAGATATTTAAAGAAATGATTATGTTGTCGGTGTATAAATCCTTAATGCACATAAGACCATTCAAACCCCATTGTCTAAAGGTTGAGTCAAGTATAGAGGGGGATAATAAATGGTTACTGTGAATGGGACACAGAACTGAAGCTGATGTGAACTTATAGTGGCAGCGAAATTGATTAAAATATTTGTGGGTGGATAGTACGACAGGATTGGATGTAAATCGTGAGCGTTTCAATGGCAGGGAGGGATATACTAAAGATGGGAGAGACAAGGAGTAACAAGACTGTGACTCAAGCAGACACCAGTCTGTATCTGGTCGGTGGAGTCAGAATAATATATTTTGGATATTGAATGCCCAGTAATAATGAATAAAGCTAGGAAGGCCCTATCCACCTACTTCACGACCTTTTTGGAGATTGCATTTATTAGCCCTTGGAACCTTGGTATCTCCTTCGCTCCTTAGATGCTGCTGCACCCGCTGAGTTTCTCCAGCCTTTTGTGTTACCCCGTATAAAGGAGGTTATAGATTGGTTAACTGAGTTAAAAAAATGACTTACATAGGAAGACCGGCAAACATTGGAACAAGTAAAGAAATCTGGGAGTACAGTCATCTTCACCGACTGCACTCTCCCAGCCATAGTGAGAGGCAGACTATGCCATCTCTCAGAGTCAGCCTTAATTTGGCTAACTTGAGGCATATAATTAGCTTCAAACAAAGATGTGAAAGATCCTACCTGATCATGTCTGGGAGAATTATCTATCTTAATACAATCTAGCACGTTCAGTATCTCCTCGACCGTAATACAGACTGTCCTCAAGAAAAGACTGAAGAAGGGTCTCGACCTGAAATTTCACCTATTCCTTTTCTTCAGAGATGCTGTCTGATCATTGAGTTACTCCATTTTGTATGAATCTTCTGATCTCACGACACATGTATTAACTGTCCCAAGTGCCACAGTCCTTATGTGTTTCTCCACAGTAAAACCAGGGGTGAAATACTCATTGAGGAATTTGTCCATCTCCTGTGGATCCACACAGAGATGACCACTTTGGCTTCTGAGGGGCTTCTTGAATACAGAAACTTGGTTGCAGTCTGCCCTAACACTGGGGAAGGTGTGCATTCAGTGGTGTCTGTGGGACCTGGAGTCTCCCCACAAGAGCAATGGTCCTGGTCCCAGGCTCTCCGCACCTTGGAGCCCAGTCAATACCTTCCCATCTCTCTTCCCACCTGTCTGAATGAGAGCCTGCGGACTTCGTGCAACACCCGCTGGTTTGCAGCTCTGCAGGTGTCGTCATCAGTTCCCCGGGTTCAGCCTGAAGCCATGCGGTCGGGGAAAAGTGGACGTGGCTCACAGGCAGCACAGCACGGAACTGTCTCCAACGGTGGTTCAGAGCCAGTCAATGCCACAGATAAAGTGATATCAGTACCGACCCTCCCTGTGGCACCGGATACCACAAGCAACTGCTGAACTCTGTATGATATCAACTATTACAACATAATCAAGCATGACATCTGAATTTCTTTTTATCCAATGATATAAATCTTTGATAGAAAGGTTTGAATAGGGTAAAAATGGGATAGATTAACAAAATGTTTAATTCAGTTTAGAGATACAGCATGGAAACTGGCCCTTCGGCCCTCAGAGTTCACACCGATCAGCGATCCCCACACACTAACACTTTCCTACAGACACCAGGGACAATTTATAAATTTGCCAGGCCGATAAGCCAAAAAACCTGTAAGCCCTTCACCTGCCTGTTCTGCCTATTAATCTTGCTCTCTTTGACGACAGTATTTGCCCCAACTTCTCATCTGCCACCTTTCTGTTCTGGTACCCTCTTCCTGCAATCTAGTTAAAAAATCTCCCAAGTAGAACTTGCAAATCTTCCTCCCAGGATATTTCACCCTCAATTTCAAGTGCAACCCATCCCTCTTGTACAGGACACCTCTGCTCCAGAAGAGATCCTCATGGTTTGAACCCCTGCCCCTTGCACAAACTCCTCAGCCCATCATTCTATTCCTGTTTCCGTGCTCTCTGACTTGACACTATGAACTGCAATGATTGACGTAACATTTTACGGTCTTTTGCCCTCACTGGCTTCATCCTTTTCCCAGAACATGTTTCCCAAGGACATAACTCCCAAAGGGTGGCACGATGGCGCAGCGGCAGGGACCCGGGTTCCATCCTGACTATGGGTGCTGTCTGTATGTATTACGTTCTCACCGTGACCTGCGTGGGATTTCCCCAAGATCTTCGGTTTCTTCCCACACTCCAATGACGTAGAGATTTGTATGTTAATTGACTTGGTATAAATCTAAATTCGAAGGGCCTGTTTCTGCGTTGTATGTATCTCTAAAAAAAATTGTCCCCAGCAGCTCTTCCTTTACCAAGGTTCCTTCACTTTGTGTCACAGCACCATCCACCACAATCCCTTGCCTTCCATCATTGTCTGGTGTTTGTGACGCATCCACCGAGCCGTATGGTCACGCCAATCTCTCTCTCCCTCTCCCCCTCTCTCTCTCCTACCGCAGCAGTTTTGACTGTTGACAACTCATGGATATTCATCAATCCTCTGCGACCTCACCTATGGTTAAAGAGGATACAAAGATTTAATTACAGGCCCCAGTACTCACCTCCCTTGCCATCCTCAATGTGTCATCCTTAATGTTTTTCAAGATACCCAATGCATCTTCCTCCTTGATATCAACATGCCCTAGAATATCAGCATACCCCTTCCTGACCTCATTACCATCCCTGTCTTTCTCCTTGGTGAATATTGAGGCACAGTGCTCATTTACACCTCATCCAATTCCTCTGGCTCCAGACATAGATTTCTGGTGGAATTCAGCAGGTCAGGTGAGGAGAATAGATGGGCAACATTCAGCCAGAGAAACCTTACCATCGCTTGCCTTCTCTGACCAAGCTGATTTTGTGTCCATTTCCAATAGACTGTGAATACTGTGTGTGTTAACCTTCCAGCCTACCTTGACAAATACTTTGCAACATCCACTGTCCTGCCCTCATCAATCATGTTTATCACATTTTAATGTCTAATTGTATGTTTTAAATGTTACTTAGTATGTCTTATGTGGGGGGTGGTGGGGGGGAATAGGGGGAAACCATTTTTCAGTCACTTACCTGGATGGAGATGCGTCTTTTTTCCATGTTGCATCTTCGCCCCCTCCCTACTGGACTGGCGCGGCCTTTCCTACCGCAGATGGCCCTGAGCTTCAGCAGCGGCGCAGCACTGAAGTATCATCGCGGAGCGGGGCGATGCCTTGCCGGGGATCGCCTGCGTTGGAGCTCCGGAGTGTTGGACCTACTGACTTTAACACCGTAGAGCTGTGTTTTGTGGAGCTTCTAGCCGCGGGCGGCGCTGACTTTACATCGCGGAGCGAGGTGATCCCTTGCCGGGGGTCGCCAGTGTTGGAGCTCCATCCAGCTCGGTCCGCGGTCTCCCTCCATCAAAATGGGAATCGCTGATTCCGCCGTGGTGGATGTTTATGTTAAACTCTATCGTGTATTGTGTTCTTTTCATTTGTATAGCTGTATGGAAACTCAAATTTCAATGTACCAATTGGTGCATGTGACAATAAATGCGAACTTGAACTTGAACTATCATTTCCTCAAAAAACTCAATCAACTTTGTGCAGCAGGACCCGGCCCACACAAATCCATTCTCACTTTCCTGAAAATGTCCATGTTTTTCCAGATGCGTTTAACATAGAAACATAGAAACATAGAAAATAGGTGTAGGAGGAGGCCATTCGGCCTTTTGAGCGAGCACCGCCATTCATTGTCATCATGGCTGATCGTCCCCAATCAATAACCCGTGCCTGCCCTCTCCCCATATACCTTGATTCCACTAGCCCCTAGAGCTCTATCTAACTCTCTCCTAAATCCATCCAGTGAATTGGCCTCCACTGCCCTCTGTGGCAGGGAATTCCACAAATTCACAACTCTCTAGGTGAAAAAGTTTTTTCTCACCTCAGTCTTAAATGGCCTCCCCTTTATTCTAAGACTGTGGCCCCTGGTTCTCGACGCGCCCAACATTGGGAACATTTTTCCTGCATCTAACTTGTCCAGTCCTTTTATAATTTTATATGTTTCTATAAGATCACCCCTCATCCTTCTAAACCCCAGTGAATACAAGCCTAGTCTTTTCAATCTTTCCTCATATGACAGTCCCGCCATCCCAGGGATCAATCTTGTGAACCTACGCTGTACTGCCTCAATCACAAGAATGTCCTTCCTCAAAACTGTACGCAATACTCCAGGTGTGGTCTTACCAAAGCGTGATACAACTGCAGAAGAACCTCTCTACTCCTTTACTGAAATCCACTTGTTATGAAGGCCAACATTCCATTAGCTTTCTTCACTACCTGCTGTACCTGCACACCAACTTTCAGTGACCGATATACAAGGACACCCAGGTCTCGCTGTACCTCCCCCTTACCTAACCTAACCCCATTGAGATAATAATCTGCCCCCTTGTTTTTGCCACCAAAGTAGATAACCTCACATGTATCTATTATATTGCATCGACCATGCATCTGCCCACTCACTCAACCTGTCCAGGTAAATCCTGTCCCTAAGAGCTGGCTGCATCGCGGCTTGGTGTGGCAAGTTGAATGTCCAGGAACAAAGATTATGAGAAGTGGTGGACATTGTCCAGTCCATCACAGGTACTGACCTCCCCACTATTGAAGGAATCTATAGGAGACACTGCCTCATAAAGGCAGCCAGCATCATCAAAGACTTGCACCACACTCGCATCTCACTACTACCATCAGGAAGAAGGTACAAGAGACAGAACTGTGGCCAGATTTAAGAGTAGCCTCTTCCCAACAACCATCGGGCTCTTGAAAACTAAAAAAACACTAACTAAACTATGGACTAACGTATGTTGCACTAATGATGTAAGGCCTTTTGTGCTAATATTAGGCTATTTATTATTTTTTTTGTGCATTACAGATTATCTATGTATATTGTCTTTTACAAGCTTTAGACTTTAGAGATACAATGCAGAAACAGGCCCCTCCGCTCACCGACCAGCGTTCACCCTGCACACTGGCACAATTTACCATTTCTACCAAAGTCAATTAACATAACCCTTTGGATTGTGGGAGGAAACCTGAACACCTGGAGAAAACCCATGTGGTCACGGGGAGCATGTACAACCTCCGTACAGACAGCACCCATAGTCAGGAGCGATCCCTGGTCTCTGGCGCTGTAAGGCAGCAACTCTATCACTGTGCTGGCTTTTGTAAGTAAGAATTTCATTGTCCCATTGTCGGTATATATGACAATTAAACACTCTGAGCCACTCTGAGTTTTGGTCTATTTCTGGGTATGTGGACCACACAAGGCTCGATGAATGAGGTGGACTACTTATGAGAGACTCTCAATCACAACCAGGAATTGCAGCCACAGAGAGTGTACCGCTATTATCAAAGATATAATAGCGGCGCGTTTGGATAGTAGTAACAGGATGGATTATGCAGGTGAAATCATGCTTAGCAAATCTTCTGGCATTTTTTGAAGATGTAACAAGTAAAATAGTCACTGAAAGTAAGCATGCAGGTACAACAGGCAGTGAAAAAAGCTAATGGCATGTTGGCCTTCATATAGAGAGGAGTTGAATATAGGAGCAAAGAGGTTCTTCTGCAATTGTACAGGGCCCTGGTGAGACCACACCTGGAGTATTGTGGGTAGTTTTGGCCACCTAATTTGAGGATGGACATTCTTGCTATTGAGGGAGTGCAGCGTAGGTTCACGAGGTTAATTTCTAGGATGGCGGGACTGTCATATGCTGAAAGAATGGAGCGGCTGGACTTGTATTCACTGGAATTTAGAAGGATGCGAAGGGATCTTATTGAAATATATAAGATTATTAAGGGAATTGACACGCTAGATGAAGGAAAAATGTTCCCGAAGTTAGGGGAGTCCAGAACCAGGGGTCACAGTTTAAGAGTAAGGGGTAAGCCATTTAGAATTGAGATGAGGAGAAACCTTTTCACCCAGACAGTTGTGAATCTGTGGAATTCTCTGCCTCAGAAGGCAGTGGAGGCCGATTCATTGGATGTTTTCAAGAAAGAGTTAGATAGAGCTCTTGGGGCTAACAGAATCAAGGGATATGGGGAAAAAGCTGGAATGGGGTACTGCTTTTGTATGATCAACCATGATCATATTGAATAGCGGTGCTAGCCCGAAGGGCTGAATGGCCTACTCCCACATCTATTTTCAATGTTTCTATGTTAGAACACCACTCCGTAGCCTGAATTCCCCGCCTTTTTAAACCTCTAGGGAGTGGATGCTGGACCTGGCCTTCGTCTGGGGAGAGGCAAGCGTTTATATATTGGATTATTCTTGCACTGAGGATGTGGTCATGTCCTCTGACAACTGACAAAGTCATAGAGCATGATAACAGGCCACTTTGGCCATCTCGTCCATGCTGACCTAGATGCTCCATCCAAGCTGATCCCATTTGCCTGCATTAGAACCTCTGAACATTTTCTATCTATGTACCTGTTCAAGTGTGTATGAATGCTGTTATTGTACCAGCCTCAACTACTTCCTCTGGCAGCTCTTTCCAAATACCCACCACTTGCTGAGTTACTCCTTATATTCCTTTTAAATCTTTCCATTATCACTTCCAAACTGCATTGTCTGGTTGTTGATTCCCCAGCCCTGGGTAAAATACTTTGCATTCATCCTATATATTCCCTCCAAATTGAATACAGAAACTTGGTTGCAGTCTGCCCTAACTCTGGGAAAGGTGCGCATTCAGTGGTGTGTGTGGGACCTGGAGTCTCCCCGCAAGAGCAATGGTCCTGGTCCCAGGCTCTCCGCACCTTGGAGCCCAGTCAATACCTTCCCCTCTCTCTTCCCGCCTGTCTGAATGAGAGCCTGTGGACTGTGTGCAACACCTGAAAGGAGCTGGCACAGAAGCATCAGAGTCTGGTGAATCTGCCAAAGTGTTGTCACCCAGACACCATCTCCACTCACCACCTGCGTTGCAGCGTGCTGCCTCTGGAACTCTGCTCACCACCCCAGAAATGTCGTCTGGCCCCTCTGAATCAGTAGCTCTTGCTAGATTTTGGGCCACCTCGTTTTGTGTGTCGCTGGACATGTACTTTTTGACGCTCGATACATTTCTCTTATAGATAACACCTTCTGGAGTCTTGACAGTCACCATGCTGCCGCTCCTCGATACAACATTATATGGCTGGCAATGGTAAGGAGTGTCTATCTTACCACCATCACCTCGCCCCACAGGCACATCATCCCCAGGAATTATTTCAGAGTGCCTGGCTCCTCGTTTCGTCGGCATACCATTTTGCGCACCTTTCTTTTCGGCATCGCAGTCTCTTAGCTCCTGGTCTTCCATGATCTCTCGCACTTCTGGTATTTTAGTGCAAATTTTCCTTCCAAACAAAGCTTCTGCTGGACTTTTCCCTTGAGTCGTTGAGTGAGTGATTGCCCAATATACAGCTACGTATGCTAACAGTGCCTCCTTCCAGTTTTTCCATTCGGCTTGGGCGATTCGTATCCTCTTAACTGTGGCCCATTGTCGGAATACAATGTAACAGGCGACCCGTGTCTGGCGAAGATCTCTGCTAATGCCTGTACAGTCTTTTCTGCTGTAGTTGACCATCACTACATGCTCATAGTACCTACTATAGTAGCCTACCACTACCATAATTGATTCACCTGTTGGAAGTGGTCCAAGAAAGCCAACAGCTACGTCAATCCATCGTCCTGTGGGCAACTTTGTACTTCTAGTTGGTTCTGGTGGGTTGCTACTGCCTGTGATTTAGCATCCGTGACAGGTCTTGACACATTTTCTGGCATTCTCACAACCTGGCCACCAAACTTTGCTTCACAAGTTATGTTTAGTACCGACGATGCCTAAATGTCCTTCATGAGCTAATGACACGATCCTTGGTCGTAGTGCCTGCGGGGTCACCAATCTGCTACCTCTCAGCACACACTGACCAATTACACAAAATGCATCTTTTATGGGAACATTGATCCCCATTGCCCACTGTGTATACACTCTCTGACATCGTTGAGTTCAGGATAATGTTCTGATTCCCTTTCAACTTCCTTCGTTGTCATGGCTCTTGGCGTTGACTGAATTGCGACGAATTGCACAAAGTTCTCTGCTTCCATCTGCAGTGTGGATGTTGCTCCCAGCTGTTCATCCTTCACAGCCTCGACAGCGGGTGCACGATGTTGCTTTGCCAGCAATGTGGACTACTTTGTACTTGGAGTCTCAGCACCCAACGTTCTATTCTGGCACATGGTTTAGACCTTGTCCAATAGATCACTTCCAGCGGCTTGTGATCTGTAACAAGTTCAAATGCAATGCCGTACGTGTATGCATGGAACCTTCCACAGGCCCACACTAGGTCCCAGTGCTTCTTTCTCTGTTTGCTGGACAACCTGATCCAATGTCTGGTTTTCCACATCAGCAGCCACATATTTGCATCCCACAGACACCTGTCTGAGTCTCGTCACAAATTGAGCAACAGTCTCGCCCTCTTCCTGCATTGTTTTACGGAATAAATGGCGTTGAAATGTAGCATTCGGCACCACCACATAATAGTAAGATTAAACGAGAACTTACCATTTCGAAGTTTGATCTTTATTTTATGAGGAGTAACGATGAGGGATTACGTGAAGAAGCCCCGCCTGGCGCTGGAACGGCATACTTCAAAGCAGCGGCATGAAAAACACAGAACACAATAGCCGGAGTAAGATAGTGAGGCTCATCATAGATTTAGAACTACCAGATGATCATTTATTTTATGAGGGTGTGGAGTGGAGGGCACGTAATCCCTCATCGTTACTCCTCATAAAATAAAGATCAAACTTCGAACTGGTACGTTCCGTTTAATCTTACTATTTTACTTCGGAGTCACGTGAGTGACTACGTGAAGATTTGAAGCTTCTGTTCTTCATGTCGTAGAATTCTTCCACACGACAGTCCGGCTAGGTCAACACATCCATGAGAAAACCAGACTAGTTTTAGTTCTTTCCATAAACTTTTTAATGATAAAAGAACAATAATAACCACTCTTTTACACCTGAGGGAACCATTACAAAGTGATAAAAGATATAAGTGATAACATAATTGATAATATCAATCAATAGTGAAACAAAGCAGGTGATATATTGAACCCAACACCGCGTGTCCAAAGCCTGTCATTGTTGAACAGGTTTATTGTAGAACTTTGAAAAAGTTTCTTCTTTACACCACCCTGCGGTTTCTAAAATATGTTCGAGTGGTACGTCCTGTAACTTCGCCGCGGATGTAGCTGCTGCCCCTGGTGGAGTGAGATTTGAACACATCAGTGTCTACTCCTGCTAAAAGTAACACCTGTTTTAACCACCTTGAGATTGTTTGCACTGACGGCTTTTGTGTGTGGTTTCTTATGCTGATCATTAATGTTTTTTCATCACCTCGAAGAGTTCTGGTACTTTTACATAATGTTTAACTACACACAACGTTGGATCAATGGGATAAGCTTGAAACATTACCTTCGCTCCAGTTCTCCCTGTCTGCTTTGTTTGATCAAATCGAAACATAGAACACAATGTTATCTGCAGTCACATGCATACAGTCTAAACGTAGCATTTGTAATGTTTGCACCCTTTGGGCTGAAAACCAATGCCATAACATTACTAATTTTAAATGTTCACTTTTCCAATGACAAAACTTCGACTGGAGTCCATTGCCTAAGTTAAGTAAGTACAATGCTAACATCCCCAAATTTTCTGTATATCTTGGTTTGGGTGGATTTTGTTAAAGATTCCTTTCATAAATCTGGATATTAATGGATGTGATCCAATTGATTTCTGGTCAGAGATTTGTCCTAAATAAGATGATA
This sequence comes from Okamejei kenojei, assembly GCA_035221665.1. NCBI lineage: Eukaryota > Metazoa > Chordata > Chondrichthyes > Rajiformes > Rajidae > Okamejei > Okamejei kenojei. The sequence continues at coordinate 28,175,055 of CM069157.1, forward strand.
AGGCACTACATGCACTATTAATGGCACTGTAACTTAAGTGTTGTTCAAAATGCAACTCGGCAAGGAACTCCAATAATGTTTACAATGTTCACAGTATGATAGGATATATTTGACTGTCTGCTAAATTTTTCCCCATTTCTTTATATGTGTCATATATTGTCTCTGAGTGCTATCTCGCCATGATGCGACTATAATATCCATAGTTCTATCCGACAATCCAAGCTCCTGTAGTGGTCTGCTCAAAACCCTGCAGATTAACAAATCCATATAAGCATGTAATGGATGAAATTCTTTGGTTACTGGTTTTAATCAATAAATCACTGCTGCTGGGATTGACATATAAGGTTCTTTAATCATGTTTAACATCAATGGGAACCATGGTTGTGTCGGCCAATTTGGAATTACCAATAATCCTGTGGCCAGAATCTTGTTCTATTTTCATTCAGACATTGCTGAACCAGAGCAAATGGCGGAAAAGCATAAAAGAACATATTCCCCCAGTTTATTGAAAAAGCATCAATAACCTTTGCTACTTCTCGGATGGAGGGATAAGGTAATTGTGAATGAGACCCCTACAGGTCACCAAAATATCATCAAATCTTAATCTGTTGGCAAAGTTACTAACCATACGTAAACTGAGTTAATTACAAACCCCAAATAGTTAATTGACTGTGCTGGCTGCAGCTGGGACTTAATTGGATGAATCAAGAAACCTAACTTCTCAAATAAAGTTTTAGTTGCTGAAACTGATTTTTCAGCTGATCCTGATTAACTATTGATGATTAAAATGTCATCCAGATAAGCCATAATGAGTGCTTTTGTGCTCTTAATTGTGCTAAAGCTGGTTTCAACAGCTTTGTAAAGAGCCTGGGAGCTGAACTTAACCCATTTGGTAAGCGCTTTGAATTGCCACAAGCTGTCCCAGCCAATTAAATTTTAAATAACCTTGAAAGAACTGATGTATTGGTACTGAAATAGTACGCATCCTTAAAACTCAAATTGTAGCCATATAAACAACCTGCAGATATCAAATGTCTTGCAGTGTTAAATGTTTCCATTTTAAAATGTTTATATTCGACAAATTTATTAAGATTTGTAAGGTCCAGAATATTTCTGCAACCACCATCTTTTTTTATTTCTTGGAAATATATTTGACACAAATTGATGCTCAAGTTCAACAGTTTTTTCCAATAACACCTTGTTAAACAATTTGTCAATTTCCACATTTATATTCTGCCCTCTTCAAATTGCAGAAAACATGAAACCATAAGCAGGTTTATTTTGTACCGGAGAATTAACACCTTCTTTAAATGTAATAGTAGCTCCTGAAACTGTTTGTAAAATAAACCGATCAGATGTGATGGCAAGCCATTCATCATTAAACATTTGGAATCTCCCTCCAACTGGAGATTTGTCCACAGTTTCTTTAAGAATAGAATAAAGTTTTTGTACCTCTCCATATGAACGTGGTGGTCTCCTTCTCCCCGTATACGGGTGAACATTAGGCTGTGTCGGATGATAATATTTTCTTTTTTTTTTTATTTTTATTTTTTTTTATTGTAGAAACAATATATACCGAGTACACTCTTATACGACAGTGAAAATTATATAATATACAAAATTATATAATATTGATTATCAATTGATACTGTTTATGTTAATTGTAATATTATCCATTATACATTTTGTGGTTATTTATTTTATATAATTGGGAGTGTATGTAGTATATTCCTAAAATAAGCAATATACTCAGTACTTCTCATACCATAGATATTTCTTCTAATTACCAAAATACAAATCCCCCCTAATATAACTACATAACCTACCCAATCCTTAAACCAAAGTTCTATAATATTCATAAATGTTATCAAAAATTAAGAATGTTTGTATTATTATTAACTTTATATTTCAAAATTATTATATAAGTTGAAAATGCACAATTTTATATAATTACAAATTTAAGACATCTATAATCTTTTCATACAAATAAAATAGTAAGATTAAACGAGAACTCACCTGTTCAAGTTTGATCGTTATTTTACGAGGAGGTTACGATGAGGGATTACGTGAAGAACCCGCCTCACGCTGGTAACGGCATACTTCAAAGCAACGGCATGAAAAACACACAGAACAACCAAAGCCGAGTAACATAGTAAGGCTCATAAAAAGACTTAGAACCACCATTTGATCATTTATTTTACGAGGGTGGGAGTGGAGGGTCACGTAATCCCTCATCGTAACTCCCTCGTAAAATAACGATCAAACTTCGAACAGGTGAGTTCTCGTTTAATCTTACTATTTTACTTCGGAGTCACGTGAGTGACTACGTGAAGAGTTTTAAAGCTTTCTGTGTTTTTTTATGTCGTAACGAATTAATCCGTACACAATCCGGCTAAGTAAACACATACATGAGAAAGCACACAAATGTTAGATCTTTTCACAATCAAGTTTTTTTTAATGGCTGAAAAACCATATAATACCCTCCTTATATTTGAGGGAAAAAATGATTATAAGTGACAAAAAATATCAGTGACTACACACAACTGATTATAGCAATTAATTGCAAACAAAGCAGTGATTATAGTGCTCCCAACACCGCGTGTCCAAATGAGCTTGTCATAGTGTGAACAGGTTTGTTGTAGAACTTTGAAAAAGTTTCTTCTTTACACCACCCTGCGATTTTTTAATAAATATGCTCAAGAGGTACGTCCCGCCCCTTCGTCGCGGACGTAGCTGCCGCCCTGGTGGAGTGAGATTTGAAGACATCAGTGTCTATTCCCGCTAAAACCAACACCTGTTTCAACCATTTTGAGATAGTTTGAACTGAAGCTTTTGTGTGTGGCTTTTTGTGCGTAAGCAGCAATGTCTTTTCGTATTCCTCGAAAAGTGTCCGTCACTTTAATACATTGGTTCAAATGTCTAACCACACACAAAGCAAGCTCAATATGAAAAGCTTGAAAGGTTACCTTTGTTCCAGATCTCCCTGGTCTACTTTGTTTTGATCAGATCGTAAACATAGAATACAACGTGATCTGTAGTCACATGCATACAGTCTAAAACGCAACATTTGTAAAGTTTGCACTCTTTGGGCTGAGACCAGTGACATTAACATGACCAATTTCAATGTTAACCTATCCAATGACAACCCTTCAATTGGCGTCCATTCTCAAGTAGAGCAAGTACTAAGCTCACATCCCAAATCTCTGTATATCTAGGTTTTGCGGATTCATGTGAAAAATTCCTTTCATGAATCGTGATATTAAATGGATGCGACCCAATTGATTTTTTTCACCAGTCATAAGTCCTAAATAGGACGACAAGGCACTGCGTGCAGTGTTAATGGCACTGTAACTTAAATGTTGGCCAAAAGCGCAAATTGGCAAAGAATTCCCAAAACATGAGTAACATTCACATAATCATCAGAAATATTTTGACTGTGTGCAAAATTCTTCCTATTTCTTAATATGTGTCATATATTGTTTCTGTGTGCTATCTCGTCATGATGTGCCAATAACTGTCAAGTTTGGTCCGACAATCCCAGTTCCTGTAGTGGTCTGGTCAAAACCTGCAGATTAACAAATTCATATATGCATATAATGGATAATCTTCATTTGTTACTGGATTAGTCAAGATATCACTACAGTTAAGAATCTGCATATACGGTTCTTTAATCATATTCAGCATAACTGGAACCAAGGTTGAGTTGGCCAATTTGGCCCTACCAACAATCCGAAGCTGAATCTTGCTCTATTTTCTTCCAGCATCTCTGGATCAGAGCAAATGGTGGAAAAGCATAAAAGAACATTTTTTCCCCAGTGTAATAAAAATGCATCTACTGCAACTGCGTCCGGATCGTGTTTCCCAAGACACATAAATGAGGGCAAATGATGATTAAGCCTGGATGCAAAATCAATTTCTTTCCTGGCAACCCAAATCGTCGAACAATATTCTTAAATATTGGTGGCTTTAAACATCCATTTCGTATTATCTTTAAAAATCCTGGACCTTTCATCTGCTACCACATTGTCTTTACCTGGAGTATATATAGCTTACTGCAATCCATATCTGCCGACCAATACACCATTGCCATATCTCATTGACCAGACAATCACATGATACTGATCCAACTCTCCCCATGTGATTAATGTAAACCACAGCTGTTTTTATTGTGTAATTGTATTAACACATGCAGACCTTGTTTAGCACAACAATATGCTTTAAGCCCATAAAGGCCCCCAATAACTCCCAATAGTTAATACCATACTCTTGGAGAAACACTTGTTCTTCAGTTTTCCATCTACCTCCACAACTGGAGGATAAATCTGTGGCCCCCCATCCGAGAGCACTAGCATCTGTATGTAAAAACCATTTCAGGCTGTTTAATCATAATATTTATTTAGCAGCTTGTGGACATTTTCCTTTTTTTTTTTTTTTTAAAACCCACCATTGTAAATTCCAATACAGCTTTCTTTTGTTAATTACATAGGCCTGTCAAATGGCCTGCCTTCTCTTTGAGAGCTTGTATCTTGTACCTTCGAAGGATATCAATAAATGTAATGAACCAAATTCTACTGCAGGAAATGCTGCTAGCAGTTCACCAATGGTTGTCAACCATTTCTACGGATGGAAGGATAAGGTTTTGAAATGAGATAATGACAAGTTACCAAATATCATCGACTTTAAACTGTTGGTAAAGGTATTAACATAGTCACTGAGTTAATTACAAACCCCAAAAGTAAATTGTTTGTGCTGGCTGCAGCTGGGGCTTAATTAGATAATTAAGAACCTTAGCTTACCACAAAGCTTTAGTAACTGAAACTGAGTCCTCAGCTGACTCCTGATAATCACTAATTGACCAGAATGTCATTGAGATAAGCCATAATGATGTGCATTTTGTGCTCTAATTGGGCTAAACTGGTTTCACAACTGTTTCGTAAAGAGTAAAAAGCTGAACTCAGTCCATTTGGCAAAGCTTAACTGCCATAATTGTCACAACCAATTAAAATTTAAGTATCACCGAAACCTGATACATAGGTACAGAATAATAGGCGTCTTTTCATCAATCTAGCCATATAACAACCTGCTGAATTAAATATTTTGCAGTATTCCATGACTCCATTTGAACATGTTTGTATTCTACAAACTTATTTAGACCTGTAAGGTCCAGAATACTTCTGCAAACCATCATCTGTAATGCCTTCTAACATTAAAGACAAATTTTGCTCGTGTTCAAAATCTTTTCCATTACCCCTTTTCCAGATAAATTAGGCAATGTGGACATAAAACTCTGCTTTTTCAATGCAGAAAAAAGAAGAAGAATCACGAAAACATAAGCAGGTTTATTCTGTACAGGAGGATTAACCTCTTGTTTTAAAAAGTAATAGTAGTTAATGAAAACTGGCTCGTAATATACTGATAAAAAATTAATAGTAAGCCCAGTCTTAATAAACTTTTTGTAATCTCCCTCTAACTGGAGATTAATCCGCAGTTTCTTTAAGCAGGGAACACGTCCTTTAATTTCCTCTGCATATGAGCAGTGGTTGGTCTCCTTATCCCCTGAATTTCCGGGTAAGTAATTTGGTTGTGCAATACAATAAACTTCCTTGACATATTTCTGCCTCTATTTCCAATATCAAATCCCCTTCTGGGCGAAAATATTCCTTTTCGTCCAAAGACGAAGGTTTTCATGCAGCTAAAAAATTTTAGCTTTTCATCCAATTTCAATAAGTTAGGCAGATTATTCCAAACAGATAAACCAAGAGCTTAAACACCACTTGCTCGACACCAGGTATGCAACCTTGGCTGAAAAATGGGCCAAATAGCCATTTATTTTGATACAAAATTTTCATAGAAAAAATTGCACAATAGCGTCTTTATTTTATGTTTTTCCTTTCATCTGCCCAAAAGCCATAATAGCAGCAGAGTAATTTTGTGAGGATTTTTAAACCTCACTATTTGACGCTCTCAATATTTGGAGTCATGAAATGCCCATATTAACGGATAAACCGTAGGCTCTTCCAATGAGGCACAATTTCCTGTGCTGTGCAATTTTAATATTTCAATCATCACAGAATCATGAAGTTGGTGAGATACCATATATATGTTGGCAGCTAGGATTTCTTTCCATAGCCTCACCACTTCCTTCATATATAGCAAAAAACCTTTTGCTATTCCATGCATCTTTGGCCTCTTTTCAAATTTTTTCATTTTATTTTTATTTTTATTTTGTGGTGTGCTTTCAAAAATGCAAATCACCATCAACAGGGTCGCCTTCTGCAGCCCGTAAATCAATTGGGATTTCATCCCATGAGACTTCTTCCGGCCCAAATCCTGGGTCCGAGTTCCAACTTCCAATTAGGCCCATGGCCAATATTCAGAATAATTAAACCCCTCAGGGCTAACCTTAGGAACCTTCAGGGTACTATGACCCTAGTCTCATAATTATTTGGAGAACTTTCTCCATATGCTCCATAATCAGTTCCACATAGTTTACTTATGTGGAGGACTTTTCAATGTCAGAGTCATCAGAAACCACGGACCTCTCAGATTTTTTATTTTATTTTATTTTCCATTTTTTACATATTCGGGAGCATTTCTCTCCGTGGTTATCATTTTTGTAAACTCATTCGCTAACGGTATATCTACGGCCACCGGTATCGGAACCGGCTCCGCACTAGCTTTCCGTATATTTATTTTTCACCCCAGGAAGCATTTTAAACCCGCGAATATAAATTATACTTCATCATTTGTGCTTATCCAGCACTAATATGACTCTGACCTGTTTTTAACAAATTTCCTATACTGCTGGACCTACCCAGCGCCCGCTAAAAAAAAACCCAACTTTACTGTTTCTTACCTGCGGGCCGTTCCGACCGCTGCGAGGAGCTGCTCCTTAACTGCAGCTCCACCTTCTGCCGTCAGCGTCGACGTCATTGCCGTACCAGCGTGAGGCGGGATTCTTCACGTAGTCACTCACGTGACTCCGATAAAAAATAGGTGTATACATATTAAAAATTTATATAATATGTTTCTATATTTTTTTCCTTAATTAAAGATAGGAAGATAGAGAAAGAGAATAGAAAATAGAAAAGAAAATGTGAGAAGTTTTGATGGAGATTAAAATATTACTAAATAATCCATTCTTGGAGAACATTCATGATTTATTATATGTATTTCTTCATCCATTCAGATATTCAGGCCTCAGTCAAGTCCCTGCGCCGAGCCATTGTGACCCTGTAGATATTTAATGTAGGGAGACCAAATCCCTTTGAAGGAGATCTAACCTGTCCATAAGGACAAATCTCAATCTCTCCAAGTGAAGTGTCTCCGTCATTTCTGTATTCCACATTTTAATTGTTGGGGATACAGGGCCTTTCCAAAATTTTAATATTAATTTTTTCCCAATTATTAAAGAATAGTCGATAAAAGTTCTTTGATTCCTTGTAATTATTTGTTCCGTTTCCGGTATTCCAAGTATGATTTAACTTTGGGTCAGGAATCATAGTAATAATTAATAACATTCGAGACTATCTTAAATATTTCATTCCAATATTCTACAATCTTCGTACAATTAGTAAATGAATGTGACAAAGTTGCTTCTAAGATTTGACATTTATCACATATAGGTGATAATTTTGGAAATATATTATGTAATTTAGATTTAGAATAATGTAATCTATTGTAAAATTTTAAACTGTATAAAGAGCAATGTTTAGCATTTAACGAAAACAGTAATGTATGTGTTGTAAGCTTTCTTCCCATATTTCTGGGCTTATTTATTTGACCTAATTCATTTTCCCAAACGCTGTCCTGTGTATTTCCGATGATGGAAATCACTTTCCAACAAAAATATTGTAAATGTATGATATCATTTTTTCTGTATTTGAATGTTTATTCAAGCATTCATCTAAAATTTCACTCTTTCTATTTCTGAATTCTTGTGTATTTGCAGAGAATATAGTTTCTGATTTGTAAGTATCTGAAATATTCATTATTATGAAGCCCGTAGGTTTGTTGTTTTAATTCTTGAAATGAAAGAAAATAATTTTCCTTATAAAGATCCCCTATATTTAAAATTCCTTTATTTTTCCATTGTATAAAAGCCTTATCCATCGTTGACGTTTAAACATAAAATTGTTGGCAATAGTAAGACCTAAGCGGTATAAATTTTTAGTTTTTGTTGTTTTCTTTATTTGTTTCCAAATACGTATTCCACTTTCTATTATCAAATTTTCACTATAAATTTTCTTAGGTACATTAATATTAGCGCAAATATTATAGAGCTAATTTCAAATGGAAAAACAGTCTTCTCTCTTCCATTTTTAACCAATTTGGTTTATTATCTGTTTCTTCTAACCAGAAATTCATATTTTTAATATTAACTGCCCAATAATAAAACAATAAAATTTGGTAAAGCTAAACCCCCGTTTATTTTAGCTTTAACATAAATGTTTTTTATTTTTTTCTATGATTCTTATAATCCCAGATAAAGTTAGTGACTATTGAATCTACTTTTTTAAAAAAATTTTAGAGAGATTATATCGGGATTGATTGAAATAAATATAATAATTGTGGGAGGAAAATCATTTTTTATTGCGTTTATTTTACCTAACCATTGAGATAGGTAAACTTTTCCAGTATAAGATATTTTATTTAATTTATTCAATAATAACGGGAAATTAGACTTAAATAAAGAGTCAAATCTTTTGTAACAAAAATACCAAGATATTTAATATTTTCATTTGTTATCTTAAAAGGAAATTGTTGTAATAATCTGTAAGTTATTCCATGGTTTATTGGCATAAGTTTCACTTTTATTCCAATTGATACTGTATCCTGAAAATTAAACCAAATTCCGTTATTAGTTTTAAAACAAATTACGGATACTTTATTTCCGGTTTAGTAATATAAAGTAATATATCGTCCGCATATAACGAGATTTTATTCTTAGTATCTTTAGTAACATATCCATATATTTCCGGGTGCAATCTTACCCTTTGAGCAAGAGGTTCGATTGCTAACGCAAACAGTAATGGTGATAAAGGACAGCCTTGTCTACAACCTCGAGATAAACTAAACTTAGTTTGATAACATATGGTTTTTGTTATTATTCTAGCTGGTTGGGTTTGCATATAATAATTTAATCCAAGTAGTAAATTTATCACCAAGCTTAAAGGCTTCCCATCACCGAAAATAAATAAGGCCATTCCACCTGGTCAAAAGCTTTTTCTGCATCCAACGAGATAAACTACTAAGTCTTTTTTATCACTTCTTTTCGAATATATGATATTAAATAACCGTCTTAGATTATATGAAGAATATCTTTTAGGTATAAATCCTGTTTGATCAGGATGAATTAATTCGTTAAACAACTTTGCTTAATCTTTGTGCAAGGATCTTTGTTAAAATTTTTTTGATCCGTATTTAATAAAGCAATTGCTCTATATGATCCTGGGTCATCCAAATCTTTATTTATTTTGGGTATAAGTGTTATAATAGATTCGTTCAATGTATCTGGTAATTTCTCTTGTGTATATATCTGTTCATATAATGATTTTTAAATATGGGACCATTTGGTCATGAAAAATTTTATAAAATTCCGAGCCTATACCATCTGGTCCTGGAGTTTTACCATTTTTTAAAGATTTAATAGATTTCTTGGATTTCTTTTTATTGAAATATCGGCATTTAATAGTTCTCTATTTTGTAAATCTAATTCTTTTAAGTTACATACATTTTAAAAAGGCATCTATTTCTGTTTTATTTTACTGTCGTTTTACCAGTATAACAAATTTTTATAATATTGCATAAATCTTTCATTTAATATCCTTGGGCTGGTATTAATAAATTCACCGTTTTTGTGATTTAATCCTATGTATAATTTTTTCAGCTTCAATTTTCCTTAATTGTCGAGCCAATAGTTTTGTGGTTTGTCTCCAAATTCAAACAACAAATTGTTTAGTATGTTGGTAATATTTTAAAACTTGATCAGTATATATTTTATTTAATTTATACTTCAATGCTACAATTTTATTATGTATTATTATATCTGATTTTGTTTGCATTCTGTATATCTAATTGTTTAATCTCCCTTTCTAAGTCTTGTTGTTCCTTTTCCGAATCTTTTTATTATGGAATGCTTGTGAAGAAATCATAATTCCTCGAAGATATGCTTTAAATGTTTCCCATAATAAAGAGCGAGATATTTCTGGTTGATCATTTATTTCAAAAAAAAAAACATCTTAATCTGAGTTTATAATATATTCCTGAGTGTTTTATTTTTTAAAAATTTGTGGGGTTAAGTTTCCATTGTCCTAGATTTTCTGTTTTACCATTTATTTTAATTTTAAATGTTAATGGCGCATGATCTGAAATTATAACATTATGATATTTGGATTCGTAAGTAAAGTGAAATAAGGCTTTGCATCTACCATAAAGTAATTCTATTTCTTGAATAAGTTTTATGTACTGGCGAGTAAAAGAATATTCTCGACCAGTAGGATTTTCTGTTCTCCAGACAATCTTAATGTTGTCGTTTGGATGTATGCGTTTAATAAATCACTTATGTATGCGATTTAATTGTTTCTTTGTTTTGAAGATCTATCTAAATAAGGGTCTAATGTACAATTAAAATCTCCTCCAATTAATCAAATTGTAATGTGTTGAATTCCGGAATATTATTAAGTACTTTCTTAAAAAATAAAGGACTATCAAAATTTGGTCCATAGATGTTAACAAAAATCATTTTTTTTCCTATTTATTTCTCCTATCACAATAATGTATCCTGCATCTTTATCAGATATAGTAGATGTATGCTTAAATAAAGTTACCTTTACGAAATATATTTGCTACGCCTCTTGAATTTTTGCGTAAAGGTAGAGTGATATATTTTATCTATCCATTTAGCTTTCAGCCTATTTTCAGCGTCTTTCTTTAGGTGGGAGTTTCTTGAATATAAATTACATCAGCTTTCATTGCCTTTAAGTGTGTTAATATTTTTCCTCTTTTTATTGGTTCATTGATACCTTTAACATTCCAACTGCAAAAGGTTAATCCCTCGTTCCCCATATTTCTTTTTTAGATCCTGCATTTTAGGTTTGTGGGGAATTCCTAGAATAGAGTCCAAGGGTCCGCGCAGTAGACCCTAACCTTACACCCGAACACCGAATAGATGAATTTTAGATCTCTTTTATGTACTTCACGAAAATATCTCCATTGTTTTCCAGTGTATAGCTCCATTCAAACTGAAAGATATAGTAAGCATAAAAGAATAGTGAAGAGTAGATAAAAAGCTTAACTAGAGTGCATAAAGAATGGAAAAACTACAAATAAAATATTTGTAGTTTTGTGAAAGCCAAACTATATTGGCTATCAATCTAAAGGCTTCCGGCATTGATGTTATTAATTTAGCCAGCTCCTAATTTTTAAGGAATTATTATTCCATGATAATATTTTAACGGGGATATAATATTAAAGAAATGAAAGGCAGTGATATTAGTCATCATAAAAGTAGTATATCTAAAATTAATTTAAAAATCTAATTATAAAGGCCGCAGATAAAGAGTTTTTAAAAATACAAAAAAATAAAAATTCATTATTAAAAAAAAAGAAAAAAAAAAAAAAAAGAATAAGGGGAGGGTATCTCCAAATGTAACAAGACATAAAATATTAATTATTAGTAATATTAATTAGCAATAGTGAACAGTCTTGGTTAATAATAATCATAGTGATAATAAAACCGCGTTATGATTTAGTATGTGTGTTATTTGTTTGTGTTATTTATATATTATGACTAATTGTCAATGTTCGATGAGCTTCTTTTCCAATCCGGGAAAACATTTCGTTTCATACGACATTGTCCGTTCCTTCTAATTTCTTCTAATTCCATATTATGTATGAAGTCTCATAGAATGTTAAGAGACCGTACTAGGTCTTTAAAAATAGTAAAGACAGTATATTTGCTTGTAGATGGTTTTCAAGTGTGAAAACTGCTTTGCAAATTCCATTGCTTCTGTTGGAGTCTTGAAGAAGTGTTCCACGTTGTTATAAGTAACTCTTAGGATGGCGGTAATTCAAACCGTATCTCAAGTTTTCTACACCCCTCATAAGGTTTTTGGCTTCGTTAAACGCTTTTTCGTTTTCTGGCAACCTCTGGGGGATAGTCTCGAAGATACTGATTCTTTGTCCTTGAAACATCAGATTCTTTGTTCCCGAGGCTCTCCGCATAATATCCTCGAGAATAAAATTCATATTGTAACTTTTACAATCATTTGTCTTGGGGGGGCGTTTGTACTGGTCTGTCTTCTGCCGACTCGATGTGCAACGAGCTAATACAGGCATATCATCCAAAGATATAAAAAACAGCATCTGCAGTAATTTAGCAGTGAATTCTCGAGTGTCTTCGTGTTTTCTCTAGACCTTCAGGAATCCCTGCAATCCTCAAGTTCTGCTTCTCTGATAGCCTTCTAGCTGGAATGCATTTATCTGTTACTTTGGATAACAAATCCAGTAGACGTTCTTGTTCTGTTATCAGCTTTGCTGTAGACACAGTACTAGCCTCACGCTATCTTTTCAAGGTTTTTCATGCCAACAGCTTGTTGTTCGACCACATTTTGCAATAGATCAAATCATATTTTTAAAGTCTTTTTTAACATTTTTCAAGTTTAGCCTCCATCTTGCGTTTCCATATTATTGATCATATCAATAAATTCATTCTTCAATTTTTCTGATTCTTTCTGAAACTTAATTATCAATTTGTGTCTTTGTATCTTTTGAAATTCACCTCCATTGATTTTTCATCAAGTCCATCTGATTAATTAATTTTGGACAAATTTCTTTCCTTTATATCTCCCTTTATTTCTTTCATTTCTTGCTTTATATCTTTCATTTCTGCCTATGAACTCTCGTTTAAATCAGCCATTCTGATGAGAAATAAAAGCTCTCAAGTCCCTCACCTCCTGTGTCTGCTTTCCTGAGACGTCTTCCAGGGAACTGGCCCTACTCGAGTCCGAGGCTTCTCCCAGGCCTTCTCTCCGCTCTTCGCCCGGGTTTTCGACCCTTCGTTTTTATCGGTAGGGCTCCGTGCCGTCATGGTTGTTTGTCGCAGGGCTGATGTGACGTCACCCGGTACCGGGTCGTCGATGTTGAAGCGGCAGACAGTGTCAGAGGGTCTAAGACGGGACAGTAAGTGTTAGCAGGCAATCGGTAAGTCCTTTTAAGTCCCCGTTTTTTCAAAATTTTTACGGAGCTGGCTGGCGCTATGCTTTAAGACTCCATAGCGCCACCGGAAGTCCATATTTTCTTATCATACTCCTGCCTCTGTTTCCAAAATCAAATCCCCTTCTCGACGAAAAATACCTTTTTTGTCCAAAGACGAAAGGTCTCATGTGGCTAATAGATTTAGCCTCTTCATCCATTTCTCTTATTTGTTTAGGCAGGTTTTCTCCAAATAGATAACCAGGAGCTTGAACACCACTTGATCGACACAGACCTGCAAACCTTGGATGAAATATGGGCCGAATCGCAATTTTCCTCATACAATTAATTTCATAGAAGGAATTGCATAATATGCCCAAAGTATCTTTTTGGATTTTATCCATCTCCAACCCCTCCATTTGCCTTCCAAAAGCAGTAAAAAATGGCAGCAGAAAAAATTAATTTTGAGGATTCTTTTGAAATCTTATTTCTTGTCCTCTCATGCCTGGAGTCATAGGCGTCCATATAGACGGATAAACCGTAAGGTACCTTCCAATGAGGTGCAATTTTCCGGTGTTTTTATATATAATTCTGCTGTTTCAATCATCACAGAATCTTGAAAGTTGTGAGATACCACATAATTAATACTGGCAGCTATGGTTTTCTTCCATAGCCTCACTCAACTTCCTTCAGGTATAGCAAAATCTTTTGCCATCTCTCAGACATCATCTGCTCTTCTCTTTTTATTCGTGGTGTGCACTCATAATCCACATCACCACTTGCAGGTCTTCTTTTGCAGCCCTGATACACTTGGAATTATATCCACTGAGACTTCCTCCGCCCTTAATCCTGGGTCCGGATTTCAAATTCCCAATTTGCACCATAGCCATATTCAGTATATTCAAATCTCTCAGGGTCATTTTGGGGGAAACTTCTGGGTACTGTGACCCTTGTCTCATTATATTTTGGAGCACTTTCTCCATATGTTACATTTTAGCCATATAGCTTTATTATCCGGAGGACTTTCATTATCATCAGAGTCATTATCAAAACCACGGGCCTCACGGATTTCTTTGTACATTTTTCTAGGAACATTTTCCTCTGTGGTTTTGTATTTCTGGAGAAATATAGTCCTCACTAACGGGTGATATCAGCGGCCACCGGTATCGGAAACCGATCCGCCACTAAACTAAACTCTTTCCCGTATCTTTAGCTTCAACCCCGGGACGATCTTTTTACCCGCGAAATTTTCCTTTGAGACTTCTCCATTTTCTTTTCCATTTATCTGGCTAAATCAGTACGCCAGCGTGACTCTGATTTTACCTTTACTTTCTCTTTTGCTGGTTTTACCAGCGTAACGTCTTTTTTAGAACGTCCCCACTTTTCCTTACACTTACCTGCGGGTCCGTTCCGGCCGCTGCGAGGAGCTGCGCTCTGGAACTCTTGCTTCTGCCGTCAGCGTCGACGTAATGCCGTTCCAGCTCCAGGCGGGGCTTCTTCACGTAGTCACTCACGTGACTCCGAAGTAAAATGACTGTTTAAAGCTTCAACGGCTTTCTTATAGTCTTCCTTCATTCCGGTATCAGGGAGTGTTTTAAACATTTCTCAAACTGCTGGCCCCGAGGTGAAAAGAAGCAATGCTGTCCGCTGCGCTTTCTGCCCCGGCGTACTCTCCTCAAGAAAGAACCCTCGACTGTCGGCGTAAGCTTCAAATTCCTCCAGCCAAGCATTCCACTTCACGCTGACGGTAGTCGCATCACCCGTCTGATCGAAGTGTGGAACTTCACAAAGTGCTAAGAAATCAGCTCCAGCGACCGCCATTCAAAAAAAAAAATCTTTTTCCAGCTCGAAGCCATGGATTCAGAATCCAAAATATCTAAAATATCCAAAATATCCTCGTCGCCAATGTCACATCCTGCCTCAGAGTGTGGACATAATAATGATACTTATACACTAATAATTATAGGTTACATTCCTAATTTATTATCTCACTCAGCCATGGCCTCCTGCCTAGGCTTACACAGTGCACATGCGATCTGGCCTCCAGGTCAGCTGATACAAAGGTCACGATATTTGCAGATCATCATCATGACACTGGAAGGCAGCAACCCTACCGCTGCATCACCGTGCCAGCCAAGTGAAGCTAAATGAAAGAGTCATGCCCCTGTCTCACTGTGCGAGTTGACCCACGAGGTACCCCGAGTGATAGACTCGTGGCTGCGCACGAGACTGCAAGTGTATGATCAAGTGTGTGGCCGAGTTCCCACGGGTATGTAATTGCTGCGATGTTGCAAGTTCCTCTCCCGAGTTAGCAAGTTCCTCTCCCGAGTTAGCAAGTTCCTCTCCCGTTACTCTTGAGCCAACCGTGAATGAAGGTATGGTTTATAAAGCAACAATGTAGAAATACATCTCCATCATGTGGTTTTGAGTTATTTCAGCGCGGCCCCGCATCTATTGATATGACCTACAATGGGAAAATGCGCATTCTACCAAGCATTTCTTTGTTTTTTTATGTTTTTAAATACTTTTTTGCAATGGATCTCTATTTTAAAATAATTTTAAAAAAGGAAGCAGAGCCCGGGTGACTGACATTGAAGCGCCCGTTGGGACCCGACAGCAGACACACACACACACACACACACACACACACACACACACACACACACCACACACACACACACACACACACACACACACAGAGAGATACACACAGACAGCAGCTGGCCACCACTTCAGAGGAATTAAGCAGCTCGGGTGACTGAGCGGCCGCCGGGACCCGACAGGACACACACACAACACACACACACACACACACACATACACACACACAGATAGACAGAGAGGGAGAGAGAGAGACCACACACACACACACACACACACACACACACACACACACACACACACACACACACACACACACACAGAGATACACACAGACAGCAGCTGGTCACCACTCAGAGGAATGAGGCAGCTCGGATGACTTTGAGCGGCCACCGGGACCCGACATCAGACACACCACACCAGAATACCACACAGATAGACAGAGAGGGGAGAGAGAGAGACACACACCACACACACACACACACACACACACACACACACACACACACCACACACACACACACACACACACACACACACACACACACCCACACAACAACAACAGAGAACACACAGACAGCAGCTGGCCACCACATTCAGAGGAATTAAGCAGCTCGGGTGACTTTGAGCGGCCACCGGGACCCGACAGTACACACACACACACACACACACACACACACAGATAGACAGAGAGGGAGAGAGAGAGACACACACACACACACACACACACACACACACACAACCACACACACAGACAGCAGCTGGCCACCACTTCAGAGGAAGGAAGCAGCTCGGGTGACTTTGAGCGGCCACCGGGACCCGACATCAGACACCACACACAGATACACACAGATAGACAGAGAGGGAGAGAGACACACACACACAACTCAGCGGACCAGGCAAGCATCTCTGGAGAGAAGGAATAGAGTCGAGACCCTTCTTCAGACTTACCCGAAATGCCACCCATTCCTTCGCTCCAGAGATGCAGCCTGTCCGCCGAGTTACTCCAGCATTGTGTGTGGTCTATCTCCGGTGTGAACCAGCATCTGCAGTTCCTTCCCAATCCCACACTCTCGGCCCCGGGGGGGTGGATGGAGCATCACACGTGGACACATCCCACCCACCACCCCAGACTTGCCCCTACGGCAGGTCTTTAAGCCGTTCATTGAGACAGAGTGAAGCCACGGGGGGGACAAGTGGCAGAAAGGCCGAAGATAGACACGAAATGCTGGAGTAACTCTGCGGGACAGGCTGCATCTCTGGAGCGAAGGAAAGTCTGAAGAAGGGTCTCGACTCTATTCCTTCTCTCCAGAGATGCTGCCTGGTCCGCTGAGTTATAAACTCCAGCATTTTGTGTCTATCTTTGGTTCAGTCTTACGAGCAAAAGAACAGATTATTAAAGTTCCCACGGTACACTCACGAGACACTAAGATAAACGCACGGGGTTTAAACGAGTTAAAATGTTTCCATTTTACACTTGAACAGTTAATTTGACTCGTGGAAAAAATCAAACATGTTTGATTTTTTTCACGAGTTAACAAGTTTCCCGAGTACCTGCCGTTAGCGCCACGAGTCGATAAGTTGCTCGTGCGAGTTCCGACGTTCCCGCTACGTGATCACCACGAGTGAAAACTCGGGGTCACTCGTGGGCCAACTCGCACAGTGAGACAGGGGTTTCAGGAGTGTTTAATTGTCCAGTCCGACGAAACAATGAAATTCTTACTTGTAGCTGCATAACAAGGGTGTGAACACAATACTCACAGACAATACATAATAAACATAAAATCAATTAACAAATAACATCCATTATTAATCAAAAAAAGCCCAAAGTCTTTAGTGGAAGCAGAGACTGTTTATAATATAGGTTGTGGTTTAGGTGTTCAGGAGCCAAATAGTGTTGGGGCAGAACTATTTCTGAACCTACTGGTCACGGATTCAGTCTCCTGTATCTTGTTCCCAAAAGTTGGAGTGAAATGAGAGCGTGGGCCAGAGTGTGTGTGTGTGCTTGATGATGTTAGCTGCCTTGAATCCCTTCAGTGGTGGGGGAGGTCAGTAAGCCTGTGATGGATTGGGCAGTGTTCACCACTTTTTATAATCTGCTTTGTTCTTGGGTGTTCAAGTTGTCAAACCAGGCTGTGGGGCAACCCGTCATTATGCTCGCTCCCATCTACCTGTGGAAATTCAAGAGGGCATTCGTTAACACACATGCCCTTTGGCAGCTGATTTCTTGCTAAAATCAATAAAGACCGTCTCCGGCATTGCCCTCATCAACCTTTTTGGTTCCTTCAAAAACTCACAGATTTGTGAGACACAATTTCCCACACACAAAACCATGCTGACTATCGCTCATCAACCCATCTAACCAATACAAACATATCTTATTCCTCAGAATAATCTCGGGTAATGTGCCTACCATAGATGTTAGGCTCACCAGTCTGTAGTTCCCAGGCTTTTCCTTGCAGCCTTGCAAATTTTGGACATTAGCCACCCTCCAGTCTTCTGTCACCTCACCTGAATCTAATGATGAATCATATATCTCAGCCAGGATGCCTGCAATTTCATCACAAGCTTCCCAGGGTGTCCTCAGATATACCTGATCATGTATTTTATTTATTTATTTTTTTTAATTTTTATTTTTTATTGAAGGAAAGATACAATACAGCTGACGTAATGCATTACATTTCCCTCCATTTTGTTTTTCATATATAACAACAAAAGTACCCTCACCCACCCTCTCCGAACACCCCTTGGCAGCTAATGTGTTCACAATATAACATATCACAAATACAGATGCACATTATGACAGCAATACCTCTACATTCTTCCAAGGCACAGGCCCATACATACCCACAACATGTCAGATGGTTCAGAATACACTCATTCATTATGCATCAACCGTCCTTTGAGGTAATCAACAAAAATAAGAACATAAATACAAGTATAACATAAATAAAAGCAGATCCCCAACTGCCATCAAGTGCCCTCAGCCAGTGGGTAGTTCTTTTAGACTCTCGAAGTGTGACAAAAAAGATTCCCATTTCAAATAAAACATTTTCACAGACTCCCTCAGTGTAAATTTAATATTTTCTAGTTTTAGAAAAAACATTATGTCTTCCATCCAAGCAGCAGCAGATGGAGGAGTGGTAGATTTCCAGACCAGCAAGATTCTCCTACGGGCCAAAAGCGATGTGAATGCAATGATGCCAGACTGGTTTGCATTTAAACCCAAAGTTTCATCTGCTACACCGAATATAGCTACAAGCGGGCAAGGCCTCACTGTCACCCTAAGGACTTCACTGATGGTTTTAAAAACCACTGCCCAGTAGTTACCAAGTTTGGGACAGGACCAGAATGCATGAGCTAGATTGGCTGGAGAGAAGGAGTACCTGTCACAGCCAGCTTCTGTCCCTGGGCATATGTCAGCAAGCCTGGCTTTGCTTAAATGAACCTTGTGTAAAACTTTGAATTGTATGAGCCCCAATCTAGCACATGATGACGAGGAATGGACTCTTTTCAGCGCTTCTGTCCAGCATTCCTCAGACAGATCCATTGCAAGGTCATCCTCCCACCTAGTTTTAACTTTGTTCACGTTTTGATCTCCTATAGACATGTTGAGAATATAATACAGAGATCAGTCCTTTATTTGTAAAGGTAAGAGTGAGTTTTTCCAGCACTGTGAAAGATGGGAGATCGGGAAAATAGGGACATTTTTTCATGACAAAGTGGCGGATCTGAAGATATTTAAAGAAATGATTATGTTGTCGGTGTATAAATCCTTAATGCACATAAGACCATTCAAACCCCATTGTCTAAAGGTTGAGTCAAGTATAGAGGGGGATAATAAATGGTTACTGTGAATGGGACACAGAACTGAAGCTGATGTGAACTTTTTTTATAGCGGCAGCGAAATTGATTAAAACATTTTGTGGGTGGATAGTGCGACAGGATTGGGATGTTAAATCGTGAGCGTTTCAATGGCAGGGAGGGATATACTAAAGATGGGAGAGACAAGGAGTAACAAGGCTGTGACTCAAGCAGACACCAGCCTGTATCTGGTCAGAGGAGTCAGAATAATATATTTTGGATATTGAATGCCCAGTAATAATGAATAAAGCTAGGAAGGCCCTATCCACCTACTTCACGACCTTTTTGGAGATTGCATTTATTAGCCCTTGGAACCTTGGTATCTCCTTCGCTCCTTAGATGCTGGCTGCACCCGCTGAGTTTCCTCCAGCCTTTTGTGTTACCCCTCCACCTACCCGTATAAAGGAGGTTATAGATTGGTTAACTGAGTTTAAAAAAATGACTTGCATAGGAAGACCGGCAAACATATGGAACAAGTAAAGAAATCTGGGAGTACAGTCATCTTCACCGACTGCACTCTCCCAGCCATAGTGAGAGGCAGACTATGCCATCTCTCAGAGTCAGCCTTAATTTGGCTAACTTGAGGCGTATAATTAGCTTCAAACAAAGATGTGAAAGATCCTACCTGATCATGTCTGGGAGAATTATCTATCTTAATACACTCTAGCACGTTCAGTATCTCCTCGACCGTAATACAGACTGTCCTCAAGAAAAGACTGAAGAAGGGTCTCGACCTGAAACTTCACCTATTCCTTTTCTTCAGAGATGCTGTCTGATCATTGAGTTACTCCATTTTGTATGAATCTTCTGATCTCATGACACATGTATTAACTGTCCCAAGTTCCACAGTCCTTATGTGTTTCTCCACAGTAAAACCAGGGGTGAAATACTCATTGAGGAATTTGTCCATCTCCTGTGGATCCACACAGAGATGACCACTTTGGCTTCTGAGGGGCTTCTTGAATACAGAAACTTGGTTGCAGTCTGCCCTAACTCTGGGAAAGGTGCGCATTCAGTGGTGTCTGTGGGACCTGGAGTCTCCCCACAAGAGCAATGGTCCTGGTCCCAGGCTCTCCGCACCTTGGAGCCCAGTCAATACCTTCCCATCTCTCTTCCCACCTGTCTGAATGAGAGCCTGCGGACTTCGTGCAACACCCGCTGGTTTGCAGCTCTGCAGGTGTCGTCATCAGTTCCCCGGGTTCAGCCTGAAGCCATGCGGTCGGGGAAAAGTGGACGTGGCTCACAGGCAGCACAGCACGGAACTGTCTCCAACGGTGGTTCAGAGCCAGTCAATGCCACAGATAAAGTGATATCAGTACCGACCCTCCCTGTGGCACCGGATACCACAAGCAACTGCTGAACTCTGTATGATATCAACTATTACAACATAATCAAGCATGACATCTGAATTTCTTTTTATCCAATGATATAAATCTTTGATAGAAAGGTTTGAATAGGGTAAAAATGGGATAGATTAACAAAATGTTTAATTCAGTTTAGAGATACAGCATGGAAACTGGCCCTTCGGCCCTCAGAGTTCACACCGATCAGCGATCCCCACACACTAACACTTTCCTACAGACACCAGGGACAATTTATAAATTTGCCAGGCCGATAAGCCAAAAAACCTGTAAGCCCTTCACCTGCCTGTTCTGCCTATTAATCTTGCTCTCTTTGACGACAGTATTTGCCCCAACTTCTCATCTGCCACCTTTCTGTTCTGGTACCCCTCTTCCTGCAATCTAGTTAAAAAATCTCCCAAGTAGAACTTGCAAATCTTCCTCCCAGGATATTTCACCCTCAATTTCAAGTGCAACCCATCCCTCTTGTACAGGACACCTATGCTGCTCCAGAAGAGATCCTCATGGTTTTGAACCCCTGCCCCTTGCACAAACTCCTCAGCCCATCATTCTATTCCTGTTTCCGTGCTCTCTGACTTGACACTATGAACTGCAATGATTGACGTAACATTTTACGGTCTTTTGCCCTCACTGGCTTCATCCTTTTCCCAGAACATGTTTCCCAAGGACATAACTCCCAAAGGGTGGCACGATGGCGCAGCGGCAGGGACCCGGGTTCCATCCTGACTATGGGTGCTGTCCGTACGTATTACGTTCTCTCACCGTGACCTGCGTGGGATTTCCCCAAGATCTTCGGTTTCCTCCCACACTCCAAAGACGTAGAGATTTGAATGTTAATTGACTTGGTATAAATCTAAATTCGAAGGGCCTGTTTCTGCGTTGTATGTATCTCTAAAAAAAATTGTCCCCAGCAGCTCTTCCTTTACCAAGGTTCCTTCACTTTGTGTCACATGCACCATCCACCACAATCCCTTGCCTTCCATCATGGTCTGGTGTTTGTGACAAAAACGCATCCACCGAGCCGTATGGTCACGCCAATCTCTCTCTCCCTCTCCCTCTCCCCCTCTCTCTCTCCTACCGCAGCCTTTTTGACTGTTGACAACTCATGGATATTCATCAATCCTCTGCGACCTCACCTGTGGTTAAAGAGGATACAAAGATTTAATTACAGGCCCCAGTACTCACCTCCCTTGCCATCCTCAATGTGTCATCCTTAATGTTTTTCAAGATACCCAATGCATCTTCCTCCTTGATATCAACATGCCCTAGAATATCAGCATACCCCTTCCTGACCTCATTACCATCCCTGTCTTTCTCCTTGGTGAATATTGAGGCACAGTGCTCATTTACACCTCATCCAATTCCTCTGGCTCCAGACATAGATTTCTGGTGGAATTCAGCAGGTCAGGTGAGGAGAATTAGATGGGCAACATTCAGCCAGAGAAACCTACCATCGCTTGCCTTCTCTGACCAAGCTGATTTTTGTGTCCATTTCCAATAGGACTGTGAATACTGTGTGTGTTAACCTTCCAGCCTACCTTAGACAAATACTTTGCAACATCCACTGTCCTACCCTCATCAATCATGTTTATCACATTTTAATGTCTAATTGTATGTTTTAAATGTTTCTTAGTATGTCTTATGTAGGGGGTGGTGGGGGGAATAGGGGGAAACCATTTTTCAGTCACTTACCTGGATGGAGATGCGTCTTTTTTCCATGTTGCATCTTCGCCCCTCCCTACCGGATTGGCGCGGCCTTTCCTACCGCAGATGGCCCTGAGCTTCAGCAGCGGCGCAGCACTGAAGTATCATCGCGGAGCGGGGCGATGCCTTGCCGGGGATCGCCTGCGTTGGAGCTCCGGAGTGTTGGACCTACGGACTTTAACACCGTAGAGCTGTGTTTTGTGGAGCTTCTAGCCGCGGACGGCGCTGACTTTAACATCGCGGAGCGAGGTGATCCCTTGCCGGGGGTCGCCAGTGTTGGAGCTCCATCCAGCTCGGTCCGCGGTCTCCCTCCATCAAAATGGGAATCGCTGATTCCGCCGTGGTGGATGTTTATGTTAAACTCTATCGTGTATTGTGTTTCTTTTCATTGTATAGCTGTATGGAAACTCAAATTTCAATGTACCAATTGGTGCATGTGACATAAATGCGAACTTGAACTTGAA
This sequence comes from Okamejei kenojei, assembly GCA_035221665.1. Lineage (NCBI taxonomy): Eukaryota > Metazoa > Chordata > Chondrichthyes > Rajiformes > Rajidae > Okamejei > Okamejei kenojei. Next base: position 28,198,243 of record CM069157.1, read on the forward strand.
ACTATCATTTCCTCAAAAAACTCAATCAACTTTGTGCAGCAGGACCCCGGCCACACAAAATCCATTCTCACTTTCCTGAAAATGTCCATGTTTTTCCAGATGCGTTTAACATAGAAACATAGAAACATAGAAAATAGGTGTAGGAGGAGGCCATTCGGCCCTTTGAGCGAGCACCGCCATTCATTGTCATCATGGCTGATCGTCCCCAATCAATAACCCGTGCCTGCCCTCTCCCCATATACCTTGATTCCACTAGCCCCCTAGAGCTCTATCTAACTCTCATCCTAAATTCCATCCAGTGAATTGGCCCTCCACTGCCCTCTGTGGCAGGGAAATTCCACAAATTCACAACTCTCTAGGTGAAAAAGTTTTTTCTTCACCTCAGTCTTAAATGGCCTCCCCCTTTATTCTAAGACTTGTGGCCCCTGGTTCTCGACGCGCCCAACATTGGCAACATTTTTCCTGCATCTAACTTGTCCAGTCCTTTTATAATTTTATATGTTTCTATAAGATCACCCCTCATCCTTCTAAACCCCAGTGAATACAAGCCTAGCTTTTCAATCATTCCTCATATGACAGTCCCGCCATCCCAGGGATCAATCTTGTGAACCTACGCTGTACTGCCTCAATCACAAGAATGTCCTTCCTCAAAACTGTACGCAATACTCCAGGTGTGTCTTACCAAAGCGTGATACAACTGCAGAAGAACCTCTCTACTCCTTTACTGAAATCCACTTGTTATGAAGGCCAACATTCCATTAGCTTTCTTCACTACCTGTGTACCTGCACACCAACTTTCATGTGGACCGATATACAAGGACACCCAGGTCTCGCTGTACCTCCCCCTTACCTAACCTAACCCCATTGAGATAATAATCTGCCCCCCTTGTTTTTTGCCACCAAAGTAGATAAACCTCACATGTATCTATTATATTGCATCGACCATGCATCTGCCCACTCACTCAACCTGTCCCAGGTAAATCCTGTCCCTAAGAGCTGGCTGCATTGCGCGGCTTGGTGTGGCAAGTTGAATGTCCAGAACAAAGATTATGAGAAAGTGGTGGACATTGTCCAGTCCATCACAGTACTGACCTCGCCCACTATTGAAGGAATCTATAGGAGACACTGCCTCATAAAGGCAGCCAGCATCATCAAAGACTTGCACCACACTCGCATCTCACTACTACCATCAGGAAGAAGGTACAAGAGACAGAACTGTGGCCAGATTTAAGAGTAGCCTCTTCCCAACAACCATCGGGCTCTTGAAAAGTACAAAAACACTAACTAAACTATGGACTAACGTATGTTGCACTAATGATGTAAGGCCTTTTGTGCTAATATTAGGCTATTTATTATTTTTTTTGTGCATTACAGATTATCTATGTATATTGTCTTTTACAAGCTTTAGACTTTAGAGATACAATGCAGAAACAGGCCCCTCCGCTCACCGACCAGCGTTCACCCTGCACACTGGCACAATTTACCATTTCTACCAAAGTCAATTAACATAACCCTTTGGATTGTGGGAGGAAACCTGAACACCTGGAGAAAAACCCATGTGGATCACGGGACATGTACAACCTCCGTACAGACAGCACCCATAGTCAGGAGCGATCCCTGGTCTCTGGCGCTGTAAGGCAGCAACTCTATCACTGTGCTGGCTTTTGTAAGTAAGAATTTCATTGTCCCATTGTCGGTATATATGACAATTAAACACTCTGAGCCACTCTGAGTTTTGGTCTATTTTCTGGGTATGTGGAAAAAAAAAACCACACCAAGGCTCGATGAATGAGGTGGACTACTTATGAGAGACTCTCAATCACAACCAGGAATTGCAGCCACAGAGAGTGTACCGCTATTATCAAAGATATAATAGCGGCGCGTTTGGATAGTAGTAAACAGGCTGGATTTATGCAGGTGAAAATCATGCTTAGCAAATCTTCTGGCATATTTTTGAAGATGTAACAAGTAAAATAGTCACTGAAAGTAAGCATGCAGGTACAACAGGCAGTGAAAAAAGCTAATGGCATGTTGGCCTTCATATAGAGAGGAGTTGAATATAGGAGCAAAGAGTTCTTCAGCAAATTGTACAGGGCCCTGGTGAGACCAAAAAAACACCTGAGTATTGTGGTAGTTTTGGCCACCTAATTTGAGGATGGACATTCTTGCTATTGAGGGAGTGCAGCGTAGTTTCACGAGGTTAATTTCTAGGATGGCGGGACTGTCATATGCTGAAAGAACGGAGCGGCTGGACTTGTATTCACTGGAATTTTAGAAGGATGCGAAGGGATCTTATTGAAATATATAAATTATTAAGGAATTGACACGCTAGATGAAGGAAAAATGTTCCCGAAGTTAGGAGAGTCCAGAACCAGGGGTCATAACAGTTTTAAGAGTAAGGGTAAGCCATTTAAGAATTGAGATGAGGAGAAAGCTTTTCACCCAGACAGTTGTGAATCTGTGGAATTCTCTGCCTCAGAAGGCAGTGGAGGGCCGATTCTTGGATGTTTTCAAGAAAGAGTTAGATAGAGCTCTTGGGCTAACAGAATCAATGGGGAATATGGGGAAAAAGCTGGAATGGGGTACTGCTTTTGTATGATCAACCATGATCATAATGAATAGCGGTGCTAGCCCGTAGGGCTGTATGGCCTACCTCCCACATCTATTTTCAATGTTTCTATGTTAGAACACCACTCCGTAGCCTGAATTCCCCGCCTTTTTAAACCTCTAGGGAGTGGATGCTGGACCTGGCCTTGTCGTCTCCGGGGAGAGGCAAGCGTTTATATATTGGATTATTCTTGCTACTGAGGATGTGGTCATGTCCTCTGACAACTGACAAAGTCATAGAGCATGATAACAAGGCCACTTTGGCCATCTCGTCCATGCTGACCTAGATGCTCCATGCAAGCTGATCCCATTTGCCTGCATTAGAACCTCTGAACATTTTCTATCTATGTACCTGTTCAAGTGGTGATGATCGAATGCTGTTATTGTACCAGCCTCAACTACTTCCTCTGGCAGCTCTTTCCAAATACCACCACTTGCTGAGTTACACCTTATATTCCTTTTTAATCTTTCCGTTATCACTTCCAAACTGCATTGTCTGGTTGTTGATTTCCCCAGCCCTGGGTAAAATACTTTGCATTCATCCTATATATTCCTCCAAAATTGAATACAAGAAAACTTGGTTGCAGTCTGCCCTAACTCTGGAAAGGTGCGCATTCGTGGTGTCTGTGGGGACCTGGAGTCTCCCAACAAGAGCAAATGGTCCAGGTCCCAGGCCTCCGCACCTTGGAGCCCAGTCATATAACCTCCCCCTCTCTCTTCCCGCCTGTCTAAATGAAGCCTGTGGACGTGTTAGCAACACCTGAAAGGAGCTGGCACAGAAGCATCAGAGTCTGGTGAAATCAGCCAAAGTGTGTGTCACCCAGACACCATCTCCTCCACTCACCACCTCGTTGCGCAGCGTGCTGCCTCTGGAACTCTGCTCACCCACCCCCGGAAATGTCGTCTGGTCTGTGCCCCTCTGATCAGTAGCTCTTGCTGATTTTGGGCCACCTCGTTTTGTGTGCGCTGGACATGTACATTTTGACGCTTCGATACATTTCTCATATAAATACACACCTTCTGGGAGTCTTGACAGTCACCATGCTGCCGGCTCTCGATACAACATTGTATGGCTGGCAATGGTAAGGAGTGTCTTATCTTACCACCATCACCGGGTTCGCCCCACAGGCACATCAACCCAGGAATTATTTCAGAGTGCCTGCTCCTCGTTTCTCGGCATACCATTTTGCGCACCTTTCTTTTCGGCATCGCAGTCTCTTAGCTCCTGTCTTCCATGATCTCTCGCAAATCAAATATAAACAAAAA
>CM069157.1:28802615-28955115 GCA_035221665.1 Okamejei kenojei
TTCGAGTCAGCTCCGCGGATGAAACACAAGTGCTCCATGATGCCTGATGTGCACTGCATTGCTCAAATGTGGAGGAGACCACAACATAATGCAACATGACTGGATTAGGTGCTAGGGTGGTGTATGGACTGGAGGGCCTGGGTTGGATAGGCTGGGACTGTTCTCCCTGCTATAAAAGGGGGCTGTGGGTGATCTGTGGGATATCGAGAGGGTTGACAGACAGGGGAGGGGAGTCTAAAGCTGGAGGGCATGGGTTTAAGGTGAGAGGTTAAGATTTAAGGGCATCTGTGGAACTGTTTTGAGAGTGTGGAACAGAGGAGAGTGTGGAAATGGAAGGAGCTGCAGAGGAGGTGTTAGAGCCAGCTACAATTACAATGCTTAAAAAACGTTTGGACTGCTGCAAAGAAAATAAAAGTTTAGATGAAAATGGGTCGAATGCAGGCAAATGGGATTGGCTTGGGTAGGAATCTTGGTCAGCATGGACGGGTTGGGCCGAAGGGCCTGTTTCTGTGCTGTATATGATTCTATGAACCAGGAATCTCTATGGATCGTTGCTTGACTTGGAAGGCATGAAGGCATGTTGTTCCCAGGGTGGAGTGAGGCTTCGCTACATCCGATGACTGTCTCGTTGTCGCAGAGCAAGCGCTGGCGCAGGAGGGCACACTGATGAGCTGCGCAATGATAGGACATTAATCATATATAGAAGCACAGAAAATAGGTGCAGGAGTAGGCCATTCGGCCCTTCGAGCCAGCACTGCCATTCAACATGATCATGGCTGGTCATCTAAAATCAGTAGCCCGTTCCTGCTTTTTCCCCATATCCCTTGATTCCTTTAGCCCTGAGAGCCAAATCTAACTCTCTCTTGAAAACATCCAGTGAATTGGCCTCCACTGTCTTCTGTGACAGAGAACTCCACAGAATCACAACTCTCTGGGTGAAAATAAATCCTCATCTCTGTCCTAAATGGCCTACCTCTTATTCTTAAACTGTGACCCCTAGTTCTGGACTCCCCAACATTGGGAACCATTTTTCCTGCATCTACCCTGTCCAATCCCTTAAGAATTGTATATGTTTCTATAAGATCCCCTCATCCTTCTAAATTCCAGTCACACCAAGCCCAGTCGATCCATTCTTTTATCTTGCATCAGTCCCGCCATCCTTGGATTTAATCTGGTGAACCTACGCTGCACTCCCTCAATAGCAATAATGTCCTTCCTCAAATTAGGAGACCACAATTACACACGATACTCCAGGTGTGGTCTCATCAGAGCCCTGTACAACTGCAGTAGGACCTCCTTGCTTCTAAACTCAAATCATCTTACAATGAAGGCCAACATGCCATTAGCTTTCTTCACTGCCTGCTGTACCTGCATGCTTACTTTCAGTGACTGATGTACAAGCAGACCCAGGTCTCCCCTTTTCATAATCTGACACCATTCAGATAATAATCTGCCTTCCTGTACTTGCCACCAAAGTGGATAACCTCACATTTATGCACATTATACTGCATCTGCCATACATCTGCCCACTCACCCAACCTATCCAAGTCACCCTGCAGCCTCATAGCAACCTCATCACAGCTCACACTGCCATCCAGCTTTGTGCCATCAGGCAAACTTGGAGATGTCACATTTAATTGCCTTGTCTAAATCGTTAATATATATTGTAAATAACTGGGGTCCCAGCACCGGGCCTTGCGGCACCCCACTAGTCACTGCCTGCCATTCTGAAAATAAACCATTAAATCCTGCTCATCACTTTCTATCTGCCAACCAGTTCTCTATCCATGTCAATACCCTACCCCCAATACTATGCGCTCTAATTTTGCACACTAATCTCTTGTGTGGGACCTTGTCAAAGGCTTTTTGAAAGTCCAGACACACCGCGTCCATTGGCTCTCCCTTATCCATTCTACTTGTTACATCCTCAAAAAATTCCAGAAAATTATTCAAACAAGATTTCTCCTTAATAAATCCATCCTGAATTGGACTGATCCTGTCACTTATTTTCAAATGTGCTATCTATAACATCTTTAACAATCGACTCGAGCATCTTCCCCACTACCGATGTAAGGCTAACTGGTCTATAATTCCCCATTTTCTCTCTCCCTCCTTTCTTAAAAGTGGAGTTACATTGGCTACCCCCAGTCCACAGGAACTGATCCAGAGAACATTGGAAAATGATCATCAATGCATCCACGATTTCTAGTGCCACCTCCTTGAATACTCTAGGATGCAGACCATCAGGCCCTGGGGATTTATCTGCCTTCAGTCCCAACTGTTTACCTAACACCATTACCTGACTAATGTTGATTCCCTTCAGTTCCTCCCTCCCACTAGATCCTCAGTTCCCTAGTATTTCTGGGAGATTGTTTGTGTCTTCCTTAGTGAAGACAGAACCAAAGTACTAGTTTAACTGTTTTGCATTTCCTTGTTTCCCATTATAGATTCACCTGTCTCTGATTGTCAAGGACCTACATTTGTCTTCACTAATCTCGTCCTTTTTTTATAACTGAAGAAGTTTTTTATAGTCAGTTTTTATATTCCCCACAAGCTTTCTTTCATGCTATTTCCCCCCCCCCCCCCTCTTAATTAACCCCCTTGTCCCTCTCTGTTCTAAATTTCTCCCAGTCCTCCAGTTTGCTGCCTTATCTGGCCAATTTATATGCCTCTTCCTTGGATTTAACACTATCCTTGATTTCCCTCGTTAGCCACAGTTGAGCCGCCTTCCCCGTTTTATTTTATCCTCAGAGGAATGAACAATTTTTGGAGTTCATCCATGCTGTCTTTAAATATTTGCCATTGCATCTCCACCGTCAACCCTTCAAGTATACTATTCCAGTCTATCCTAGCCAATTCCCGTCTCATACCTTCAAAGTCTCCTTTCTTTAAGTTCAGGACCCTATCTCTGAATTAACCGTGTCACTCTCCATCCTAATGCAGAATTTCACCATATTATGGTCACTGTTGCTCAAGGAGCCTTGCACAACAAGATCGCTAACTAATCCTTCCTCATTACATAATACTCACTCTAGGATGGCCTGTCCTCCAGTCGGTTCAACTGCATATTGGTTTAGAAAACCATCCCGTATACATTCCAGGAAATCCTCCTCTTCAGCGCTGTTACCAATTTGGTTGGTCGAATCTATATGCAGATTAAGGCCACCCATGATAACCGCTGTACCTTTGTTACACGCATCCCTAATTTCCTGCTTGATGCTATCCCCAACCTCCCTACTGATGTGTGGTGGTCTGTATACCACTCCAACAAGCGTTTTCTGCCCTTGGCTATTTTGTAGTTCTACACATACCGATTCTACAGCATCCAAGCTAATGTCTCTCCTTGCTATTGCATTAATCTCCTCTTTAACCAGCAATGCCACCCCACCTCCTCTTCCTCTCTGTCTATCCTTCCTGAATATTGAATACCCCTGCATGTTTAGCTCCCAGCCTTGGTCACCCTGGAGCCATGTCTCCGTAATTACAACTGTATCATATCCCTTAGCTACTAACTGCACATCCAATTCATCCACCTTATTACGAATGCTTCTCGCATTAAGGCACAAAGCTTTCAGGTTTTTTTTTTTCTTATCTCCCTTCTATCTTTCGCTTCTGTCCTCCTTTTATAGCCCTCTGTCTCCCTGCATTGGTTCCCATCCCCCTGCCCTGTTAGCTTAAACCAAAGATCCTATAGTGACCTTTCCTACACTCTCCTGTTACCTGCATGCACACACGTCCACATTGTTGACTCCACCCCCACTGTTTAGTTTAAACCCACCCGTGTAGCACTAGCTGACCTGCCTGCCAGAATGTCAGTCCCCTTCCAATTAAGATGCAACCCGTCCCTTTTGTACAGGTCACCCCTGAATGCCGTACCATTTTGAATTTCCACTCTTGTTAGATTAGTACTGAGCTATTTTAATGACAGACTGCCCCTCCTTAATGATAAGCACCAGGTTTGTGTTTGAATGGTTTAGTTACTTTGCATTGGCAGAGATAACAGAGGAGGTCCTTTAACGAACGGTGGGAGTACTTTGGAGAACGAGTCTGCTCCTCACAGCACGAGGAGAGTTAAAAGTAAATGTACTGGACGTTTCAAAATCATGACGGTTTTGCGACATAGCTGGCAGAAGTGATTCTCACTGGAAAGAGTGTTGTTAACTAACAAAATTAGCAATTGGAAAGCAGTGACAGGTCAAAGTCAGCATGGATTTATGAAGGGAAAATCATGCTTGACTAATCTGGAATGTTTTGAGGATGTAAAAAGTAGAATGGATAAGGGAGAGCCAGTGGATGTGGTGTATCTGGACTTTCAAAAAGCCTTTGACAAGGTCCCACACAAGAGATTAGTGTGCAAAATTAGAGCACATGTTATTGGGTGTAGGGTAGTGACATGGATGGAGAACTGGTTGGCAGACAGGAAGCAAAGAGTAGGAATTAACCGGTCCTTTACAGAATGGCAGGCAGTGACTAGTGGGGTGTCGCAAAGCTCGGGGCTGGGACCCCAGTTGTTTACAATATATATTAACGATTTAGACAAGGGAATTAAATGTAACATCTCTAAGTTTGTGGATGGCACAAAGCTGGGTGGCAGTGTGAGCTGCGAGGAGGATGTTATGAGACTGCAGGGGACTTGGATAGGTTGGGTGAGTGGGCAGATGCATGTGGATAAATGTGAGGTTATCCACTTTGGTAGCGAGAACAGGAAGGCAGATAATTATCTGAATGATGTCAGGTTAGGAAAAGGGGAGGTGCAACAAGACCTGGGTGTGCTTGTACATCAGTCACTGAAGGTAAGCATGCAGGTACAGCAGGCAGTGAAGAAAGCCAATGGCATGTTGGCCTTCGCAGCGAGAGGATTTGAGTGTAGGAGCAAGGAGGTCCTACTGCAGTTGAACAGGGCCCTGGTGAGACCGCACCTGGAGTATCATGTGCCGTTTTGGTCTCCTAATTTGAGGAAGGACATTATTGCTATTGAGGGAGTGCAGCGTAGGTTCACCAGGTTAATTCCCGGGATGGTGGGACTGACGTATGATACAAGAATGGGTCGACTGGTCTTGTACTCGCTGGCATTTAGAAGGATGAGAGGGGATCTTATAGAAACATATACAATTCTTAGAGGATTGGACAGGGTAGTTGCAGAAAAAAGGTTCCCGATGTTGGGGGAGTCCAGAACCAGGGGTCACAGTTTAAGAATAAGGGGTAGGCCATTTAGGACTGAGATAAGGAAACATTTTTTCCCCCCAGAAAATTGTCAGTCTGTGGAATTCTCTGCCACAGAAGGCAGTGGAGGCTAATTCACTGGATGTTTTCAAGAGAGAGTTAGATTTAGCTCTTAGGGCTAAAATCAAGGAATTATGGGGAACAGGGTACTGATTTTGGATGATCAGCCATGATCATATTGAATGGCTTGAAGGGCCGAATGGCCTACTCCTGTACCTATTTTGTATGTTTCCTCCCAGTCCTTCGGTTTCCTCCCACACCCCAAAGGTGTGCGGGTGTGTAGGTTAATTGGCCTCAGTAAATGGGAGTGGATGAGTAAGTGAACTAGCGGGATAACAGAACTAGTGTGAAGGGGTGACCTAGGGTCAGCAGGACTTGGTGGACCGAAGGGCTTGATTCCATGCTATATCTCTAAACCGATTTAAATAATGTCAAATATTTTAAAATTTCATTCAGATCCCTTCAGCTGATTGAAACTAAAACAGGTGTAATTATAACAATGACCCTTCCCCAGCTCCAGAAACATGACTTTTTTAATCGCAGTATGTTCCAGATTTGGCAGTGGTTCCCCAGTACCGATGTAAGCACATACATAGGGAGCATGTGTAGGTATCACTCCCTCAACCTGCTGTTTCCCATTTCACAAACTGTATCTTCTTATAAAGGGGCCCATTTAGATCATTGGGTCCATGAATTAAACCCTATTCCTTTAACTATTCCCCCTTTGCCTAATTTCTCGGGCATGCCGCCCCTTCCCCACCCCAATCCCCTCCCAATCTCCCATCCCGATTCTCCAAACAGCACCCTTCTGCACTCGGCAGCCGTTCAACCCACCGACATGTAGACAACAAATGCTGGAGAAGCTCAGCGGGTGAGGCAGCATCTATGGAGAGAAGGAATTGGCGACGCTTTGGGTCGAGACCCGAAACCTGCCGACATGAATGTCTTTGGAATGTGTGCGGAAACTGTAAAGTCGCACAGTCGCAGGGAGATCGTGCAAACTCTACACGGACAGTGCGGGGAGTGCAGGATCATATCTGGGTGTCCGGAGCTGAGAAGCAGCTGCACTATCCGCCGCGCCACAGTGTGCCACCAATGCAGGGTCCCAGGTGCTCGAGCTAATCTTGGCAGCATCTCGATCACTGCCAATGGTGGGCTTCTGCTGATGCAAAGACTAGGGATCGTGGCTGGCCTCAGTTCTGCATTGCCACCTAGTCCAAATAAATGTCACCCCTTATTTATCTAAACACTGCCTACCCTCTGCCTTCAAAGCATTCACCGATTCTGCTTCCAAAGTGTGTTGTTGAAGCATAGATTCACAATGCTCCCTAAATGTGGCAATGCGAGTAGTTAGAGCGGTAACAAAGGCGTGTGGTATGCTTTCCTTCATCAGTCGGGGCATTGAGTATAAGAGTCAGGAAGTCATGTTGTGGCTCGATAGTGGTGAGGCCACAATGTGAGTACTGTGTGCAGCTCTGGTTGCCCGTTGCAGGAAGTATGTGGAGGCTTTGGAACAGGTGACGAAGAGGTTTGCCAAAATGCTGCCTGGGTTAGAGGGTGTTTGTTATAAGGAGAAGTTGGACAAACTTGGACTATTTTCTTTGGGGCACGAGAGGCTGAGGGGAGAGCTGAAAGAAGCATCTAAATATATGAGAGGCATAGATAGGGTAGACAGTAAGAATCCTTTTTGCAGTGTGGAAATGTCAAAGATTGGCAAAGTTTAAAGGAGATGTGGAGGGTGTGTTTACCACACAGAGGGCTGTGGGTGCCTGGAACACGTTGTCTGGGGTGGTGGTGGAGCACTGGTGTTTAAGAGGCTTTTAGAAAGGCACAAGGACATGTAGAGAATGGAGGGATATGGATCACATGCTGACAGAGAAGATTAGTTTCTCTTGTATCGTGTTCAGCATGGATATTGTGGGCTGAAGGGCCTGCTCCTGTACTGTGCTGTTCTGTGTTCTAAATGGTTATTTTTAAACCACGGCCCCCCCTTGGTTCTAGATACTCCCACAAGCGGACTTCACATCCGGCTTGTTGGGAATCCTTTCTTTCTTTTCTGTTTCGATCGTGTTGCCTGTGGCTCTTTATGCTTCAGTGGGCACAAGCCGAGCGTGTCCAGACCTGTCATTAGACAACCTGTTAGTTTGCAGGTATTATGTTGCATTACTCCTGCCAGCTGACACTGTGCATCGGTGTTGTCTGTTTCAAGGGCCTGTCCCACTTACGGGACATACCGGCGACCCCTGGCGACATGCCGCGGGTGTCCTCTCATGAACATAGGAGACTTGCCATGACCATACAGCCTGTTTGGTGGTGAGAGGTCTCCTTTGGTGGTGAGAGGTCTCCTTTGGTGGTGAGAGGTCTCCAAAGAGCCGTAGCGTCTTTCTGGTCGCCGCTGAATTTTCAACATGTTGAACATTTCGGCGACCTATCACGGGTGCCGGCAGTCGCCTGTAAAGGTCCCGTAAGTGGGACAGGCCCTTAACACTTATCAACCAGCTGCAGTTACCAGTCAGTCAGATCCAACAGTGCAACAGTTCCTGCTTCGGCCGGCCCCTGTGTCAAGAGTCAAAAGTATTTAGTTGTCATATGCATCGGCAATTAAATAATAAAATTCTTACTTGCAGCAACTTAACAGACATAAATGCAATAAACACTGATAATGTATAATACGAGTGCAGGAGCAACTCAGCAGGTCAGGCAACATATCTGGAGAACACTGACAGGTGATGTTTTAGGTTGGATGCATAATACCTTTCAGACTCGATGCATAATACCTTTCTAAAAAAATCAATAAATTGTAACCACAATACCAGTGCAAAAAGTTTATCCCTCCGCTGCCTGCAACCAAAGACAAGTTGATAGTTGTTGAGGTTAATGTTGTGTAGTGTTCGAGAGCCTGATGGTTGTCCGGTAGAAATTGTGACAAATGTGTTCCGGCTCCTTGTATCTTCTTCCCGGTGATAAATGAGAGGGTCAGCATTCAGGTCACCCGTGTGCTGAAGCAGGCTCGGCAAATAGTGAGGGCGATTGGGCTGTGTAATAGCGGTTCCGCGCAACGCTAAACCTCACCTGATGAATAGATGTCTGTGCTTCTGTCTATTTCTTGACTGAGCTGTAAATCAGCAGGCGCTTTCGAGCTGTTTATTGAGAAGACGAGGCAAAGTGTCAAGTCTGAATCTCAAATCCCAAATGGAATTACCAGCCGATCCATGCTACATGCCAATTGATCTGAAGAAGGGCCTCAGAGCCAAACGTTGCCGATCGATGTCCTCCTGAGATGCCGGCTGACCTGCTGAGCTACTTTGTGTCGTCCATGCCACGTACTGTAGATTAACAAACAGAACTGACATCTTGAACGGGTTGTTTTTTCAGGCCGGCAGTTTCTTTGAACGGTACTTGGATTGGTAGAGTGTCGCTTGCCAAACCGTTGATCTTCCCGCTGTCCCTCGCTGTCCTACTGCCAATGAACAATCTTCTGGCCGTTAGCGGGAGACCTCGGAGTACACTGGTCCACGTCCTTCGAGGCTCTTCGAAGACCTGGGTCACTGAGTGGTGGCTCAAGGGTGTCATCTCACACTCAGTGGGGTGGGGCACAGGGAGGGAGGGAGGGTGAGAGTGCTGGGTTTGGCAGAGGTGGGATCTTGGGGGTAATGGAACATAGCACCGCACGGGAACGGGCCCTTGACCAGAATGCCAACCTAAACCACTCTTTCCTGCCTGCACAAGGCCCATATCCCTCTACGGCCTGTAAGATCACGTGTCTATCTAACAGCCTCTTACATTGGCACTATCGTATCAGCTTCCAACACCACCCCTGGCAGTGTGTTCCAGGCATTGACCGCCAACCAATCTCCTCCAACCCTACCACTCACACCGTAAACCTACGCCTTCTAGCATTTAACTTTATCACTCTGAGAGAAAGGTTCTGCCTGTCCACTCTATCTATCTGTCTCATATCTTTATATACTTCGACCAGACCTCTCCTCTAGTCTCTGATACTTCAGCGGAAACGATCCAAGTTTGTCTCAGAAGGAACTGCAGATGCTGGAAAATCGAAGGAAATAGGCAATGTTTCGGACCGAAACCCTTTGGGAACGTTGCCTATTTCCTTCACTCCATAGATGCTGCCTCACCCGCTGAGTTTCTCCAGCATTTTTGTCTACCAAGTTGGTCTAATCTCTCTTTATGGTTAATACACTCCAGGACAGGGTTGATGATGCTGAAGATACTTTATTGTCACTTGTACCTAGCTATGTGCAGTGAAATTCTGTTCCTGCATACAAATCACACAGAAGAGACGCCACTCATCCCATTTTTGTACCTCCCGACCGGGTCCCCCTTATTTCTCGGTGGCCCCCTCCACGCCAGGTCCCCTTTAGTTCTCGCTGGGTCCCCCTTTGTTCTCTGCACCCCCCTTCCCCCCCCCCCCCCCCCCCCGCCGGGCTGTTCTTGTCAACGCAGCCCGTCCACCTAGGCCCCACTCCGCGACTCCGTCTTCGAGACTCCGACCATGATTGTTCCGTCAGCCTCGCCGCTCTAAGCTCTCTCTGTTCCTGCAGTTTACTCCGATAACCCCCGTGCTGTTTCCACGATGAGACATGGTGGGGGAACGATTTCTCGATCACAATTGTGAGCTGATCACCTTGATCAAAGGAAATAAGAATTGGGAGAGTTATAGAGTCTCAGCACTTAAACAGGCCGTTCAGTCCTACGTGTACAAGCCAACCATCCCCCGAAAGAGTGGATGTGGAAATGAGGTACCGAAGGATTGAAGAGGTCGATTAAAGATTTGTAAACCTGATGTCGTCCCAAACGTGCGACAAGAGGTAGTCAGTGAATTTCATTGGGAGTTAATGGGGAATGTTAAGTTGAACAACTTACTCACGCCACTACATTGTATTTTATTACTCTGCTCCGCACATGTTTTGTTGGAATGAGATCTTGCTGCAAGATCCTGAAACAACAGCTGTGGGGCTCGAACCAGCAACTCATAAAACACGAGCCAGGATATCGTCTGGCGAGTAAGCCACTTGTTTTCTTGCTCTTTGGTGGATCGCGAGGACTCTGTTTAATGGCTCCTTCTGGATCACACACTACACTTATGCACTTACCTAACGCCAGAGTAACATTACGTTTCTTGTACTGACTGAGCAGTGTCATCCGATGAGCAAGTTCCCACTAGTTCTTCACACACTGACATCTGTGAAACTTGGTTTACTTTTGTTTATTATTTACCCGTCGGAACCACCGAGGTTCCGGTCAAGCTGTGGACGCAGCCCAGACCACCACACAGACCGGCCTCCCTTCCATTGACTCCATTTATACCTCACCCTGCCCCGGCAAGGCCAGCAGCATAATCAAGGATGTGGCGCACCCCGGCCACTCCCTCGTTCCCCCCTTTCCCATCGGGCCAAAGGTACAGAAGTGTGAAAATCCACACCGTCAGATTCAGGACAGTTCCTTCTCAGCAGTTACCAGGCAACCGAATCACCCTACCAACAACAGGAGGTCAGTCCTGAGCTACTATCTTCCTCATTGGAGACCCTCGGCCTACCTTTGACTTGATCCTGCACTAAACAAACATTATTCCCTTTATCGTGTATCTCTACACTGTGGATGGCTCGATTGTAATTATGTATTGTCTTTCTGCTGACTAGTTAGCACGTAACAATTTGTGTAACTAGTCAGCAGAAAGACAATACATGAAGACAGACACAAAGTGCTGGAGTAACTCCACAGGTCAGCAGCTTCTCTGGAGAACATGGGTAGGTGACATTTCGGGACTTCAGGCTCAAAATGTCAACTATCCATGTTCACCAGAGACGGCGTGCGTGAGCCGCTGATTTTCCCCAACACTTTCCACTATGCGAGCATGTGCAGCTCCACAGAGCAGTTTCCACAGCGACAGAACCACAGAGCAGTTTTGTTTTATAATAAATAGTTTATCTGTGTTTACCGATAAATAACTCTTCATACAGATTGGTATCACGTGATTCCAACCCACATTGGGCCAAATGGATATCCCGGCAGATAAAATTGTTTCTAAAGCAAATATTAATCCTATTGCGTAAGTTCTGTTTACGCTGTTCTGTTTACGCTGTGGTTTAGGACAATAATTATCAAAACAATGGTTTTATTTTGCGATGTAACTTTGGAATTTCTTTTTGAATTCAGAGGTAGTTCGGGAGGTCAAGAATGTTTTTGGTACACTGGCTTTTACAGTCAGGCTGTCGAGAATAAAGGTGTTCTGTTAAGGGCCTGTCCCACTTGGCCGTCATTTGCACTTAATTTACACATCATATGTAAAATAGGTCGACGCGCCGTTACGCGCGACGTCGCGCACAAATCAAGCGTCATCATGCCGTCTGGTGCGCGTGACGTCATTAGAATGCCCTGCGGCGACGCATGGTTACACACGGTGACGTCGCCACGCGATACACGTGAGACGCCGGGACGCCAGCGTGCGACACCAATGCGTCAGCGTGTGTGCCCAATGCGTCGGCATGCGTACGCGATACGTCACGTGAGTGGCACGCGAGGATTGTGTGCAGCACAAAATCCTGGAGCGCCGCGCGATACCGCACGCAACTCCACACTCCTCCGCGCCTCTCCATGCGCCCGTCCCGCGCCACCCACACGCTGCCCGTGCGTCACAACCTGATGACCACATTTTTGGAGGTTGCGCAAATGGCGGCCAAGTGGGACTTTCCAGTTCAGTCGTGTCCCGTCTGGGGGAGAAAGCTGGGCAAGCGGTAGGCGTGTGGCAGATGGGTGGAGTTAGTGACCAAGGTTAGAGGTGAAAAGAAAAGATTGAATAGACTGTGTTTGTGTGTCCCTGGCGTGGAGGAGGCAAGGGTGACCCGATAGAGGCCTACACAATTGTGAAGGGGGCAGATAATGTAGCTGGTTAGGAGTGTTTGGGGGGGGTGGGAGACATGGCAATACTGTGACACTTTATTAGTACACTTTATACGCATTTAATAATAATAATAATATATTTTATTGTCGTTGAACAGAGGTGCAATGAGATTTGGTATGCAGCTTCCATCCGATGTCATAACTTAATCAACTAAAAATTTAGAAAACAGTAAAACAGTATAAAGTGGAAATAGATCTGCGCCGGGTCGATGTGCGACGTGACCATGGTGGGGGCACTCAGCAGGGCCGGTTCAGAGCAGCATTAGCCCTTTGGATGAAGCTGTTCCTAAGTCTGGAGGTGCGGGTGTAGAAGGCCTTGTAACGTCTGCCGGAAGGTAGGAGTTCGAACAAACTATTACAAATGGCGTGAGGAGTCTTTGTGTGAATGCTGACGGCCTTCCTGAGACACCGTGTATAGTAGAAGCCCTCCAAGGCTGGAAGCTGTGTCCCAATTATCTTCTGCGCCCTGCGCAGCCTTTGACATCTCCTGTTTGTCGAACAGCTCTTTAACTCCTGTGGGAATACCTGCCTCCATCACCTCGCCAGGCAGCTTGTTCCAGATTCCTATCACTGTGAAAACATTCTCCCTCAGATCCCTCCCCAGTATAGTTTAGAAATGACTGAGCAAACAATTTTGATCCACTGGAACCGGCCACAATGGAAGCAAGGAATGAGTTTTATTTGCCAAGTCCCTTTCGCAATCAGTGAATGTTCCACAACTCGCACCATGAGCCAAATAGTTTTGAAAATAAGTTTAAGAAGGAACTGCAGATGCTGGAAAATCGAATGTAGACAAAAATGCTGGAGAAACTCAGCGGGGGAGGTAGCATCTATGGAGGGAAGGAAATAGGCAACGTTTCGGGACGAAACGTTGCCTATTTCCTTCGCTCCATAGATGCTGCCTCCCCCGCTGAGTTTCTCCAGCATTTTTGTCTACCTTAGTTTTGAAAATAACCTCTGTAGTAACCTGTAGTGAAAATAACCTCTCTAGTCCAACCAAAGCACAGATTATCATCAGATTATTTGTTCCTACTCATTGTTGCTGGTTGAGGGACAAACATTGACAAGATATTGGGGAGACTATCAGTACTTTTATCTAAATTAACACTCTGGTGACCTCTGTGTCCACTTGCTTGTTGGCTCAGTGTAGGATTTGGACCTTGATTGATCAAGTAAGTCAGTAAGTTTGTGGGCCAAGTATTCACATACAAGGAATTTGCCTTGGTGCTCCTCCCACAAGTAACAACATGACATACAGTGGCAGTTACGAATGGCTCAGAAAACGCTAAACATTCATACTAATAAAACATCAATTGGCTGAAAGACAGTTCATGGGAACAGGCCCTGCGGCTCACCGCCCAGTGGACATCAATTACCAGTTCACACTCGTTCAATGTTATCCCCCTTTGATCTACACTCCCGACACATCTGGGGCCATTCACAGGGTCAAATTAACCTGCAAACCCGCACGTCGTTGGGGCGTGCGAGGAAACCGGAGCCCCCGGAGGAAATCCGCGTG
Source organism: Okamejei kenojei (assembly GCA_035221665.1). Classification (NCBI taxonomy): domain Eukaryota; kingdom Metazoa; phylum Chordata; class Chondrichthyes; order Rajiformes; family Rajidae; genus Okamejei; species Okamejei kenojei. Next base: position 28,816,279 of record CM069157.1, read on the forward strand.
GTCGCAGGGAGAACGTGCAAACTCCACGCAGACAGCACCCGAGGTCAGGATCGAACGCGGCTCTCTGTGTGGCAGCCTGATCGCAGGCTCAAGTTCCTGGAGTGGGAATTGAACCAGCTACCTTCTGACGCAGGAGAGAGTGCGATCAAAAAAACTGTCATCTGGTGGTTTGTTGCAATAGATTAATGGGGCCAATCCACATTGTTAATGTGTTTACACAAATCCAGCGTACAGCCTATTATTTTGGTGTGGGCCAGCTGTGGGCTAAATGTGCAGAATTGCATGTTGACTTTGCAGTCATTCTGGAAGTGATCATTGTGAATCTGATTCAATATCAATCGTGTCTGCTGTTAATTTCTACACTCTGGGATAACTAAGTAGAATTTGATATTACATAAATATTTTTTAACTGACTCATCTCCTCCGCCCCCCACCCACCCACGCTCCAGATTGATTGAGGTCCACACATGACAAGCACAGAGCAGTGTTGCTTTCACAAAGCCGATCCTCCTGTAAAGAATAGGAAAGAGCTGCAGGTGCTGGTTTAAATCGAAGGTAAACACAAAATGCTGGAGTGACTCAGCGGGACAGGCAGCATCTCTGGAGAGAAGGAATGGGTGACGCTTCTTCAGACTGCAGTTACTCCAGCATTTTGTGTCTCGCTGCTGTTTTCTGAGCTGTGCAAGGATGGCTAAGCTTCCGTTAGCTGATCCCCCTTGTTTGATGCGCCCCTTTGATCTGCGGAGTTTCCGGGCTCTGGTTGCTCTGTGTGGAATAGACGTTAGTCATTCAGTGCCGCAGGGACCCTGGGCAGTGTGGCAACAGCGAGTGGGAATGAAAGGCTCGCCCAGCTAGAGCTCGGACGCAGGAAGCTCTTTTAATATGATTTTTAATTCATTTTCTTCAATAAAAAATCTAGGCATCACTGACAAGGCAATATTTATCGCCCATCCTCAATTCCCTTGTAAGGTTGGCCGCCAGACACTTCTTGAGCTGCTGCAGTCCTCCTAGTGAAGGTGTTTCCACAATACTGTTCGGATGGAGTGCAAGTGTTTCGACCCTGAGACAATGAAGGATCACTGTTGTACTCCCAAACCGGAATGACGAGCATGTTAGAAAGGGAGCTCTGAAGCGGAGATTGAGTTCACAGTTCAGAGGTACAGCATGGACAGAGACCCTTCCGCCCTCCTTGATATGTGAGATAAAGGCTAGAGATGCACAACCGGAAGGTGTGAGACAAAAGGAGTGAAGAGTTGCGAATTGTGAAACTAGAGGAAGGAATACAAATGTTAAAGACCCCGTGCATTCACCCCACCTATTCCCCTCGTGACTTTGTACACCTTTATAAGATCGCCCTTCAGCTTCCTGTGCTTCAAGGGATAAGGTCCCAGGGCAGTCACGGAGGCGCAGCGGTAGAGTTACTGCCTCACAGCAAATGCAGCGCCGGAGACCCGGGTTTGATCCCGACTACGCGTGCTGTCTGTACGGAGTTTGCGCGTTCTCCCCATGACCCGCGTGGGTTTTCTCTGAGATCTTCGGTTTCCTCCCGCACTCCAAAGACGTACAGGTTTGTAGGTTAATTGTCTTGGTAAATGTAAAAATTGTCCGTGGTGGGTGTAGGATAGTGTTAACGTGCGGGGATCGCTGGTCAGCACGGAGCCGGTGGGCCGAAGGGCCTGTTTCCACGCTGTATCTCTAAACTAAATGGAGATTGCCACTTCACACTCCTGAATTACACGCTGCAGATGGTGGAAAGGCTTTGGGGTGTCGGTGGGGGAGTCCGCTGTAGAAGGATAGCCAGGCTCTGACTTGCTCTTGCAGCTGTAATACGGACTGGCCCAGTTTAGCTTCTAGTCGCTGGTGGCCTCAAGAGGACGTGGAGATGTACTGCCGTTGGATGTCACGGGTGGGGGTCTCACTCGTTGCTGGTGCTTTGCGGGGAGCGTATGTTCAGCCCACCCTTTCCCCGGAGCCGGGCGAGCTTCACGCACCGTGAACCGATGCATTGGCTGAGCTCTGGAAGAATCTGAACACTGTTTTAATACCAATGGAAGATGGAAATGCAATATCCAGCTGAAGGGAATTGCAATTACCAAATAAACAAATGATTGCATTTTTTAAGAGATGTCACAACTGGAAATTTCTCCCCTCGCTCCCCCTCCACTTCCACCTACATTCCTTTCTCTCGATTCACAATTTACAACGCTTCAATCTTCTTCTTGCGTGTGGCGTGCACAGCCTGAAGTTGTGGGACAACTTGTTCTATTTGATCGTGCGCGCCAGGTTGATTGCATTGGTCGAAACAGGGCGGACCAGGTGAAGGTTGCAATCTTCCATCCCAATGCTTCAATCCTTATGTATCACACCTTCTGTCTGTCCACCGTCTGCCTATCATCGCCCCCCCACCTTGTAGAGTCATACAGTGTGGAAACAGACCCTTCGGCCCAAATTGCCCACACCGACCAACGTGCCCTCTACACTAGTCCCACCTGCCTGTGTTTGGCCCACATCCCTCTAAACCTGTCCTATCCTGTATCGACCTATTAACTGATAGGCCTTGACCTCCCCCTCCCACCTTTCTTTCCTCTCCTACAATCAATCTGAGGAAGGGTTCTGACCCAAAACATCGCCTGTCCATGTTCTCCAGAGATGCTGCCTGACCGCTGAGTTACTCCAACGCCTTGTGTCTGCAGTTCCTTGTATCTACACTTTCACTTAGTTGCTCAACACAGTGGATGATGTAACCTGGTTATGCGATGAATCACATCACCAGCATTCACTCCTTCATGTAAACATCACACATCTCTGGCCCAGATCAGCATAGCACAAAGAGCGACGCTTCTTCCCCGGATGTCTGAGGCTGATGTCAGAGGCTATTCAGCTTGTGTTGAATTTCTTGTCAACATCCAGAGATGTTGTCTGACCCACTTATTTAAGGGCCTGTCCCGCTTTCACAGCCTAATTCATGACCTCTGCTGAGTTCGCCCTTGACTCATACTCGCAGCGTGGTCGTCACGAGGTCGTAGGTAGGTCGTAGCAGCTCGTGATGCTAGTCGTAGGTACTCGTGGCATCAAGTAGGTCGGGGCGTTTTTTCTAGCCTGATGAAAAATGTCCACGAGTAAAAAAGGTCGTGAATTAGATCGTGAAAGTGGGACAGGCCCTTTACTCCAGCTTTTTTTGTCTGATCTTTTGCATAAATACACAGTGAGATGCGGGCACAATGCAAATCTTGCTTTCAGCAGCATCACAGGCGCAGCCCCAGACCATGTAAAAAACATCAATTGTACACAAATTACTCGGGCGTTCTGCAAGGTAGTGAAATGAAAGAGAAAAGCACAAGATATTAATGCAAAACATAATCTGAGAAACACAAACCAAAGTGCAAGAGGTGCTTCGTATAGTTCTTTTGCCGGAGTGGGGTTCAGGGCAGAGTCGGAGATTCATGCAGCACGGAAACAGGCCCTTCAGCCCAACTTGTCCATGCTGACCAAGATGACCCAGCTAAGCTGGTCCCATTTGCCTGCGTTGGGCCCATATCCCTCAAGACCGTTCCTATCCATGTACCTGTCCAACCGTCCTTTAAATGATTGTGTTAAAGAAGGAACTGCAGATGCTCCGGGACATTCACATAAATACAACCCCGTGCACTTATTGAATCAAACTCCATTTGTCATTCCTCGGCCCACTTGTTCAGCTGGCCAAGAGCCTGCTGTCATTTTTGGATTACCATCTTCACCGTCTACAATGCCACCCACTCTAGTGTCATCCGAAAACTCACCTATCGTGTCTTGTACATTCTCATCCAAGTCGCTGATATGAACCACAAGCGATGGGCCCTGAGGCACGCAACTCGCCGCAGGCCACCAGTCGCAAAAGCACCCGTGCGCCACACTCTCTAAGAAGCCAGGTTGTGCAGGTCCGGACCGGAAAATTGGAGGAAAGTAGCTGTTCCTGAACCTGATGGTGTGGAACTTCGGGCTTCTGTACCACCTGCCCAATGGTAGCAGGGAGCAGAGCGATGCCCGATAGAGATACTGACAGTGGTGGGGACGGCTGTGTCCATCATGGTCAGAGACTGAATCCAGCAGCCTCTGCAGCGCTGGCGTTCCTGGGCATTGCATGTGCCACGCCAGGCCTTGAGGCAACCATTCAGGATACTTCGTACAATACATCGTGGGAGTTTGTTAGAGTTTCAGCGGCATGCTGAATCTAAACTTTGATCAAACTTTGTTGGAGAGCCTTCTGCATGATTACGCACACTTTCCTTCTATCCACCCTCTCTCCACCTCTCTCCTCCCTCCCTCTCTCACTCTTTCTCTCCCTCTACCTCTCCATTGCCCCCTTTCTCCTTCACCACCTGCTCTCTGACCCCCTCTCTCCCTCACTTCCTATCTCCTCCCCTCTCAACCACCTCTCTCTCTCTCTTTTTCCCTTCCTCTCTCTCTCCCCCTCTCCCCCCTCCCCTCCCCCCCTCCCCCTCTCCCCCACTCTCCCCCTCCCCCTCTCCATCTCCCCCTTCTCCCTCTCTCCCCCTCCCCCTCTCCATCTCCTCCTCCCCCTCTCTCCCTCTCCCCCTCTCTCCCTCTCCCCAAGACCAACAGTACATAAGAGTATGGGGTACACAAAAGGCTGGAGAAACTCAGCGGGTACAGCAGCATCTAAGGAACGAAGGAGATAGGCAACGTTTTGGGCCGAAAACCCTTCTTCAGACTGATGGGTGGTGGGAGGGGGGGGGGGGGGGAGAAGAAAGGAAAAAGGAGGTGGAAGAGCCCGGGGGCTGAGGGAGAGGTGGGAAGGGGAGGAGACAGCAAGGGTTAACAGAATTGAGAAAATTCAATGTTCAAGCCCAGAGGATGCAGACTCCACAAGCGGAATATGAGGTGCTGTTCCTCCAACTTGTGGTGTTGCTCACTCTGGCCGTGGAGGAGGCCCAGGACGAGAGGTCGGATACGGAATGGGAGGGGGAGTTGAAGTGCTGAGCCACCGGGAGGTCGGGTTGGTTTTTGCGGACCGAGCGGAGGTGTTCGGCTAAAACGATCGCCAAGCCTCCGCTTGGTCTCACCGATATAGATCATCTGGCATCTGGAGCAGCGGATGCAGTAGATGAGGTTGGAGGAGGTGCAGGTGAACCTCTGTCGGACCTGGAAGGACTGCTTGGGTCCCTGAAAGGAGTGGAGGGGGGAGGTGAAGGGACAAGTGTAGCATTTCTAGCGGTTGCAAGGGAAAGTGCCCGGGGAAGGGGTAGAGTGGGAGGGAAGGGAAGAATGGACAAGGGAGTTGCGGAGGGAGCGGTCTTTGCGGAAGGCAGATGGGGGGAGATGGGAAGATGTGGCGAGTGGAGGGGTCACGTTGGAGGTGGCGAAACTGGCGGAGGACAATGTGTTATATGTGCCGGCTGGTGGGGTGAAAGGTGAGGACCAGGGGGACTCTGCCCTTGTTGCGAGTGGGGGAATGGGGAGAGAGGGCAGTGTTGCGGGGTATGGAGGAGGCCCTGGTGCGAGCCTCATCTATAGTGGGGGAGGGGAATCCCCGTTCTCTGAAGAATGAGGCCATTTGTGAGCCCTGGTGTGGAACACCTCATCCTGGGAGCAGATGCGGCGTAGACGGAGGAATTGGGAATAGGGGATGGAGTCCTTACAGGAAGCAGGGTGGAAGGAAGAGTAGTCCAGGTAGCTGTGGGAGTCAGTAAGTTTGTAGTGGATGTCGGTCAGGAGTGTATCCCCTGCATATTACATAAGAGTAACCTACTGCTTGCTGTGCTGCCGCTCACCTCCCACTGTTGCCATCGTTTACCTTTGCCCTTTGTTCTTTTATGAGTCCTCATAACTACAATCACACTGTGGAATGTGGCCAATTAACCTTTTGTGCAGGACGGACCTGCAGATGCTGGTTTAAATCGAAGATAGACACAAAATGCTGGAGTAGCTCAATAAGGAAGACCCATTGATTCTGCTTGTTCATGTCCCACTGAATTAATTTCCACACACCTCGACTCCATCCTATCCCCCCCGGTCCGATCCCTCCCTACCTATGTCCAAGACGCCTCACACGCCCTTCGCCTCTTCAATAACTTCAGTTTTCCAGGCCCCCACTCCCTCATCTTTACTATGGACGTCCAGTCACTCTACACCTCCATCCCCCACCAGGAGGGTCTTAAAGCCCTCCGTATCTTCCTCGACCGCAGAACCCAGCCAATTTCCGTCTATTAATACTCTCCTCCGCCCAGCAGAGCTGGTCCTTACCCTCAACAACTTCTCCTTCGACTCCTCCCACTTCCTCCAAATCCAAGGCGTAGGGATGGGCGCTCGCATGGGCCCCAGCTATGCCGGCCTCTTTGTAGGGTACGTCGAACAATCCCTGTTCCAGGCGTACACTGGCCCTATCCCCGAACAATACCTCTGCTACATTGACGACTGCATCGGTGCTGCCTCCTGCACCCATGCGGGACTCACTGACTTCATTAATTTTACCACTAATTTCCATCCTGCACTCAAGCTCACTTGGACCATCTCCGACATCTCCCTACCGTTTCTTCATCTCGCCGTCTCCATCACAGGAGACAGACTATCAACTGACATCTATTATAAACCACTGACTCCCACAGCTATCTAGACGACATATCTTCCCACCCTGCTTCCTGTAAAGACTCTATCCTCCACTCCCAATTCCTCCATCTACGCCGCACCTGCGCCCAAGATGAGGTGGTCCATATTCCTCTAAACCTGTCCTGTCCATTACCTGTCTAACAGTTTCTTAAATGTTGTGATACTCCCTGCCTCAACGGCCTCCTCTGGCAGCTTGTTCCATCCACCACCCTTTGTGTGACAAAGTTACCCCTCAGATTCCTATTAAATCTTTTCTCCGATGTCCTCTGGTCCTCGATTCCCTGACTCTGGAGAAGAGACTCTGTGCATTTACCCGTTTTATTCCTCTCGTGATATCATACACCTCTATAAGGTCACTCCTCACCCCCCTGCACTTCAGGGACTTCAGGCAGTGCCCACCACTCCCTGAAGACCCCTTCGTTTTTGGGTATTCAAGTTACCAAACGAGGCGGTGATGCGACCACTTTTTTACCGTACACTTCTAGAAGTTTGATAGACTATTCTAGATCCTTCTTAAATGTTGTCAGGTGACCGCTAAGCTTGATCATTGGGACCTTCCCAAGGTTCCCTGTAACAAACACATGACAATGTCACTCTGACAGTGACAGTGCTCCATAATGCCAACAGGCTGCCCTGACTTTCACACACCACACAGTTGTAACACAGAGTGAGAGGGCACAGCGGGGAATCGCGGACAAAATGTGCCTTCCAGACCAATCCCACTTCCTTGAACTGGGTGAGAACTGTGAGGTCAGATGCAAGGCAGCTTCAAAAGGACCTAAACAGGTTTAGTGAGTGGGCAGAAACTTGGCAGATGCAGTGAAATGTAGATAAATGTGACGTTACCCAATTCAGTGGGAACGAGAGAAGGGGAGTGATTTATTGAAATGCTGTGAGATTGGCAAGTGTGGAACCACAGCCATTCTTGGTTGCGTTTGTACACCAGCCACTCAATCGGTTAAAAATACACTGAACGCCTTCCCAGTCCCACACTCACCTTTCTGTCCTGGGCCTCCTCCACTGTCAGAAGCAAATTGGAGGAACAGCGCCTCCACTTGGGCAGCTTACAACCCCAGCGGTATGAACGTTGATTTCTCTCATTTCAAGTAGCTGTTGAATTCTCTTGCATTCTTTCCTCTCTCCATCCCTCCCCCCCCCCCCCCCCCCCCCCCCCCCCCAGTCATCCTGCTAGTTTCACTGTTCGGATCCCTTTGTTATCACCTCCTGCACAGCCGACATTGCCAGGGGTGGTGGTGGGGGCAGATCGGACATGGAAGTGCAGGGAGTGGAGGGATATGGATCGTGTACAGGGGGATGAGGTCAGTTTAACTTGGCATCATGTTGGGCACAGCTTTGTGAGCCGTAGGGCCCATCCCTGTGCGGTGTTATTCTGTCCTCCGTGCTGCATTGTGTGCAGCTTTGGTCTCCGTAACTGAGAAAGGGTACGCCTACTGACGAGAGAGAGCAATGTTCACCAGGCGGATTCCTGGAACAGCGGGATTGTTGTGCTAGAAGATATGAAGTTGGCTAGCTTTGTGTTTACTGGGGTTTATGAGAGGTGATGTAATCGGAAGTTTAGGGCCTGTCCCACTTACGCGACTTTTTCGGCGACTGCCGGCACCCGTCGTAGGTCGTCACAGGTCGCCGAAAATGTTCAACATGTTGAAAATCCAGCGGCGACCAGAACAAGGTACGGCTCTTTGGGCGACTACTCACGGCCACACAGTCCTCACCCCGCGACATGTCGCCAGGGGGTCGCCTGTATGGTCGTGTGTCGTCTCCTAGTCACCCAAAGAGACGTAGCGTCTTTCTGGTCGCTGCTGGATTTTCAACACGTTGAAAATGTTCGGCGACCTATGACGGGTGCCGACAGTTGCCGAAAAAGTCGCGTAAGTGGGACAGGCCCTTTAAGAATTTCTGACGAGACTAGAACGACTGGATGCGGAATGTTCCGTAGGGTGAGGAATCCGCTGTCATCACTTTTCTCGGGGTTCATGTCCGTGATTGAGTTGTGGAGTAATATCCATTGATTCCATTTATACCTCATGCTGCCTCGGCAAGGCCAGCAGCATAATCGGGGACAAGTCGCTCCCTGGCCACTCCCTCTTCTCCCCTCTCCCGTCAGGCAAAAGGGACAGAAGTGTGAAAACGCTCACCACCAGATTCAGAGACCGTTTCTTCCCAGCTGTTACCTGGCAACTGAACCATCCTACCACGACCAGAGAGAGGTGATTATCTACTTTGATGTCCCTCGGACTATCCTTGACCAGACCTTGCTGGCTTTATTCCCTTATCCATTTCCTCCGCAACTCCCTGGTTAACTCATCCCTTCTCGCCCAAACCGCCCCCTCCCCAGGTACAAAACTCCCCTGCAACCGCAGGAGATACAACACCTGTCGCTATACCTCCTCTCTCGACTCTGCCCAGGGACCCCGACAGTCCTTTCAGGTTAGGCAGAGGTTCACTTGTACTTTCTCCAACCCCATCTGCTGTATCCATTGTTCAAGATGTGGACTCTTATACATCTTATACAGCGACTGGGCGATCGTTTCGCTGAACACCTTCGCCCAGTCCGCCTGAATCAACCTGATCTCCCGGTTGCTAAACACGTTAATTCTCCTTCCCATTCCTACATCGACCTTTCAGTCCTCAGTCTTCTCCATTGTCAGAGTGAGGCTAAACGCAAATTGGAGGAACGGCATCTCATATTTTGCTTGGGCAGCTTCTAGTGGGATGAATATTCATTTCTCTAACTCCAAGTAACCCCGGCATTCTCTCTCTCTCTCTCTCTCTCTCTCTCTCTCTCTCTCTCTCTCTCTCTCTCTCTCTCTCTCTCTCTCTCTCTCTCTCTCTCTCTCTCTCTCTCTCTCTCTCTCTCTCTCTCTCTCTCTCTCTCTCTCCCTCTCCCTCTCCCTCTCCCTCTCCCTCTCCCTCTCCCTCTCCCTCTCCCTCTCCCTCTCCCTCTCCCTCTCCCTCTCCCTCTCCCTCTCCCTCCCCTCCCCCTCCCCCTCCCCCTCCCCCTCCCCCTCCCCCACCCCTCCCCCTCCCCCTCCCCCTCCCCCTCTCCCTCCCCCCCCCATCCCTCCCCCACCCAAGTCGCACCAGTTTCTCGTTCAGCCAACAAACAGCTAACAATGGCCTGTTTCCTTTGTCATCGTTACTTTTTTGCATATCTTTCATCGATTGTTCTTCATCTCTCTACATCATCGCCGATATCTTTCGTTTCCCTTTTCCCTGACTAGTCAGAAGAAGGGTCTCGACCCGAAACGCTGCCCATGTCTGCTCTCCAGAGACGCTGTCAGTCCCGCTGAATTACTCCAGCTTTCTGTGTCGATATCCGGCATCTGCTGTTCCTTCCTCCGCATTCCCTCATCATGTACCTTTACACTGCAAATGGATCGATTGTAATCATGTATTGTGTTTCTGCTGACTGGTTAGCACGCAACAAAAAGCTTTTCGCTGTCCCTTGGTACGCACGTGACAATAAACTGAACTGAACTGATTTAAAGGAAAGTGAACAATGCCACAGAGGCCAAATAAACCTGCCCATCACATCTGCTGCATGAGCTAGTTTACCCACTAGGTCAACCTTGGGGCATGTGGTCTCCATTTCCAAGGTTCCCTTTTCCCTCCGCACTTCCTCTTTATCATTTATCCCCCGGACTAACGGTTCTCTGGTTATAATTGTACTTCCCTCATTTCCATCCTCCCAACTAGTCTAATGATCGCTTCCTGCATGCGACTGTTCCTTGCTCACTATTACAACCAAGGCCAGATTTTCATCCATCATTTTCTTAATCACGGCCTCACGTTTATATCTTAAAGTCTACAAGATGAATGCCCAGTTTGCTCCAGCGGGATAAAGGGTGGCGCAGTGATGCACCTGGTAGAGCAGCTGCTTGCCAAGCCAAGAGACCCGGGTTTGATCCTGACCTCGAGTCCTGTCTGCGTGGAGTTTGCACGCTCTCCCTGCGACCCTGAGGGATTCTACCGGGCGCTCGTGGGTCCTCCCACATCCCAAAGACGTGCGGGTTTGTGGGTTAAATGGCGCCTAGCGTGTCGGGAGTGGATGGGAAAGTGGGATGACATAGAACGAGTGTGAATGGGTGATCGATGGTCGTATGGGCTGGGTGGGCCAAAGGGCCTGTTTCCGTGCTGTATGTTTTAATCCGTCAGTACAATGGCCAGAGAGTGTCAACTCCTGTGAATAAGATGGTTCCTTTTGGCTGCAGGTACCGGATGGCCTTCGAGCACGAACCCACCCTACATTCTGGCATTAATGTCGCCGTCTTCCTCATGGCCGCGGGACAGCGCTTCGACACGTCATCTGATCTCCGGAAAATAGGTACTATTTCCTGCGCTAATCATCTCCGTGGGACAGGTTGTATCAGTAATGCACACTAATATTGAATGAGCACGACCGCCCTCCGGGCTCTGAATTTGTTGAAGGCAAAGTCAACATTGATACGATGCTGACACAAGAGACAGCCGCCAATGCTGGAATCTTGAGACAAAACACAAAGTGCTGGAGGAACTCAGTAGGTCAGGCAGCATCTGTGGAAGGAATGGGCAGGATCCACTCCGTCACTCCACCCATCTCCCAATCAACCTCCCTCACCTGTATCCACCTGTCACTTGCTGGGCTTGGTCCTACCCCCACCCCTCTTTCAGCGTGAAGGGTCCCGACCCCAAACGTCCTGCCTTATTCCCTCCAGACGCTACCTGCTGAGTTACTCCAGCATTATTCTTACGATGCTGTTTGATTAGACTTTGAGAATGACTCAAACCTGTTACAATAGCTTTCTTCCTTCTTGCCATTGTGCTCCCAAGGGGTGTAAAAGAAACAAGAACATACATTTGCAGCTAAAAATCTTCATATCCCATTTACACAATCATTGAAAATTGACAACGGATAAGTTGGCCATTCAGCCTGTGGTGCCAATCGGAAAGGAGTTACCCAGTCTAAGGGTCCGGTCTGAAGAAGGGTCCCGAAGCGAAGCGTCACCCATTCCTTCTCTCCAGAGATGCTGCCTGTCCCCCTGAGTTACACCAGCTTCTTTGTGTCTATCTTCGGTTTAAATCTACATCTGCAGTTCCTTCCTACGCATTTACCTAGTCTAATCTCTGTTTAAGAAGGAACTGCAGACGCTGGAAAAAAATCGAAGGTCGACACAAAATGCTGGAGCAACTCAGCGGGTGAGGCAGCATCTCTGGAGAGAGGAATGGGCGACATGTTTGGCCGAGACCCTTCTTCAGACCCTTGTATATTGTTTCAATGGACGATTTCCATTCACTTTCTAGGATTGGATTTAGGTACAGTAATGGTTTGCTGAACTGCATGAATGGGAGATATCGAGCCGTTGAACCAGAGACCTGAACCACGATGCCTGGTTTTGGGTCACACAAACATTATTGAGCGCCAAATTGCCTTCAACCAAATGTGGACAGTCTGAAGAAGGTTCTCGACCCCAAACGTCACCTACCCACGTTCCCCAGAAATGCTGCCTGACCCGCTGAGTCACTCCAGCGCTTTGTGCCTTTTTCTCTGGACCAAAGAGCTGCGGTCCAGAAGTCAGATGAGAGGAACGGAGACGCAAGGAACGGCTGATGCTGGCATCTGGAGCAAAACACACACAGCGCTGGAGGAACCCAGCGGGTCAGGCAGCATCCGTGGAGAGAATGACCAAACTAAAGTTCGAGTCAGGACTTGAGGCTCAGGTTGGGATGTTGCTTTTCACTGAACTAAGATGGGGAACAACGGATCAGCAGCGTGAACATACACGTCCATGTGGCCATTAACCATCTGGTGCTTCCTGCATGAGTAATAACATGCGCCTAATTTACACCATTGCGTCATCAGCTGTTGGAAAGAAAAAAAGAAAGACATTGCAGAGTGTTGTGGATGCAGCCCAGTCCATCACCCAGACCAGACTCCCCACCATTCACTCCATCTACAGTTCATGCTGCCTAGGAAAAACAGTCAAAATGATCAAAGACGTCCCTACCCCGGTCATTCCTTTCTCTCCCTGCTCCAGCAGAAGGTGTAGAAGCTTGAAAGCGCGCACAACGAGACTCACAAACAGCTTCTTCCCCTCTGTTTTCAGGCTTTTGAATGGTCCTTCTACAAGCTAGGGCACTGTCTGACTAAACTGTGGTTCCCCACCGCATTGCGGACATTGGACTCTGTCTGTGGGAACTGATGTGCTGCTGAGAACTATATTCTGCATCTTCCCCTTTGCTCCATCTATTGTACCTCAGTTTGACGTGATTGTATTTATGCACGGTACATCTGATCTGTTTGGATAACGTGACAACGAAGCCTTTCACTGTACCTTGGTGCCCATGACAATAATAAACCAAGAACCGGAACCTAAAGTGCTGGAGGAACTGAGCGGGCCGGGCGGCATCTGTGGGGGCAGAGGTTTTTGGGGTCGACTCCACAGATGCCGCCTGGCCTGCTGAGTTCCACCAGCAGGTTGTTATTTGCTGCAGGTTCCTGCATCTGCAGCCTCTCACGCCTACGGCTGTACGTGTATTCTAGGGATGTCTATTATGCCTGGGTATCCTTAACAAAACATTGTTTTGGTTGTGCGCAGGAATCAAGCTGAGCAGCTTGCTGGGCCGGCAGGGGAGCCTGGAGAAGATGCACTTTTACTGGGACGTGGGCTTTTACTTTGGGGCCTGCATCCTGTTCAATGACCAACTCAAAATGATCCAGGCCTCGGAGAAGCTGTATCGTCTGAACGCCCCTGTCTGGTAAGTCTCTGCCTCGATCCAGCAGACGCCTGTGGTGTTTGAAAGTCGCCCCACTGTGGTGTCATTTAGAAAGCAGATGAACTCTGCCCACACCATTGCCTCCTGTGGAGTATTTTAATAAGTATTTGTATGCGACTGTATACTGTAGGAAGCCGGTCAAAGTATCCAGCAGGATATAGGTTAGCTGCAGAGGTGGAGTTTGACCCGAGCAAGTGTGTGTGTTGTACTTGGGAGGTCAAATGTAAGGGGAAAGTATACTGTTTATGGCAGACCTCTAACGGAGGGATCTTGGGGGTCCTAGTAAATAGCTTCCCTGAAAGTGGCGACGCAAGTCGATCGAGTGATAAAGTAGGCGGATGGTAAACCTGCCTTCATCAGTGGGTAGATGGAACCTTTTTTTCCACGAGTGGAAATGTCAAAGACCAGAGGGCATGGCTTTAAGGTATGAGGGGCAAAGTTTAACGGGGATGTGCGGGGCCAGTTTTTTTTACACAGAGGCTGGTGGGTGCCTGGAATGTGCTGCCAGAGGTGGAGATGGAGGCAAATATGATAGAGGCATTCATGAGGCTTTCTGATGGGCACATAGGTATGCGGAGAATGGAGGGATATGGATCGTGTGCAGATGGAGGCGATTATTTATCTTGGCATCATGAACAGCACAGGCACGATGGGCTGAAGGGCCTGTTGTGATTGTCTGAGTCTGGCAGATGCGTCATTCAATTGTGGCTAGAACTTTGACTGTAACCGGGGTAAGTTACATTTACAGCCAGCCTGACCAAGAGGCCCCAGTGATCCCATGTATTTCTGCACTAGAGGCGCATGTGACACGCTCTGCACAGCGCACCCAGGAAACACTGCAATGAAGCACTATCCTGTCCACTCCTTGGATGTCCCAGAGCAACCTGGTCCTAATCCTGCACCAACAACCGAGAATGAGTAAACACTTTCCTAACTTGTCCCCACTCCCTCATTGCGTAACCCAATAACTAGTCCCCAGTCCCTCATTGTGAATCCTAATAACTAGTTCCCACTCCCTAATAGTGTGACCTAATAACCAAAGATCCTACAGCGAGCAAGATAGATCACTCGACGAAAAGGACATAGTGCGGTCATGGGCAGATTCATGGGAAATTTACGGCCCCATTTCCGTAACCGGCTTCCGTCTCCGCACCAAAGATCCCATAGGATACTAGTGCGGAGACGGAAGTCGGTTACGGAAACATCCTCGTGAAAATAAAAGTTATTTGGTAAAAATCTTCTCCTCATTTTCAGAATTGTAATTTATTAACACAAACTGTTCCCCCCGCAACGTTGATCACACTGCGAGTCGGGTCGGGTCCGGTTACGGAAATGGATGAAAAAAAGGCCCACGTTCCGTTCCGTTGCGTACTACACGTCAGCCCATTGCATTTAGCAGGAGTGGTCTATCTTGCTCCACTATAGGATCTTTGCTAATAACTAGTCCCCTTCCCTCACTGTGTAACCTAATAACTAGTCCCCACCCTCTCATTGTGTAACCTAATAACTAGTCCCCAACGCCTCACTGTGACTGAATAATGGGTGGCTCTCCTTGGTGTGATCTAATAACTAGTCCCACTCCCTTACTGTGCAACCTGATAACGTGTTCAATTCCCTCAATGTGTGAAATCTAATCAAATGTGATCTAATAAAACCCAGTGTACACTTGTGATCTCAATCATCCTATCTTCCACCTTTCTGTTGCCCCGAAGGTACCTGGCATCCGCCATGGAAACCTACTTGCTCTACAAACGCTTCAAGACCGACGTCAGTGAGCAGCATTCTGCCCGACAGGAGCTGGTGGACTTCTGGATGGAATTCCTTCTCTTAATCTGCAGGAACAAAGCACCCACGGACAAATTCCTGGTGAGGCCACCCACAGCACACAACCTACTCTCCATGGATAGGATAGGCTGAGGGGGACATGGACCAAACGCTGGAAAATGGGACGCTTAGATGGAGAATCTTGGACGAGTTGGGCTGAAGGGCCAGTTTCCGTGCTGTGCGAGTCCATGACTCTATGATTGGTAACGCACTCTGCATTCCATTAACAACAGGGCAGTCTTCCACCTTATTCCCACTGGAGATGGCTCAATACTTATCTCAGGGAACTAACCTGGGCAAGTGGTGGAAATGTTGATGGGAGAGCACTTTGGGAATAGTACAGTAATAATCCATAATTTAGACGTTTCATGGATGGGATGGGATTTGTTACATCTCGGGGGGGGGGGAAGGGTGATTAAAATAACTTGAGAGAGGACCTGGTGAAAGTGGATTCGGAGCAGATGCTTGCTGGTAAAATGACACCCGACAAGCGAGTATCTTTGAAAAAAAGAGTTAGTATCAGCTTAGGGCTAATTTGGTCCAATAAAGGTGAAATAAAGTAGACAAGATTAGGAAGCCTTGGATGAGAAAGGTTATTGAAGGATTGATTAGAACAATAACAGGAAGCATATGATAGATGTAGGCAACTGGAACTGAGGGAGTCTCTTGAGGAATATAGAGTGTGCAGGAGAGAATATAAGAAATAAATTAGAGGGCAAAAGAGGATAATGAAATACCCGTGGCAAGTTAGATTGTGAATTCCGAGTGTTTCTGTAAGTATATCAGAAACAGGAGGGTAGGGAGGGAAAGAGTGGAATCAGGGGATGGGTGCAAAATCCCAAGTGAATACTTTTCATCCCTATTCCTAAGGAGAAGGGCATGGGTGATAGTCGGTTAGGGGAGGTGTACATGAATGAACTGGAGCAAGTCAGTGGCAGGTGGTGTTAGATGTAATGGGGTCAAAGGGTTGATCGGGTCAAGGTCAGCTCTGGCTGAACAACTTCCAATCTTGTGTGTGGACTGGATAAGAAGATAAGGGTTGATAAATCCCTAGGACCTGATGAGATCATTATGGGGTCGGTGAGTTAATCGGCCGCTGTGAATTGCAACCCCCAGTGGTTGTGGGGGGGGGGGGGGGGAATTTGGTAAATAAATAAAGGTTGGCATGGTGGTGCAGCTGGTAGAGCTGCTGCCTCACAGCGCCAGGGACCCAGGTTCGATCTTCACCTTGGAGGCTGTCTGTGTGGAGTTCGAATGTTCTCCCTGTGACTGCGTGGGTTTCCTCTGGGTGCCCAGGGTTTCCCCCACGTCCCAGAGACGTGCGGGTTTGTGGGTTAATTGGCATCTGTGAAATGGCCCCAAGTGTGTAGGGAGTTGATGCAACAGTGGGATAACATAGAACTAGTGTGAACCGGCGATCGATGGTCAGTGTGGACTTGGCGGGTTGAAGGGCCTGTTTCCATGCTGTACCTTTCAATCAATCAATCAACTCATCTATTCCCCATTACTTTTACCAACAGGTCCTCATCCTGGAGCCAACCAAGATCTTCCAACCCACCTCGATCCTTGTGAACGAGAGCGACACAGACAAGGCTGTGAAGATGTGCCACGTCTCACCCAAAGAGAAGGTATTTGAACATCAAAGCCATGCTCTTCCCTCCATCACTGACTGCAAGAAGCAGGATCAATCTCATGAATCCTGGGGCCCATGCCTTCAGGCTTTTGTATCTTTTGCTCGATGAGAGAGGCGAGAAGAAGGAATGACCGGGTTATAAATAGTCCTTGATTATGCTGTCTGTGCAGAGTTTACACGCTCTCCTCCCACGATCTGCATGAATTTACTCCGGGTGCTCTGGTGCCAAAACCATGTGGGTTGATAGGTTGTGTGGGGAGGAACTGCGGATGCTGGTTTGAACCGAAGATAGACACAAAAAGCTGGGGTAACTCAGTGGGACAGGCATTATCTCTGGAGAGAAGGAAAGGGTAACATTTCGAGTCGAGGCTCTTCTTCAGACGGGCTGATAGGTTAATTGGTCTCTATAAATTGGCTGGAGAGGGTGGATTTGCTAGGAATGTAGATTAGGAGGTCATGTTGCAGTTGTATGAGATGTTGGTGAGACCGCATTTAGAATATCGTGTTCAGTTCTGGGCACCGTGTTCTAGGAAAGATATTGTCAAGCTTAAAAGGGTTCAGAGAAGATTTATGAGGATGTTGCCAGGACTAGAGGGTGTGAGCTACAGGGAGAGGTTGAGCAGGCTGGGTCTCTATTCCTTGGAGCGCAGGAGGATGAGGGGTGATCTTATGGAGGTGTATAAAATCATGAGAGGAATAGATCGGGTAGACGCACAGAATCCCTTGCCCAGAGTGGGGGAATCGAGGACCAGAGGATATAGGTTCATGGTGAAGGGAAAAGATTTAATAAGAATCTGAGGGGTAACTCTCTCACACAAAGGGCGGTGGGTGTAGGGAACAAGCTGGCAGAGGAGGTAGTTGCGGCTGGGACTGTCCCATCATTTAAGAAACAGTTAGACAGGTACATGGATAGGACAGGTTTGGAGGGATATGGACCAAGCGCAGGCGGGTGGGACTAGTGTAGTGGGGAGATGTTGGCCGGTGTGGGCAAGTTGGGCCGAAGGGCCTGTTTCCACACTGTATCACTCTGTGACGCTATTATTGCAGGTAAATGGGTAGTTGATGGTCAACGCACACTCAGTGCACAGAAGGGCCTCTTTGTGTGCTGCATGACTGTGACTAACATGTGACCAGGGACGCAAAAATGCCTTCAACATTGTTAACAGAAACTTCAACAATAAACTGCCCCACCAATAACATCATAAATATGTTGGTTCTAAACGGTTTTGGGACATGTTGCCATCCGAGCTCGACACAAAAAGCTGCAGTAACTCAGCAGGTCAGGCAGCATCTCTGGAGAAAAGAAACGGGTTGACGTTTCTGGTCGAGACCCTTCTTCAGACTTGAGGGTCGGGGGAAAGGGAAACGAGAGATATAGAAGGTAAATAGAACAAATGAATAAAAGCAACGGAGATCAAGGAAAGGTGGAGCCCACAATGGTCCATTGTTGGCTGCGTGGTAGGTGATAACGAGTTATACCGACGGTGAAACTCAACAGGGCGTTTAGTGAAACTAGTGCAACGACTAGGATGGGGGACCATGGCAATGTTCTAGAAAGTTCTTTACACCACCAATGAACAACGTCAGTTGACTCATCCTGCCTTTGCAGGGCTTTGAGGAGCGAAGTCACCTGCACTACAAATGCTTTGTCCCTCCATTTAATTTTCCAATTTGGGGATGAACAATGAACAGATTTCATTTTGATAGTTTGTTCCGATGTCTCACTTGTGAAGCAGTTGAGTGTGATGAGGGATGGCGTTGGGTCAGCGTGAGCAGGGCCGCTGATGACGTTTGCTTTATTGACAGAATGGGATCTATACATGGACCTTCAGCGCCTCCTCCATCCGTGGCGTGAGGTAAGTGAGAGGAGACGGTGACTGGACGTGGATATACTTGTTCATGCTTGGCTTAGCTAACTGTGGAGGCCACCTCAGCATAGCCCTGCCACCCTCTCCCATTCTCCTCTCCATAGACTCTGCACTCAATGTTCCAACACCAAATCCTATTCGCCTGCCCCCCCAGTGCCCACGGCTTACATTACCATACCCTGTTGTTAAAATTCCTGTCTTGTTTTTCGTCAAGATGTCCACCTGCCTTATGAGCCTCTCAGATATCTGCATGGAACATGGAACAGTGCAACACAAGAACAGGCCCTCGGCCTACCATGTCCTTGCTGGACGTGATACCAAATTAAACTAATCCCTGCCTGCATGTGATCCAAATCCCTCCATTCCTTGCATATGCCTAAAAATCTCTTAAACCCCCAATATCGTATCTGTCTCCATCACCACCCCCGGCAGCTCGCTCCAGGCATCCACCACCCTCTGTATAAAAGAACTTACCCTGCACACCCTTAAACTTTGCCCCTCCCGCCTTGAAGCTCTGCCCTCCGGTCGTTGACATTTCCATCCTGGAAATAAGGTTGGTTGTCTGCCTCATAACTTTATATGCTTCTGTCAGGATGTCCCTGGACCTCTGCTGCTTCAGAGAAAATTCCCCACCTCTCCTCGTCTCTCTAATTCCTGTCTTGCCTTTAATTTGCCCCTTATGGGCCTGCCTCACAGGCAACTACAGGCGACTGCCGCTAAATATTCAGCATGTTGAAAATTCTTTGGCGATAGTGGCGACAGTTGTTGCTGTGGTAGATTGTCGTAGATTGGTCTAGTTGCTGTGGTGATTGGTCTAGCTGCTGTCGTAGGTTGTCGCCAGGTGTCGTAGGTGAATTCCATTAAAACTAGTCCCTGGCAGCCGCCTAAAGAATCGCCTAAGTGGGACAGGCCCTTTAGGAGCTACTTTGGACAAAGGTTTGTCAGGTGCTCTCATGTGACTCCACATGGATTGCTCTCCCTTTTGATAATGTGCCGTGTGGAACGCCTGGAATGTTGTGCTGGGAACGGTGCTGTGTAAATGGAAGCTAGGCTGTTGCCCTGCAGTGAGGACACTTCAGGTGGGGTTGCCAATCCGACGTATCTATTCCTGGTGGTCTCTTCATGTGACAACGTCCACGCGATAAAGAGCCCGTTTACAAAATGTTCATTCTTAATGAGCATTTTTTCCAAATTGGGAATAAAAGCACATAATATTTATTTCTCTTGACCTTTCTCTCAGGATTGCTCGCAGCCAAGGCTGGTAGATTAATGATTCATCATGATAGTCATTAATTAGTCGAGTCTGGAAATGATCCAGACTTTTGCAAATAATGTGATCGTTCGAGGCATTTTAACCTTGAATGGGAGATAAGCGCTGGGAACACTTGAAAAGTCAAACAAGGGCCAGCGATTACTCCTGGCTGTGACGCTAACCCTCGGGATTGGAAGTACATCTTGCAAACTGCATTTTAATTGGAGCTTTGGCAATAGCTTGCTGGCAGTTAAAGCAGAAGCAAGGAGCTGGTCTTGAAGGGAGGAAGAATATGGTCAATATTTGATTCAGTGTTGAATCCGTAAGCAATTATGAGGGGGAAGGCACAGGCCCTGTTCGTGTGTCCATATGTTGTCAGCACCTAATTTTTTTTATCTTTTTAAATTTCAAAAATTAATTGCAAAAGAGACCTATCGATAAGGTAGTCGGTCGGAACCTTTGCGTGGGAAGGAACTGCAGATGCTGGTTTAAACCGGAGATAGACACAAAAAGCTGGAGTAACTCAGCGGGACAGGCAGCATCTCTGGAGAGAAGGACTGGGTGACGTTTAGAGTGTGAGGAAGGATCCCGACCCGAAACATCACCCATTCCTTCTCTCCAGAGATGCTGCCTGTCCCGCTGAGTAACTCCAGCTCTTTGTGTCTATCTTCAGTCAGAACCTTTATTCAGAATAACAAATATATACAAAACAAAAACCGTAGCGAAGCTCCTCATACAGTTTTAGTGTCGCAACATGCAATAGACTCTTACTCAGTGGTATTCGCACCTGCCTTTACACAAACCCTGCTTGCCAATTGGTCTCAACTTGTGATCACTCAGTCCACCACTAAAATGTCTCAGCCTTCCTTCAGGCGGACTGGAACGGTGGTGGCTGCGATTCGCTGTCAGGAGTGCGGGAGACATGATATCTCCTCTCTTCCAGTGTCTCGAAGTTTGATGAGCGTTGCTGCTTCCTGTACGTCCTGCACAACTCAGACGATTTTCAGCTCTACTTTCCAACAGAATTGCACTGCAGAAGGTAAGAGTGAGTGTGTGCGGAAGGTTTATACGGTGTTGCCCCGACTGAAGGAGGGTCTCAACCCGAAACGTCACCCATTCCTTCTCCCCAAAGATGCTGCCTGTCCCGCTGAGTTACTCAGCGCAATTTACAAATTGGCGTGCATGGTGTTCCTCGTTTCATTTGAACTTTCCCAGGAAAATAAACAGTCGTTATTTATTGGTTCGAAGTTTTAAATAATGGCTTGCTGCCCCATCAGGTATTAGTGTCGTTGATCATGGTGGCTCAGAATTGCCACCTGTTGCCCATCTCTGGTACTGCAGCTGAGACTCAACTCTTCCAACAGGTCATGTGTGAGTCACTGGGACAGGACCGGGCATTGTAACTCCTTGCTGTAGTCCTGCCCTTCAGTTGAACTTGTCCCGTCTGAGTCATTTTCGCCTTATTTCCTTCCCCAACTATTACGTAGTAGCAGTAACTCTCTCGCATTTAAAACTGTCATTGCCTCCCACTAGCTCGGACCCATTGATGCAGATCTCCGACACGCTTTGTGCAAAGAAAGTGCCTGCGATCAAATTCAAGAGTGTTCCATGCTTATATGTAGCAACAACAGAACAATCAAATTCTAACCTGCAGCAGCTGATCAGCCTCGTAAATATAATACACACAGATAACATACACAGTGCCCTCCATAATGTTTGGGACACAGACCCATCATTTATCTATTTGCCTCTGTACTCCACAATTTGAGATCTGTAATAGAAAAAAAATCACATGTGGTTAAAGTGCACATTGCCAGATTTTATTAGAGGGTATGTTTTATACATTTCGGTTTCACCATGTAGAAATTACAGCTGTGTTTATACATAGTCCCCCCATTTCAGGGCACCATAATGTTTGGGACACATGGCTTCACAGGGGCTTGTACTTGCTCAGGTGTGTTTAAATGCCTCCTTAATGCAGGTATAAGAGAGCTCTCCGCACCTAGTCTTTCCTCCAGTCTTTCCATCACCTTTGGAAACATTTATTGCTGCTTATCAACATGAGGACCAAAGTTGTGTCAATGAAAGTCAAAGAAGTCATTATGAGACTTAGAAACAAGAATAAAACTGTTAGAGACATCAGCCAAACCTTAGGCTTACCAAAATCAACTGTTTGGAACATCATTAAGAAGAAAGAGAGCACTGGTGAGCTTACTAATCGCAAAGGGACTGGCAGGCCAAGGAAGACCTCCACAGCTGGTGACAGAAGAATTCTCTCTATAACAAAGAAAAATCCCCAAACACCTGTCCGACAGATCAGAAACACTCTTCAGGAGTCAGGTGTGGGTTTGTCAATGACCACTGTCCGCAGAAGACTTCATGAACAGAAATACAGAGGCTACACTGCAAGGTGCAAACCACTGGTTAGCCGCAATAATAGGATGGCCAGGTTACAGTTTGCCAAGAAGTACTTAAAAGAGCAACCACAGTTCTGAAAAAAGGTCTTGTGGACAGATGAAGATTAACTTGTATAAGAGTGATAGCAAGAGCAAAGTATGGAGGAGAGAAGGAACTGCCCAAGATCCAAAGCATACCATCTCATCTGTGAAGCAGTGTTATGGCCTGGGCATGTATGGCCGCTGAAGGTACTGGCTCACTTATCTTCATTGATGATACAATTGCTGATGGTAATAGCATAATGAATTCTGAAGTGTATAGACACATCCTATCTGCCCAAGTTCAATCAAATGCCTCAAAACTCGTTGGCTGGTGGTTCATTCTACAGCAAGACAATGATCCCAAACATACTGCTAAAGCAACAAAGGAGTTTTTTAAAGCTAAAAAATGGTAAATTCTTGAGTGGCCAAGTCAATTACCGAGATCTGAACCCAAGTGAGCATGCCTTTTATATGCTGAAGAGGAAACTGAAGAGGACTAGCCCCCAAAACAAGCATAAGCTAAAGAAGGCTACAATACAGGCCTGGCAGAGCATCACCAGAGGAGACACCCAGCAACTGGTGATGTCCATGAATCGCAGACTTCAAGCAGTCATTAGATGCAAAGGATATGGAACAAAACACTAAACATGACTACTTTCATTTACATGACATTGCTGTGTCCCACACATTATGGTGCTCCTCTGCGAACTTCCAGGTAATCCAGCAGGAGCGAGGGTAAAATCTACTTCTGCTGGCACTGCTGAGATGGGACCCGACGCAGGTGGACTCTCTATGGTCACAGATGTCCCTGGTGACAGCTTGTTCTTCTCTCGTCAGGTTCTGCGAGCTGCTGAATTCTTTCAAGGAAAAAACCAAGTTGACGGCCGATGATGGGCTGAGACCGGCAGAGGAGCAGTTGGAGGTGAGTGGGGCACAGAATGGGCAATGTAACACCCCGCAGTGTTGATCAACGTTGACTGGCCGCCAATTCCTGTGCCACCAGAACCCGAAGAACTCGATCTAGAAATAATTTGTGTGTTTCATTACAGAAGGGCAGCCAACTCCAAAACAATAGCAATTTATAGTTAAACACAATCGTTACCTCTATTTAATGGGATGGCTTAATGTTGCCAAACTACAGCCGGGTCGTGCTCAGTTGGGCAAGTGGGCTGAGGAATGGTTAATGGAAGGTAGACAAAAATGCTGGAGAAACTCAGCGGGTGCAGCAGCACCTATGGAGCGAAGGAAATAGGCAACGTTTTGGGCCAAAACCCTTCTTATGACTGATGGAGGGGGGGGGGGGAAGAAGAAAGGAAAGAGGAGGAGGAGCCCTATGGCTGAGGGAGAGCTAGGAAGGGGAGGAGACAGCAAGGGCTAACGGAATTGGGAGAATTCAATGTTCAGGCCACCGGGATGCAGACTGCCCAAGCGGAATATGAGGTGCTGTTCCTCCAATTTCGGTTAATGGTTAATGGAGATGAATGCGGTTAGGTGCCAGTTGTTGCATCTTTAGAAGTCGAACCAGGGCAGGAGTTTCACGGTGAATGGCAGGGCTCGGGGTGTGTTTGTAGAGTGGCGGGATCTAGGAGCACATAGTTGCCTGAAGGTGGTGTCACAAGGGATAGGGTAGTCACGAAGGCCGTCGGTACATTGACCTTCTTCAGTCAGGGTATTGAACATTGGGATGTTGTGTTGCAGGATGTCGGTGGGGCCTCGTGTGGAGTGTGGTGTTTGGTTCCGGTCACCCTGTTGCGGGAGGGATGAGCTGGTTGGAGGGAGTGTACAGAAGTTTTGCCAGGACTTGAGGGGCCTGAGTTGTGGGGAGAGGATTGGCCGACTGGGTCTTTATTGCTTGGAGGACAGGAGGCTAAGATTGAACTTGTAGAAAGTGTGTAGAATCATTGGGGGGGGGGGGGGGGGGGGGGGGATGCTTGGAGTCTTTTGCCAGGAGTAGGGGAGGGGGGGGGGTAGGTTTATGAATCAGAGGCCATGGATTTGGCCTGAGAGGGGAAGCATTTGGTACGAACCTGAGGGGTAACTTTTTCATGCAGAGGGTGGTGGGTGTGTGGAGCGAGCTGCCGGGGGAAGTGGCTGTGGCAGATGCTAGAACAAACTTTGGGGGATATTTGAATGTGTACATGGATGGGTGGGATTTGGGCCAGATGCGGGCAGGTGAGCCAGGCATGGGGAGGCGTCTTGGTTGGCTTGTGTGGGTTGGACCGGTGGGTCCATGCTGCGTGGTTCTTTGACAGTCTGACCCGAAACATTGCCAATCCATTTCCCTCCTCAGATGCGGCTAACTCGCTGAGTTCCTCCAGCACTTTGTGTTTTATTCAGGATTCCAGCATTTGCAGTTCCTTGAGCCTCCAGATACACTTGGTGCTATTTTTGCTGACAAAAAAAGATGCTAGTTTGCATTGAAGAGCACTCACAGAGCTACTGATACTGTACATAACTTCACATTTAGACTTTATAGAGAGCTGCTCCACCATCACAGATGAAGCACTGGTTCCACAACATCTTTAGTGTATGGTTCACAGGATGATTTATCAAGCGAAACTTAATAAACAGCCACATTAGGGAGAAGGAGAGGTGACTGGGAGCTGGGGCAAGGAGGAGGAGCAGATATGTTGAGGGGAGAGCGACAGAGAGATTAAAACATCTCATCAGTACTCACTGGCACCAAGGAATCGATCTTGGACGTTTCTGGGGGTGGGGGTGCGGAGGGGGTGGGGGGGGGGGATACAGAGTGGGGTCATGGTGGACAGGGCAGCTCAGAGGGTGAGGGGAAGGGGGTGGAGGAAGGGAGTGGGGTCGAAGGGAGAAGTGAATCGATTGGCCGGAGGTGCACAAATTATGAAGCCGATGCTTAACGCAGATGCTGGGAGACTGCGCGGGTCGGGCAGCATCTGCGGAGGGAATGGACTGACGACCTTTCAGATCGGGACCCCACACCCTCCACAGATGCCCCCTGGCCCACTGAATTCCTCCAGCAATTTTTTTTATTTTGCCCAATATCCCAGCATCTGCAGTTCCTTGTGCTTCCATGATTAATTCCTGATGCTTTGTTGGCCCTGAGCTTGGCTACTTCAGAGGGGCGTGGGGTGAAGCTCCCATGGCAGGGACGAGTGTGTAACGTTGCTGTCCTGTGGGGCAGCTGAATGTCAGTGGGGCAGCCTTTCCAGTGAGATGTTTACGTGAGGGTCACTCCACAGAGCTGAAAAAAACCCCATGGCATTGTTTTGGAAGAGAGAAGGTGAATTCTCTCTGGTGACAGCACTGTTTAACGAACGGGCCTGTCCCACTTACGCGACTGCCGGCACCCGTCATAGGTCATTACAGGCTGCCGAAAAATTTGAATATGTTCACTCTTAATTAGCCAGGGTGGGGTGTGTGACTGATGGTATGGTTGCATTATATATTTAAAAAGAATGTTATATATATATATATATATATTTATTTTTTTTTTTATTTTTTTTTTTTTTTTTATTATTTCTATTTCTTTTATGTTTCTGTACATTTTTGTATTTTTCTTTAGTGTATTATTTGAGTGTTTCTTATTAACACATCTTATTTCATTTTTGTGTTGATTTATTAATGAAATAATAAATTAAAAAATGTAAAATAAAAAAATGCAAATCCAGCGGTGACCAGAAAGACGCTGCGACTCTTTGGGCGTCTGAGGAGACGACTCGCGACCAGACAGGCGACACGCTGGCGACATGTCGCGGGCTGACGCCTGCATGGTGGTGAGTTGTCGCCCAAAGAGTCGCGCCTTGTTCTGGTCGCCGCTGGATTTTCAGCTTGTTGACATTTTTCGGTGACCTGCAAAGACCTATGCAGTCGATGAAAAGGTCGCAGAAGGGGGACAGACCTATAACAACCATTATCAATGGAGACGGCAAAACACTAAGTGCTGGACTAACTCAGCGGGTCAGGCAGCACTTTGTATTTTGCTCACAATTCCAGCCTCTGCTGTTCCTTGTGTTTTCATCAATGTCAGTGGGTTACCTGAATATGATCACATATTGGAGATCTACTGCTTCAAAATTAAAACCCATCCTGTCCGCAGAGTGTGTGTAACTTTAAGGGTACTGATCTGATGCATGTAGTTGGGTCTTATAGAACATAGACCAGTACAGCTCAGGGACAGGTACTCTGACCCATAATGTCCCCAATGAACATTATTGCAAGTTAAATTAATCTCCACTGCCTGCACATGATCCATATCCCTCCAATCGCCTCACACCCATGTGCCTATCTAAAAACCTCTCAAAACGCCATTATCATATCTGCCTCCACCCCACAGCTGACAGCTTGTTCCAGGTACACACCACCCTATGTGTAAAAAATGTGCCCTGTACATCTCCATTAAACTTTGCCCCATTCCCCTTAAACCTGTGCCCTCTAGTCTTGGACATTTCCACCCTGGGAGAAAGGTTCTGACTGTCGACCCTATCTATGCCGCTTACAATTTTATACACTTTCTCCCGAACCTCCGATCTTCCAGAGAAAACAATCCAAGTTTGTCCAATCTCACCTTATAGGTAACACCCCCTGATGCAGGCGACATTCTGGTAAATATATTCTGAGCCCTGTCCTAAACCTCCACATCATCCCTATAATGGATCTCAATGAGCTAGAGTTAGTGATAAGACTATATTGCACGCTGATCTTGCTGTGTGCAGCAGACAGGCTGCCATTGTAACTCTGCCTGTCCTACCGAGGTATTTCATAATTCATATTTCATAGTACTTCATATTTCTCGTAGTGTGTGTGGGGGGGGGGGGACCCTGACTGTGGAAAGTCCATGTAAATGAACCCTTCCTACTTCCTGCACAGTACAACTATGAGTACATTGAGAACGGGGAGCGGCTGATCCTCGGGAAGGGAACGTACGGCGTGGTCTATGCTGGCCGGGAGCTCAGCAACCAAGTCCGCATTGCAATCAAAGAGATTCCAGAGAGAGACAACAGGTAATAACCAACACTGCTGGCCCTGGGCCGGGGCAGCCCGTGCAACCCCAGTGCTCCAACAAGCTTTAGTCACAATGTGTCTTCATCACCGTAAACCCATCCCCCAAATGCTTGCAGGATTCTTCTGACTTCAAGCTACGCAAGGAGAGACCAGGGTGGATGATCGGGCACTTGGTGGGAGGCAGGTTCGAACAAGCGTGTCAGAAAGACAAAGAGAGGCAGAGTGAGGGAGTTACAGAGCTTAGGATCAAGACAGAGAGGGCAGAATTGGAGGAGTCCCGAGATCTCAGAGGTTTGCTGGCCTGGAAGAGATCTTGGAGATCAGGAGGGGAGATGCTGGGATGGGGATAGGAACTCTGTGGGAGTTTCAAACATGGAGATTTGTAAGCTTAGATTTATGAGGGAATCGATTAAGGCAATCAATGATGGGATACTAAAATCGCTGACTACTAAAGCTCTATGTAATGTTTGGGTTGCAGTGGATGGCCGCAGTAGATCAGGAGGAGGGAAAGATTGTGCTTCCGACATCATCTGCAGCGCGCTGCGGTTCGATCCTGGCTCTCATGACTCTGTGTCCTTTCCTACGCCCCACTCAGATACTCGCAACCACTTCATGAAGAAATCGCTCTCCACAAGCGCCTGAAACACCGCAACATTGTCCAGTACCTGGGATCGGTTAGCCAGGACGGCTTCATCAAAATCTTCATGGAGGAGGTCCCGGGAGGTGAGTCCTTCTTTCAGAAAGAGGCACTTTGGGGAACAACATGCGGGTAATTCAGGATGCAATACATACGATACCATAGAACTTTATTTATCCCAGGAGGGAAATTGATCTGCCAACAAAGATACATGAAACATGAAATTAAAGTGACGAGTGGGAAGGATTGGGGAAAGGAGTGGAAAGGATGCACATGTCAGATCTTGGGAAACTCTAGATCCATGGTTCCCAAAACTATCTGCCATTTGGAGATTCCCTTCCTCATAGCAGGGTCATTGAGATTAGTTATTGGGATTAGTCAGTAACTCCATTTTGACTATGAGAAGCTGTGTTAAACTTCTTTCCATCAAGTAATTCCCGTGCTGCAGGGAGTGTGGCAATGTGTCGGCCTCCTGCTGTGATACCTCTCTGATGAATCCAGCTGCAAATCTGTAACATCTATGTATAATGGCTTATGCTTATTACGCTCACGTGTACCGAGATGTTTCCATGCTATCCACTCCAGTCAGGTAATACTATACATAATGTAATCAGGTGAAACACAAGCACGAGGGATAGAATGAAGAGGGCAGAATATCCGTTAACAGCAATGTAGCATAACAGTTCAAGAGAAAAGTCCAGTGTCCACAATGAGGTGGGTTGGGAATCGGGACTGTACCGTAGCTTATGGAAGGACTGATATGTGATCTGAGAGGACTCGGAGTTCTGGAATAACTCAGCGGGTCAGGCAGCATCGCTGGAGAACATGGATAGTTTACACCTACAGAGTTGGTAGGTGACCTGCTGAAGGGCCTGTCCCACTTACGCGACTTTTTTGGCGAGTGCCGGCAGCTGTCATAGGTCGCCGAATATTTTCAACATGTTGAAAATCCAGCGGCGACCAGAAAGACCCTACGACTCTTTGGGCGACTGAGGAGACGACACACGACCATACAGGCGACACGCTGGCGACATGTCGCGGGGTGAAGCCTGTGTGGCCGTGAGTAGTCGCCCACAGAGCCGTACCTTGTTCTGGTCCCCGCTGGATTTTCAACATGTTGAACATTTTCGGCGACCTGTAACGACCTACGACGGGTGCCGGCAGTCGCCAAAAAAGCCGTGTAAGTGGGACAGGCCCTTGAGTTACTCCGGCACTTTGTGTCCTGTTGTGTATTAACCAGCATCTGTAGTCCTCTACCATCAGCAGCGTGTCCAGGCTCCCCCAACTCTCCATAAAATACCCTGCACATTTCCTTTATACTTTGCCCCTCTCACTTTAAAGTTAAACCCTTTAGTCTTTGATATGTCTCCACCCTGGGGATAAGGTTCTGACTGCCTCCCCTATATGTGTCTTTCATCATGTTATATATTTCTATCAAGTCTCCCCTCAACTGCCAATGCTTCAGAGAAAACGATTTAAATTTGTTCCACCTCTCCTCCGAGCTAATACTCCTTAATCCAGGCCGCATCTTAGTTACCCGCTTCTGCACCCTCTCCAAAACTACATGTGTGACGTTCATTCAGTGCTTTCCCACAACTCCTGATCTTACCAGAGTTTCCCGCCAGATCCGAGCGCTCACATGTCCCCCAGACTGTGCACACGCGCTGGGTCTATTCTGCTGCCCATATTCTGTAGTCTTTCTCTTTCATTGAGCGATGATGAAGTGATGGACCGTGTGGACACTCTGCACACAGGAAGCCTCTCCGCTCTGCTGCACTCCAAGTGGGGGCCCCTGAAAGACAATGAAGCCACCATCGTCTTCTACACCAGGCAGATCCTGGAAGGGCTGAAGTATCTGCATGAGAATCAGATTGTACACAGAGACATTAAGGTAATGGGGAAACTGAGGGGTGGGTGGGATTGGGAGAGTGTTGTGAAACCCAGCCATC
This sequence comes from Okamejei kenojei, assembly GCA_035221665.1. NCBI lineage: Eukaryota > Metazoa > Chordata > Chondrichthyes > Rajiformes > Rajidae > Okamejei > Okamejei kenojei. The sequence continues at coordinate 28,846,237 of CM069157.1, forward strand.
CCTCAGTTCCCAACACACCGCAGGGTGGGGTAACGTTCTTCATGTTAAAGGGGACAGGATCTTGGCTTACAGGACCTCCCAAGTGGAGAGGGTAGGAGCTCAATGGTACTGCCCATGGGTAGTAAAAGTCTGGAGGATTATTTATATATAGAATTTGATTGATTGAAAGATACAGCATGGAAGCAGGCCCTTTGGCCCATCAAGGCCATGCCAACCACACTAGTTCTACGTTATACCACTTTTAAATCCACGCCTTACACACCAAGGGCAATTTACAGAGGCCAATTAACCTGCAAACCCACTCGTCATCTGGATGTGGAAGGAAGCTGGAGCACCCAGAGGAAACCCACGTTGGCACAGGGAGAACGTGCAAACTCCACACAGACAGCACCTATAGTTAGGCTTGAACCTGGGTCTCTGACGCTGTGAAGCAGCAGCTCTACTGTGCCGCCCCATTATCAATGAAATAGTCAGGTGTGAGGCATCGGTGACCAATGGAAAGAGCTCGCACTTACTCCGGGCACCTCCCCATGGGAGGTTTGAGCAAAGTGCCGGAAGTGTCGTGGCATTAATGCATCTCACGCAGGAGGACCAGAGCAAAAGCTTCCATTAGAAGTGCTGAGATAAATAATACTTTTACAATTTTTAACTGATTAAGAATTAATTCAATTTAATTCAATTGAACTTTAATGTCATTGCACAGATACAAGTATGGGTACAACGAAATGCAGTTTAGCGTTAGTTCGTAGTAATAGCAATATAGAAATAGATACAGAATGCAGACAATGTGGACGGAGAGACTGGAGAAACCTATCGGCGGCACTCCGAGTTCAGCAGTGTGATGGTGTTGTTATAGAAGCTGTTCAATTACACTTGAAGGATTGCAAAAAGAATCAAATGACAACATATGTGAAGAGGTGTAGTGACGGTAGCTCTGTGGCAGCTCCGGTTGCAGTTGCAGGCCCAGCGTCGCACAACGTGCTGGGGGGATTCCCACAACGTGAGGTAGGGAATCGCTGCCCATTTTGACTTTGCCGTTGGGTTCCATCCCGTGTCAGAGTGCAGTCAGATACACCCTGGGGACAATTGCAGGGCGTCTGGGACTTGCTCGTTTATACATGGTGGGTACATGGAATGAGCTGCCAGTGGAGGCAGTCGTGGCGTGAACTATAAACAATATATAAAAGACGTTTGGACAAGCACGTGGATGGGACGGTTTAGAGGGATATGGGCCAAACAAGGAAAGATATAGTCAAGCTTGAAGGGGTTCAGAAAAGATTTACAAGGATGTTGCCAGGACTAGAGGGTGTGAGCTATAGGGAGAGGTTGAGTAGGCTGGGTCTCTATTCCATGGGGTGTAGGAGGATGAGGGGTGATCTTATAGAGGTGTACAAAATCATGAGAGGAATAGATCGGGTAGATGCACAGAGTCTTTTACCCAGAGTATGGGAATCGAGGACCAGAGGACATAGGTTCAAGGTGAAGTGGAAAAGATTTAATAGGAATCCAAGGGTTACGTTTTTCATACAGAGGGTGGTGGATGTATGGAACAAGCTGCCAGAGGAGGTAGTTGAGGCTGGGACTATCCCATTGTTTAAGAAACAGACAGGTACATGGATAGGACAGGTTTGGTGGGATATGGACCAAGCGCAGGCAAGTGGGACTAGGGTAGCTGGGACATTGTTGGCCGGTGTGGGCAAGTTGGGCCGAAGGACCTGTTTCCACACTGAATCACTCTATGACTCTAGGTGGGACTAGTTTTGATGGGGCATCATGGTCGGCATGGGCAAGATGGGCTGAAGGGCCTGTTTCCATGCCGTATGGCTCTGCGTTACTGGCCCAGATGTGTAATGCCTGTGAGTCGTGTGCTATGATGTACCACGTGTGGAATACAGTCACATGGCCCACACGCCCGCAGCATCTATCTCACGTTGGCCTCGCTGGCACGGAGGGAGCAGTGTGGCAGTGACACTGGCTCGGTGCTGAGAGAACAGTGGATGCCTGACGATGCCAGAGTGGCCTCGTTCAGGAAGCGGAGGAGCTAATAAGACAAAAGAATGTGTGGAGGGAGGCTTGGCAAGATTCCTGGCATTTCATCCCATCTCCTGCATCAGTTCAGCCTCATTCCCCTTCCCTTTCCACCCGCTTATTCTCCAGCTCGTCAACATGCACGGACAGTGCAGCTCCCCTCTGGACCAGTCCCACCTTCGCCACACCGCTCCTGATTTCTGGGAAGCCAGTTCCGTCATGGAGTACATGGACTGCCTCTTCCCACATAGATGCTCTGGCCCACTGCTACCTCCCAGACACAGGACCCCGGCCCTTCCAACACCCATGCTCTGGGCTAGTTGTTTGCATGTGCTCACTGTTCAGAGTGCAGACCAACACTGATCAACACATTATGGCACCAAAGATCGACACAAAAAACTGGAGTAACGCAGCGGGCCAGACAGCATATCTGGAGAAAAGGAATGGGTGACGGTTCGCGTACAGACCCTTCTTCAGTCTGAGAGTCAGGGGAGAGGGAAGCAAGAGATGTAGACGGTGATATGGATACAAAACAAATGAATGAAAGAAGGGTCTCGACCCAAAACGTCACCCGTTCCTTCACTCCAGAGATGCTGCCTGTCCCGCTGAGTTGCTCCAGCATTTTGTGTCTACCTTCAATTTAAACCAGCATCTGTAGTTCTTTCCTACACAAATGAATGAAAGATATGCAAAAATGTAACAATGAGACAAGAGTGTTTTATTGACGTGTCCCAGATGGAACAATGAAACTTACTTGCAGATAAAGGAGACAGGCCATTGTTAGCTGTGGTTTGGGTGAAAAAAAGTTATTGACAATGAGACTCATCATGGCAATAAGCACATCAGTGCTTCTTTGTCCCATTAGCTTGTATCTCCCCAACCTATCAGGCAACGGGCTCTAGTGATGATTAGGAGGATTGCACTGAGCAGGGAGGGGGTGGAAACCAGCCAGCCAGGTGCTTGTCCATCGCTTCTTGTGCTCAGTTCCTGTGACTTGCGGACTCGGTTCTCGACTCTGTTCCGCACTGACATTTTAATTTTAATAAAATCTCTCTCCACAGGGAGACAACGTACTGATAAACACCTACAGCGGAGTGCTGAAAATCTCCGACTTTGGGACATCGAAGAGGCTTGCGGGGATCAATCCTTGCACGGAAACCTTCACAGGTGACTGACTTGTGCTCGGTGAGGGGGGTTGGTCTCAGTGTCCTGCCCGCTCTACCCAGCTCCTCAGTGCCGTAGCGCCAGCGAATGTTGGCTTCAGTTGAGCGTGTGTGGCTGGGCTTTGGTACATGTCGGCTTGGTTCCTTGGGGCTGCCCATTGGGAGTCTGGCATTGCCAGGTTTGGCAGTGGTGTTCTTCCATGTGTTGGTGAAAGTTAGTGTCTGAGCCGGGGTTACGCTATCCAGAGTCAGGAGTGTTTCATTGTCAAATGTGCGACAACAGAACAATGGAATTCTTGCTCGGAGCAGCAGAACAGGCCTGTAAACACAACACACAAGGGCAATATAGAATAACATCAATAAATCAATCATTTAAAATTCTAGTGTAAAAAGCGTAGAGTCCTTAGTACAGCCAAAGGGAGTCTATAGAAGTTCATCGTTGAGGTTAGTGTTGTGCAGTGTTCAAGGGCCTGATAGTTGTTGGGGAGATGCTAGTCAAGAACCTGGCGGTCATGGTTTTCAGACTCCTGTACCTTCTTCCTGATGGGAGGAGTGAAATGTGAGTGTGGCCAGGGTGGTGTGAGTCCCTGAGGACAAATCCTCCTGTAGGTCCCTTTGATGGTGGGGAGGTCAGTACTCGTGATGTACCTTTGGTGTCCAGTGGCCTGGTGCCGGCAGGAGGGTGTGCCACTGGTGCGAGGCACCAGACCGGGCATCTTGGGAGCCGGGGCATTGGGCGCGTCAGGCCGTGGGTTGCGGTGGAGCTCGGGGAGGAGTGGGAAGGTTTACCTGTGATGTGGTGCACTCGCGGTGGCGTGGCTGGGTTGAGTGGCACGGGCTGGACTAACCCACACTGGATGTGATGAGGTTTGGTTTTGGCTGATGGGTTGCGCTGGGTGGGACGTGGCTGCCGTTGACAACACTGGGTGTATCGTGGTGCTGGACTAACCACACCGCGTGTGGGGTTACATTGGTCTCAGTTTCCATTTCCACGTCTCCTTCATCCTGCAGGAACCCTTCAGTACATGGCCCCGGAAATCATTGACAAAGGACCGCGAGGCTACGGGATGCCTGCAGATATCTGGTCGCTGGCCTGCACGGTCATTGAGATGGCCACAGGAAAGCCACCGTTCTTTGAATTGGGAGAGCCGCAGGCTGCTATGTTTAAGGTAACCTGACGGATGACGTGACCCAGTGGTACAGGAACAAGGAAAGCAGCTGGATTTGGGACAAAAGCAGGAGGTTGGAGGGACTCAGCGAATCGGGCAGCATCCGTGGAGGGTGCGGATGGGCAGTGTTTCGGGTCAGGACCCTTCTTCAGACTGAAGCTTACCAGCTTCCAATTCCTGGCCAGACCCGTAACGTTGCCTGTTCACTATCTCCCCCCCCCCCCCCCACAGATGCTGCTCGACCCGCTGAGTTCCTCCAGCAGCGCGTTTGTTGCCGCGGCTTCCAGCGCCCACCGTCTCCTCGCGTGTCTTGACTTGCTGCTTTGTTTGGCTGCAGGTGGGAATGTTTAAGATCCACCCGGAGATCCCAGAGTCCATGTCCATGGAGGCAAAGACCTTCCTTCTCCACGGCTTTGAGCCTAATCCTGATAAACGGGCCACGGCTGCCGAGCTCCTCAAGGACACCTTCTTGAGTCGGAAGAAAAAAGTGCCCCCAAAGCCAGGTATGAGCATGAGCTGGGTGCCAGGGACACGGAGCTGAGTGGGATGGGGAGCGGGAGGTAACGGTGGCAGTCAGGTCCGGTGGCAGAGAGGGCCAAGCGGAATAATGTTTAAGGGGAGGCCGAGGGATTGGGTGCCATTGGAATGGGATGCAGGTGGCATAGCTGGAAGGAATGGGGAGGAATAGGATTGAATCGGAAAGAGAAGCAATCAGCTGATGGACACTAGTATGGAAGTGAAGGGCAGGACGGGAATTGACGGAATGATGGCGTGCACAAAGGGAACTGAAGAAAGGTCCCAACCTGAAACATCGCCTATCCATGTTCTCCAGAGATGCTGCCCGAGCTGCACTAGCACTCTGTGTCTCTGATAAAAAGTGGTGCAGTGGGAGTGAACGAAAATAGAAAGCAGGCAACGGACCCGATGGGAAATAAGCTGGGGAGGGGGCATGATGGTTGGGAAGTGATGCGGGTGGGGGGGGGGGGGGGGGGGTTAGACAAACGGGAAAGGAAAAGGTATGAAAGAATGCTAAGTGTTGGCGAAAGGGATTGCATGGGTTGGTGTGGATGGTTGGCAGGGGCATGGTGGCTGAATGGGCCTGTCCCACTTGGCTGTCATTCGCACGCCATTTACGCGACCTGCTAGCGCGTGGGTAGCGCGTGGGTAGCGCGGGACGGGTGCATGGAGTGGCGTGGAGGCGTGTGGACTTCGTCCTGAACGAAATCTTCACGCGCCACCGGCCTGTCGCGTAACTGACGGCCAAAGTGGGACAGGCCCAAGGCCCTGGCGCGGCGCAACGTCTCACCTCCAACAGCAGCAGAAGCGGGCAAACGATCGCCGAGCTCGGCCTGGGGCTCACGGCCGTTGCGGATCCGGATCCGCCGCCACTCCTAGACCCGGAGCGGGGCCGAGACGATTGGAGAAAGACACAAAATGCTGGAGTAACTCAGCGGGACCGGCAGCATCTCTGGAGAGAAGCAATGGGACCCTTCTTTCAGACTGAAGAAGAGTCTCGACCCGAAAAATCATCTATTCCTTCTCTCCAGAGAAGCTGCCGGTCCCGCTGAGTTACTCCAGCATTTTGTGTCCATCTTTAAATGACGTGACACGCTCCAGACGGCTGTGCGGACGCATGCTGAAGCGAGCAACAGTCGCGTGTCAGTCACTGCCGGCCTGTCGCGTAAATGACGGCCAAGTGGGACAGGCCCTGAAGGGTCTATGTTTCTGTAGATAACTCTGATGAGTGACCTCGAGGAAACCTGCATAGTTACAACAAAAACGTACAAACCCCACACGGGATAGGGTCAGGATCGCATGTTGGGCGCAGGAGCAGTGAGGCAGCAGCTCCAGTAGCTGCATTGATGATCTCCCCTCGCTCTCTCTCCCTCTCTCTCCCTCTCTCTCCCTCTGTCCCCCTCTGTCCCCCTCTGTCCCCCTCTGTCCCCCTCTCTCTCGCCCTCTCTCGCCCTCCCTCTCTCCCTCTCTCTCCCTCTCTCCAGGTGAATTTCATCACAGCCTGTCTGTCCCAGCCTCGGCCCACCTGAAGGATGAGGCTGAGAGCCGGCACCCCCTGGATTTCAAGCACATGCAGCCGGTGCTGTCGAGGAGCTGCTCTATCCCAGTGCTGCGCGTTGAGTGTGGCTCCCCGCAGGAGTTTCTAAGGTAATGGCGCCTCTTTTAGTTTAGTTTAGAGATACAGAGCGGATGCGTGCCCTTCGCCCACCGAGTGCACGCCGACCAGCGATCCCCGCACTCAGTCTCTGTCCTACACTAGGGACAATTTTTACATTTACACTGAAGCCAATTAACCTACAAACCTGCACGTCTTTGGAGAGTGGGAGGAAACCGGAGCTCCTGGAGAAAACCCACGCGGGTCACAGGGAGAACGTACAGACTCCGTACAGACAGCTTCCCGTAGTCAGGATGGAACCCGGGTCTCGGGCTAATGCCCCTGTCCCACTTAGGAAACCTGAACGGAAACCTCTGAGACTTTGCGCCCCACCCAAGGTATCTGTGCGGTTCCCGGAGGTTTTTGTCAGTCTCCCTAATGGTCGAAAGTGATTTCCGTTTTAAAAATCGGTAATTTTTTAGTCGAAGCCGGTTGCGATGCTAGTTGAAGGTGGTTGCCGGAGGACAAAAACCTCCGGGAACGGAACCGCACGGAAACCTTGGGTGGGGCGCAAAGTCTCCAGAGGTTCCCGTTCAGGTTTCCTAAGTGGGACAGGGGCAAGGAGGCAGCAACTCTACGGCTGTGCCACCGTCCCGCCCTTCAGTGTTTATTCTCGTTGGGTTCTTCCACTGGGATTGTGGATCTAATCCGTGTTCCCTGTCGCCCTGCCCCCCAGCGTGCTTGAGGAGCAGGTGGATGACCTCCCCCCCTCGCCGGAAGAAAACGCCGCTCTCTTCCTGCTGAAGAAGGACAGCGAGTGCCGGGCCACCCTCTTCAAGATACTGACCGACGACTGCCAGACCGTGGTCTGGAATATTCTAGAAGCTCAGGCCCAGGTACCCCTGCCCCCGCACCGCGGCGGGTCCCGTGCCCCGTGGTGATGAAGCGCTCTCTCCGCAGTTGTGCCTCCCTCCGCCTGTTTCCCTGGCAAGGAGCCCTCCACCCACCACCGATCACCTCTCCTTGTGCCTTCAACACTCTCCCACCTGTTGGACAACCCTCTCAGGCCTTTTACTCTTATCTCTCGAGACCTTTTCATTCCCAATTGCTGCTGTGATATCAAGTGCCTCCTCTCTCTGCCCCTCCCCACTCACTCCACCTTCACCTCATCCGAACGCACAGCATTCCACTCGGAGCGATTCTGCATTCTGACCTGTAGGCTGCCGTTGGGTTGGCCTCTCCCTTGTGGTTGCCAGATGGCAGCTCAGACCTCTCCTCATACCTCCCTCCCCTGGATCGTGACCCCCACCAACGATGGCTGGCCCACTGTTTCCCACACTGTCGCAGATCTCCTCACATCAGGAGAACTCCCGGATGTGAGAGATTGTCCCCAGCCTCCAACCTCAGAGTGCCCCAACCCCACACCTCCCCACTTCTGTCTCCCACCCCAAGATCCTGAAACGGGACTGTCCAGGCAAGCCCGTTCTTCCTGCCTGCTCTCATCCCACTGAAGCTATCTCCTCAGGGCTCAACTCTGCCTTGTCCTCCCTTGCCCCTTGTCCAGTACCTTGCTCCCCTACATCTAGGACCACCTCACATGCCCTATTGGCCCTATTCACCTCTGCCAGTGTTTCCATTGGGTTATGTGGAGCAGTCCTTGTTCCAAAGTGGCCCCAAAGAACTGCAGATGCTGGAATATGGAGCAAAGCACAGAGTGTTGGAGGAACTCAGTGAATCACACAGTGTGTGTCAGTTTGTTTTATGCACTTGTACTGTTTATATCGTAGGAGAGGGCTTAAAGGGAGGGGAACCCAACCCACTTTTAGCATCAGGTCAGCAACCAAAGTCCACCTTGGATTAGATGTGGAACAAAGCCTGTCCACTCACTCTTCCACAGCCCACAGTGCAGGTGTAGCAGGGTAACCCACGCCAGGGTATTCTCCCATCACCCATCGTTTTGTGCTCCAATGTGTATGAGCTGCCAGCTGTAATGATGCCTTTGGCCAAGGTATTTGAGCATTGGAATAGACGTTAACTGCCTGTTTGCTTTTTCTGATGAAAAATATTGTTCCATGGCCTTTGTCAGTTTGCATGGAAACTGGCCCTTCGGCCTACCGGGTCCACACCGACCATCGGTCACCCATTCTCACGAGCTCTACGTTTTCCCACTTTCCCGTCCACTCCCTACACACTAGGGGCTATTTACAGAGGCCAATTAACCTATAAACCCGCACATCTGGGATGTGGGAAGAAACCAGGCACGTTCTCCCTGTGGCCGCGCAAACTCCACACAGATAGCACCTGAGGTCAGGATGGAACCTGCGTCTCTGGCACTGCGAGCTGTGCCGCCCCCTTGTGTCGTCTCTTGTATTGTTCCCACACAATTCTCCCTTTTCCTTTGAAACCAGAGCTCCCAGCGCAAGTTGACGTGCGAACACATCGGGCAGCTGGTGACCAGCCTGAAGAACTACATTCGCTCCCCAGACCGTGCGTTCATTGGGAAAGCCCTGTCCAGCCTGAAGGCAGAGCTGCACATCGACAAGGGAGCACTCAGTGAGATCCAGATTGTCCTGTTCAGCTTCCAGGATGCTGTGAGTTGGAACATAATTACAAATATTCCTGGCGCGTAGTTGGAGTTGCCCCATTAGAGCCAGTGGGTCCGAACCCCCCTGGTGATCCACAGCCACTTCTCAAAGTTCTTTGGGGTTCAATGAGTAAGGAACTCGAGCAGCGTGCCAGGGAATCGGGTCTATTGGGTGGGAGGAGGGGGCAACGTCTGAAGGGTTGCGAGAGGGAGTGTGTGGTGTAGGGGTGGGAGAGGGGTTGTGGGTGTGATGGTGTGGTTCTGTGCAGGTTGGGCGATCAGAGAGAGACCCTGTAACAAGGGGGTTGCTGTGTGGCTGCGTTCCTGTGTGTTTAACCCCCTTCTGCAGCTGTGTCTAGAGCAGGTGTACGGCCATTACACTCCTGTAATTGTTAGTGCTCCATCTGGTTCACTTTTGTCCGCTACACCTCCTATCCCGAGGCTATCCCGTGGCTATTTGAGGATGTTGGCTTTAACTTCTCCCCTAAAGTGGTCAATGATAATGGAAGGCAGAGGTGTCCTCCACTCCGACATCAGCAGAAACTGGAAGAGACAAGTGAGAGGGAGTGTGGGGTGTAGGGGTGGGAGAGCTGCCGCGCTTTACTACCGGTCCCGGAGTCCATTGCATTGCCATCACTGGCTTATGTCTGCACTGTTCCTGTCAGACCTTTCCCAGACCTTTCCCAGTCGGCCTGAAGGGCTGAATGACCTTCTCTGGATCTTATTTCTCATGTACTTTGTTCTAGAATGCCAGTGTCATGTTGCACTCCAGAATGGGAACAATTTCAACTACAGGATGCGATAAAAAAACAGCATTTTATGATTTAATTTCTTGGTCCGTGTTTGCCGGACTTTATCTTGCACTAAACGTCATTCCCTTTCACCCTGTATCTGTACACTATGGGCGGCCTGATTGTAATCATGGACAGTCTTTGCCTTGACGGGAAGGCACGTGACTAAAACGCTTTCACTGTACCTCAGTACACGAGACAATAAACTCAACTAATCTAAAAGATATGGCCATCAGCATCTTGCCTGAGTTACGGAGGGGAATGTGGGAATCTGTTTTTTTTTTTTTTTGGCCATTGAATGGTCCTTGAAATAAGAATGGCGGGAGGTGCAACCTTCTCACAGGGATGGTATTTAGCCCTTACTAACAGCATTCTTTTTTCTAGGTGAGAAAAGTTCTTCGATTGCATCAGATAAAGCCACACTTGATGTTCGCTCTGGACAATATCATTCGCAAGGCCATGCAGATAGCCTTCACTGTTCTAATGCCAGGTATTTGAGAGTACCCCGTTCCGGCCTTCTCCCCACATCCCCTGACTCCGCTATTTTTAAGAGCCCTATCTAGCTCTCTCTTGAAAGTATCCAGAGAACTGGCCTCCACCGCCCTATGAGGCAGAGAATTCCACAGACTCACAACTCCATGTGTGAAAAAGTGTTTCCTCATCTCTGTTCTAAATGGCTTACTCCTTATTCTTAAACTGTGGCCCCTGGTTCTGGACTCCCCCAACATCGGGAACATGTTTCCTGCCTCTAGCGTGTCCAAGCCCTTAATAATCTGATATGTTTAAGAATAGATGATAGATGAGGATGGTGGGTGTGAGGTGCAGCCAGAAGGCAAGGAGCAGCCCCTTTAGGTATAGGAACGTGGGCTGCAGCCCCACACACTCCGTATACACGTGGAACACAGACTCTTCCAGTCCGCAAAAGGGGCAGGCGGCTGGCGAGTCTGTGAACCGCGAGAGAAGCGGGTTGCACGGGACTCCATGGCGCAGTACCCTCTGCCCCAGGTCCCCGATGTAGAGGGGCAGAATCCCTGCGTAGTGCCCTGTTCAGCTGGGCCCGAGACAGGGCTGGATCTGGAGCAGAAACATGCAGCTGTGGGGGGGTCACAACCTCTGCTGTTCTCAGTGCCCACAGCTGCATCTCGGGATCATAGGGAGTGAGTCAAAGACGGATATCCATGGCAGTGGGGAATTGGGGAGGGAGCTGAGAGGATCAGAGCTGGTGGGGGCACGAGGAACCGCAGGATGGGACCAAGATGTCTGGCCCCGAGAGACAGCAGCCCCACTGTATGGGCCTGTACCAGCACATTAAGCTTCTTGAGCGGTGTAATGTGTTGTGAATGTTGAGGTGGTGGGACTTGCCCTGCAGGCCTGACCTACCCAGTCGGCTAAACTGCACGAAAACATGATACAAAGAGAGACAATTTAAAAACTCAGCAGGTCACGCAGCATCCGTGTGGAGAGAGAAGAAATGAACTGTTTCAACGGCTGCCTGACCGGCTGAGCTGTGTTTTTATTTCGGGTTTCCAGCGTCTGCAGTTTGCATTTTGGTTCTCAGCAAGCGTCTGTGACTTTGTTCCCCCAGAGCTGAAGCTGCAGATTGAGACCCCGTCTGAGCAGGACAAGGATGACCGAGGCACGGACAACCTCCCGGGCAAGTGGAGGGGGAGCCTGGGGGACCTGAGGGAGACGGACGAACTGGAGCTGCAGAACGACGGTGCTGGCACCTCGGGCGTGAGCACACTCAGCCGCTCCGTCTCTTACGACTCCCAGCAGAACATCTCCCCTCTCATCACACAGCTCAGCCGACTGCGGGCTGAAACTAATCGGTACGAGGCAGCGGAAGGAACACGGGGGGGGGGGAAAATACACAGCAAGCTCCCCATCATGAACCTGAACTGTGTTGGGTTGCTGCCTTACCACGGGCTAGGCGGGAAGCCATTCCCTGCATATCTATGTGCCGATCTAAACACCACTATCTGATCCGCTTCCATCACCACCCCTTGGCACCCACCAGAAAACCTGCCCTGCATTTCTGCTTTAAACTTTGCCCCTCTCAGCTTAAAGCTATGCACTCTAGTCTGTTGACATTTGCATCACTGTAAAAAGGTCCTGACTGTCTACCTTATCGCTGCCTCCCATCATTTTAAACACTTTTATCGGGTCTCCCCTCAAACTCTGGCGAAACAGAGAAAATAATCCAAGTGCGTCCCTCAAGGGTCTCGACCCGAAACGCCGCCATTCCTTCTCCCCAGAGATGCTGCTCCACCCGCTGAGTTAATCCAGCATTTTGTGTCCAGCCAAGTTTGTCCGACCTCACCTCAGAACCTATACCCTCTAATACAGGCAGCGTTCTGGGCAACCTCCTCCGCACCCTCGCCAAAGATTCCACATCCTTCCGGTAATGGGGCGACCAGAACTGCACAAAGTACTCCAGACGCGACCTAACCAAGGTCTGTGAAGCTGCAACATGACTTCTGCAGTGAGAGGGCTCCACCATGTCAGGTCAGGGTCCAGCGCCACTTGCTTCTGTTTACTCAGCTTCAGCCTACTGAATCTTCAGCCTTGGTGTAAATGACCTCCAGACTCAGTACCTGGTTCAAATACATCTTTAATCAGCACTGAAACATAACAGCATGAAGGCAGGGCAACTTTATTTATACAGCACATTTCATACACAAGGCAGACTCAAAGTGCTTCACATAAAAACATGTCATACAATAAAATGAAATAATAAAAAAAGAAATAAAATAGAAGAATTAAAATAAAATAGAAGCAAAGTAAAAAAATGCATTATAGAAAAGTGCAAAAGTTAAAAGTGCAATGTAGTTAGGATTTAGCTGAAAGCTAAAGTAAACATCAAAGTTTTCAGTCGTGTTTTAAAAGTGGTCAAAGTTGGGGGCAAGTCTTAAATCTTCAGGAAGTTTATTCCAGCTATTTGATGCATAGTAACTAAATCCGGCTTTCCCATGTTTTGTATTTACTCTGGGAATCACTAACAGATTGGTCTCTGAAGATCTTAGCGGTCTAGAATACTTGTATGGTGGAAGCATGTCAGTGATATACTGTGGCCCTAAACCGTGCAGTGATGTATAGGTGAGCAGCAGGATTTTAAAATCAATTCTCTGGCATACAGGGAGCCAATGTAAGGATTTAAGAATTGGTGTAATGTGTTCACATTTTTTGGTCTTAGTTAGAATTCTAGCAACAGCGTTCTGAACCAGCTGTAGCTGCCTGACAGTTTTTTTTTTCGGAAGACCTGCAAGGAGACCATTACAGTAATCTAGCCTGCTAGTAATAAAGGCATGTACAAGTTTTTCTAAGTCCTCTTAGTCTTGCTACGTTTTTGAGGCGATAGTAGGCCGATTTTGTTACTGATTTAATGTGACTGTCGAAATGTAAATCTGAATCCATAACAACCCCGAGATTTCTGACTTTGTTTGAGGTTTTCAGGGACAAAGAGTGAAGGTGTTGGCTTACTTTAAGCCTTTCTTTTTTTAGTACCAAAAACAATTATCTCCGTTTTGTCCCTATTTAGTTGAAGAAAATGTTGGCACATCCTGTCTTTGCCTTGCTCAATGCACTGGCACAGCAGATCTATGGGGCGATAGTCATTTGGTGATAGCGCTACATAGATGTGAGTGCCATCGGCATAGCAGTGGCAGTCAATATTATTATTTCGCATGGTTTGCCCTAGTGGGAGCATGTAGATGTTGAATAAAGAGGGCCCTAAGATCGAACCTTGTGGGACTCCACACGTCACATTGGTTGGTTCTGATACAAAGTCGCCAATGAAACCAAAATAGTTCCTATCTTGTAGATATGACCTGAATCAACTTGAAACTGTGCCTGAAAGCCCCATCCCCCCACCCCCCCCCCTTATTTCCAACATGTCCAAAAGTATTGAGTGATCAATGGTGTTGAATGCAGCACTGAGGTCTAATAGCATTAATATTGACATTTTGCCAGAGTCTGTGTTAAGACGGATGTTGCTTACTACTTTAATAAGGGCGGTCTCGGTGCTATGAAGGGGTCGAAATCCTGACTGGAAGTTGTCATAGCAGCCAGTTGAAGCCAGGAAGTGATTAAGTTGCTGGAGGACAACTTTCTCAATTATTTTACTTATGAAAGGCAGGTTTGATATTGGTCTATAGTTGTTAATAATGGAGGCATCTAGGCTCCGCTTTTTTTTAAAGGGGTTTAATAACTGCAGTTTTCAAGGCTTTTGGGAAATTGCCTGATTGAAGAGAGCTGTTAATTATTTGCAGTATGTCTATTGCTAGCCAGTCAAAAACACTCTTAAAGAAGTTGGTGGGCAAAGCATGAAGGCAGCAGGTGGATGGCCTTAGTTGTGTCACCGTTTCCACAAGAGTTTTAGAGTCTATGGCATTGAAGCACGTCATCATCGCCACGTTACTGTTGCCTAAACAGGTGGTGATCCAACATTGGTGTTTGAAGCGGAGATATTGATGGCACGTCTGATGCCTTCAATTTTACCAGTATGAAAGAATGCAAACTCATTGCATTTCTGCGTGGAATGGAGTTCAGGTGGTATTTGTGTTGGGGGGGGGGGGGGGGGGGGTTGGTCAGTCTGTCAACAGTTGCAAATAGGGTCTTTGCCTTATTAGTGTTGGTGTTAATGAAGGATGATTAGTTGTCAGTACATCCTGGCTGCTCCAACTGTCCGTGCTGGAAAACAAGTGTTAGTATAAGTATTACAGTGGGGTGGAGTTAGAGATGCTGGCTGCTGTGTGATTGGTTAACATGCAACATCAATCTACACTTAGTTTCAATCTTAACATTGTCTTGGCATCTGCAGCTATTTGGGAGAACGTTTCAGTTTTCCTCCAGCATGGACCACGTCTTCCAGGTTGCATTGTGTGTGTGATCTGGCTCGATTTTTTAGACTAGATTGCATTGGATTCAGGAAGAGCTAGCTAATTAGATGCGGAATTGGCATCATGGAAGGAAGCAGAGGATCTTATGGAATGGTGTTTTTCAGACTGGAGGCCTGTGACTAGTGGTGCTTCAAGGATCAGAGCTGGGCTCATAGATGTTTGCCATCTACATTCAACAATTTGGATGAGCATGTACAAGGCATGGTTAGCAAGTTTGCCGACAGCACAAAAATAGATGGTGCCATTGACTGTGAGAGATGTTATTGGGAATTCGAGCAAGATCTTGGCCAAGTTGGCTGAGGAATAGCTAAATGGGTTTAATGGCAGATATGTGTGGGATGTTACATTTTGGGAAGTCAAACCAGGGCAGGACCTTTGTTTCGACAATAATCGACCAGGCACCGGGGTCACTTTAAACGTACGTTTATTGAGCAGGAGTCTCCACACAGGTTAACAACCTAGCAAAGAGTCAAGCTCAATGCCTTTACTTGTAATGCTTTATATACTTAATGCCACGTTTGATGTCTACCACATTACCCAATTAACCAACAGACCCGAATGCAATGGTCAAGATAACAGGCACGTACACAATGGCCAAGATAACAGGCAGGCACACGTAGGGAGATGTTAATTAGTGGAACAGCACTAGAGCTAAGGCAGGGACATTTCTCAGACTTTCGGGAGCCAGTGGTTTGCATATTCTTCAGCCTTCTGAAACTCAGCCACCTCAATCAGACGGGTGCGAGGAATATCAAAGTTGCGAATATGCAGCATCAGCAGGATAATGTGTATTTCTCAGGATCACAACTTCCTGAAGCCTGCAGCCACGTAGTCAGCAACTTTGGCCAGCAGACATTTTATGTTTCAACCCAGTTCACCTGACCACCATTTTCCCTTCAGAAACCAATTTTACAGCGCTGATTCAAGATTTACATTCACACCTTCACAGAGAATGGTGGGGATCTGGGAAGTGTGGTAGAGCAGAGGGATCTGGGAGAGCAGGTAAATAGTAAGGGGCATAGGTTTAAGGTGAGAGGGGGAAAATTTAATGGAAACTTGAGGGGCACCTTGTTTACACTGAGGGTGGTGGGTGTATGGAACAAACTGCCAGAGGATGGAGTTGAGGCAGGTACTATAACACCATTGGACAGGTACATGGACAGGAAAGGTTTAAAGGAATATGGACCAGGCATGGGTAAATAGGACGAGCTTAGATGGGCATCTTGGTCAACATGGCTGAGTTGGGATGAAGGGCCTGCTTTCCTGCTGTATGACTCTATGATTATCTCTCCTTATATTTGATTCCACATTGGGAGAAATATTTTTTCTATGCCTGCCCTTTTCAACCCAGTTGAGATCACCCCTTCAATCGCTGGTGCGTAGGCTAAAATGATCATACCTGTCTGTAATTTGGCCCAGGCAGCTGGAGGCCTGTTAGCTAAGGCAGTGAGTTAGTTGGAGATGGGGGGGGGGGAGGGGGGGATGAATGATGGAGATGAGGATGAGGGGGTGGTGGGGGGTGTTAGTCGGGGGTGGGGGGAAGAATCTCAGGAAGAATGGGATGACCTGGAGTGACCCCGACAACAGCAAAGCCTAAAGGGCCTGTCCCCACTTTCACGATCTAATTCACGACCTCTGCCGAGTTTGCCCTTGACTCGTACTCGCAGCATGGTCGTCACGAGGTTGTCGGAGGTTACGTAGGTAGGTCGTGATGCTAGTCGTGGGTATCGTGGCATCAAGTCGGTCGGGGCGTTTTGCTAGCCTGATGAAAAATGTCCACGAGTAAAAATGGTTGTGAATTATGTCGTAAAAGTGGGACAGGCGCTTTAGCCCCAGACTTGTCCAGAAGGCTACACATACCTGAATCACTGGGACAATTTCTGTTGGCTTTGAACCCTGAACCAAAGTTACAAGAGTAAATGTTCGAGTTTGATCAACGATCATCTAAAGATCTGGCATAGAATATAAAATGCTGGTGTAACTCAGCGGGTCAGGCAACAACTCTGGAGAACATGGATCGGTGATGTTTTGGATTGGGGACCCCTTCGGTTTTATGCATTACAGCATCTACAGTTCCTTGTGTGAATGTTCAAGAATCTTAATGGTTTGTTGAAGCAGTTGGCATGGCGACTGTCGGGCTCTGTGTGTGGATTGGATTGTAAATAATTCACAAAGTGTTGTTTTTGTGACCGTTTACCGCCACCAGTAAAAAGTAAAAAACTCGATATTACAGCACCTTATTGTCCGCAAAAGAACGCTCATCTATAAAATCTTAAGAATAGGAGCAGATTTAGGCCATTCGGCCCATCGGGTCTGCTGTGCCATTCGATCACAGCTGATCTACTTTTCCCTCTCAACCCCATTCCCCCTGCCTTCTCCACAGAACCTTTGCCGCCTTTTCTAACAAAGAACCCATCTAAAGTATCTCACTGGTAAAGTGACCCAGCCATTTGAATCTGACATGTGAGACTATCCCAAAGCAGTGTGTTTAATGTGGGATTACTCCAGGAAGAGTATTCCCATGAGGTCATCCAAGCCAGTGAGGACACGGTAAAACGCAGAGTGCTGGGGGAACTCAGCGAGCCAGGCAGCATCTGCGGAGGGGATGGACAGGCGACGTTTTGAGTCAGAACTGAAGAAGGGTCCCGACCCAGAACATCTTCTGCCCATTCCCTCCACAGATGCTGCCTGGCCTGGCTGAGTTCCACCAGCACTTTGTGTTTCGCTCAAGACTCCAGCAACTGCAATCTCTTATGTCTCCACTAAGGACATGGAGTGTTTTATACGTTGCCCTAGTTAAGGCCAGACATCAGGCTTTGAAACAGGTCTGGCAGTGAAGCTTGGAGATTCCGGAAGGCTGCGGACCATGGAGATGCCAGGAACTGAAGGTTAATTTCCCAGACAGTGCTGACTGACCTAGAAAAAATTGGCCTTGGGAATAGTTGGGATGAAAGTTATAATTTTCTCTGAGCATATTTGCTTATTAGTTGTAAAAGGTTTTGGCCGTAAGAACCACTTTTGTTTTCATTTAAGATTTTCAGCATCTGGAGTTTTTTTTTTTTTTTGCAGTTTGCAAGAGTGTTGCACCCTTGCCAGTGATCCATATTTGTTCCATAGAATGAGGCGCCAAGTTGCATAGCAACATAGACAATAGGTGCAGGAGTAGGCCATTCGGCCCTTCGAGCCAGCACCGCCATTCAATATGATCACGGCTGATCATCCAAAATCAGTTCCTGCTTTCTCCCCATATCTCTTGATTCCATTGGCCCTAAGAGCTATCTCTAACTCTCTCTTAAATATATCCAATTAATTGGCCTCCATTGCCTTCTGTGGCAGAAAAATTCCACAGATTCACAACTCTCTGGGTGAAAACGTTTTTCCTCATCTCAGTCCTAAATGGCCTACCCCCTTATTCCTAAACTGTGACCCCTGGTTCTGGACTCCCCCAACATTGGGAACATTTTTCCTGCATCAACCCTGTCCAATCCCTTAAGGATTTTATATGTTTCTCTATTATGTGTACACAAGGCAGTAATTGCGTGTACAATGGGAGGCGAATGGCGTGTACATCAGGCAACAGTACATGTGTGCAGGAAGTGTCATTGTGAATTCCTATGTGCACCAGGTAGTGATTCACATGTAGAATGCACCTTGACACACATGCGCATCAGGTTGGGAATTCCAAAGGCCTCAAGTTTCGCTAAACCAGTTATTGTAAACACACGTTATTATAAACACAGATTTGGCTAAACAAATACCTACATCTGCGTAAAGGCCAGAGATAAAGCTTTACAATTTTTAAGCGAACCGACAATTTCCAGTTGCAATGGGCAGTGTGAAATCCCTATTTCTTTGTTTCAGGTACAAATCCACTATTACGCTCGATGAAAATAAAATGACACAAAGTGCTGGAGTAACACAGCGGGTCGGCCATCATCTCTGGAGAACATGAATGGATGACGTCTCAACACGGGACCCTTGGTCAGACGGAAAACGTCACCATGTCTTCCAGGGATACTGCTTGACCTGCTGAGTTACTCCAGCGCTTAGTGCAGTTTTTTGGTAAACCAGCATCTGCAGCTCCTTGTGGCAATGTCAAGGTTGATGTAATATTCAGTTTCCACCGCCCAAGAGATACTTCAGTCGCAACCTCAAGCGAACGCTGATACTTCTAACCTCACATTTCCCATTTCCCTGGCTGGGGCGGAGCTGTGAAAAGTGGGGGCTAATCTGAATTTTAAACACTTTTTAAACGTCGCTGTTCCTGAGTTCCTGAGTTCAGCTTTCACCACTCTCATCCAATCCCTGACTTCTTCCAACACTCTGAGATCTCTGCACTCCTCCTTAATTTTAATAACACTATTAATGTTAATCACACCACCGCATTTAACTAGGCACATGGATATGCAGGGAATGGAGGCATGTGGATCGCGAGCATGCAGAGATTAGTTTAACTTGGCATCATGTTAAGCACGGACATTGTGGGCAGAATGGTCTGTTCCTGTTCTTTATTCTAAATAGTAGCCACGCTTTCAGATTTCATTACCCCAGGCCCTTTATATTCCCCTTTCTAAACCTTCCTGCCTTTGTGCTTTAAGATACTTCATACACGTTGCTTCATGACCAACCCTGTGGCCATTTTCCATAATGTCTTCTTTGTCTCAGAGTCTAATTTTGCTGACAACGCAATCTGTGAAAATACATTGGGACATTTTGCTCTGTCAGTTTGGCTATATAAATGCACGTTCCTACCGGCAAGAGCTGAATATGGATGTGCATTCACCTTTGAGCTGGGCCAAGAACAGCGAACATAGAACAGTACAACACAGGATGAGGCCCTTCGGCCCACAATGTCCATGTCTATCATGACGCCAAGATAAACTAATTGCCTCTCCACACAAAGGGTGGTGGGTGAATGGAACAAGCTGCCAGAGGAGGTAGTTGAGACGGGGACTATCCTAACATTTAATAGACAGTAATGCCCCTGTCCCACTTAGGAAACCTGAACGGAAACCTCTGGAGACTTTGTGCCCCACCCAAGGTTTCCGTGCGGTTCCCGGAGGTTTTTGCCAGTTTCGATCATTAGGGAGACAGACAAAAACCTCCGGGAACCGCGCGGAAATCTTGGGTGGGGCGCAAAGTCTCCAGAGGTTTCCGTTCAGGTTTCCTAAGTGGGACAGGGGCATTAGACAAGTACATAGGACAGGTTTGGAGGGATATGGACCAAATGCAGGCAGGTGGGACTAGTATAGCTGGGACATGTTGGCCGGTGTGGGCAAGTTGGGCTGAAGGGCCTCTTTCCACACTCTATGATTCTCCATTTCTTGCATTTCCAAGCACCTTTCTAAAAGCATCTCAGATGCCATTATTATATCTGCCTCCCCGCTCCTTAATGCATTACACGTTCCCAAGACCCTCCATGTAACAAATTTGCCCCGGACATTTCCTTTGAACTTTGCCCCTCTCACCCTTAAGATATGCACGCTAATCTTTGACATTTCCACCCTGGGGGGAAAAGGTTCTGACCGTCTACCCTCTCTGTGCCTCACATAATTTTAGATACTTCCATTAGGTTTCGCTCTTAACTGCCGATATTCCAGAGAATATAATCCAAATTAGTCCAACCACTCCCTATAGCTAAAGCTGTCTAATCCAGGCAACATGCTGGTAAAATCCTTCTGCATCCTCGCCAAAGCCGCACATCCTTCCTGCAACGGGGCAACCAGAACTGCACGCAATACTCCAAACACAGCCTAACCAAAGTCCTACAGAGCTGCAACGTGGCTAGCTGACTGTTGTACTCGATGCCTGACGTATGGCCAGGGTGCTCTTGTCAGGAGCAGGATGCGGGCTACAGAGAGAAGAAGAGGGATTGAGAAATAAGGACATGTCATCTGTATTAACCTTCTACTTTGCAGCCTTCAGGAGGACCTTGCGGAGAGGGAGAGAGAATGCCATGAGTTACTGTTGCACACCCTCCATCAGAAAAACAATGACATTGAGCTTCTGCGGAAAAGATCAGGATCCACGGGTAAGTGAGGGAGTCAACATTAGATGATTGAAACACAGATAACATGAATATCAAGGGGATGAAAAGCTTTGGACCTTCTCACTTCCAAGATGGGTTTATATGTGCTCTTCAATCTTCAAATTGGAGCCCAAACCTCCACTGCGGTGATTGTGACCTATGAGATGGTTAAAATTCAATGTTGATACAGATGTGTTATGTCAAACAGCTGTCAATGGATGGCTGTGATTTTGAATATGTTGCCTGGCATGGTATCATCGATTCAGGCAACGTAGCCAGCTGTACTGGGCAGACAAGACTAGCCATGCCCAACATCCCTGACCCCTTAGCCACGGCAAAGTATCATTCTTGCCTCATCGCCAACCTTTTGTTTTCATGTTTCAGTGAGTTCAACCATGGTCAGTTTCTAAATCCCTTCCCCAAACCACCCTCCCCTCCAGAAGGAGCAGTATTAGTCAAGAATATTTGTGTTGAGATGGATGAGGTTCATGCCTTGTCCTGGATCCTACGTGTCAGGCACGTGCCCTGAGTAATTACTCAGGGTAGGCAGTCAGTCGGCTTTTAAAAAAAATCTTAACCGCGCATGCGTAGATTGTTCTCTCCGTAAAAATAAAAAATAAAAATAAGTAACAATTCAATATCCCCGAGGCTTCTAAATCTCCTTCATTTTTTAATTATAGAATGGGTGGGGGACGGAGGATGACAGCAGGTGGAGAGATGGTGGGAAAAATGGGAGCACACCGGGACGTTGAATCAGTTGTCATCTCATTGAATGACAATACTAATTCAAGGGACCAATTGGAGAGAGAGTTCCTTTCACAGCGTGTGGAGAGTCTGTGCCAGGGGTTAAAGATGCGGGGAGGGCAGGAGTGTTGAGAAGGAGGGGGTCGGAGATCATATCAGTGACTCACTCACCGCTGCTGCAGCGCTCCGGGCACGGACAGCAGAACTGGTCGCCACGTCCGGGGAAGGAAGCAGCTCGGGTGACTGCGAGCGGCCGCCGGGACCCGACAGCAGAACCGGATGCCACTTCAGTGCCTTCTGCCGGCCCGCTCACCTCTGGCTGTGCTCTCCGTCTGAACACCTCTCACCTGCCGCCCGCCGGCTTCACTCATGTCAACAGCTTCCCGCAAATCCTTAAATTCCCACAGCCGAGTAGCCTCAATTGGTCCTTTGATCGGGCTGTCGGAATTTAAGGATTTGCGGGAAGCGGCTGACATGAGTGAGGCCGGCGAGCGGCAGGAGAGAGGTTTTCAGACGGAGAGCACTGCCAGCGGTGAGCGGGGACCGGCAGAAGTGGTTGGCTGGTCCCGGCGGCCACTCGCAGCCACCCGAGCTAATTCACTCCCCTCCGTGCCCGGCGCGTCGCAAGTGGGTTACTGGCATGACCCAGATCCCCTCCTTCACAACGCTCCTGCCCTCCCTGCAACTTTACCCCGATCTAGACCCCAAACACTGTGAAAGGAACTCTACCCCCACCCACCCCGAGAAATACGGTAAAAACTAAAGGAAATGTACAGGTAAAAACTCCATTTTCTCTCTTTGTTTCCTAAGATCAGGCTGCAATCCATATTTGGCCCGCCAAGCCTGCGCTGCACATGTACAAAGGCAGAAATTGACGGCTTCCGGCAGCGCTGACAGCTGCACGGAGCTTCCCGTGTTGCAAGTGCTGCGGGTGAAAGGCATGGAGAATTATGCTTACCTAACAGATTGGTGTCTTAGATAGGCATAATTCTCCCATGCCTTTACTATTTATATTTAGTAATTGCCATGTTATAATTTTAGTCAGGGTCGGCAGTGCCTAGCTTGCCTACCCTGACGGCACGTGCCTGCTAGGTGTGGTCTCTGCTGCAGGGAAAGAAATATCTTCAACAGAGGTGGAACGTGGATGCAACGAAAGACTAAATGATGGCCTCCAAAGTGGCCTTGTCTCAGGGTGGTCCTGAGATGTGCCTGCCCAGGTAGAGATTGAAAACTCCTTGGCATGGAGCAGAGGCAGGGTGCTCAATATTGGCCAACATTCTCTCCTAGACCACATGAAGTGGAGCCACCTATCCTCCCTTTCTTCCTTCACCTTCTTTCCAATTTGATTTTTTTCAACATCTGCGTTGCGTAGTTTTCAGTTTGTTCCTGTTGTCTTAGAATGCCAGCTCTAGAGTAACTTCCCAATTCTGCAGGAATATTGTTCGATCTCAGTATCGAAGGGTGAGGAATGGTGTTACCGATAAACGATACTTCTAAAATTCCCAGTGTGCAAGTGGGATACAGGAAGTACTAGTTGAGTGGAATTTGCCTCTTAATTTTCTCTGCAGATATTGCACTGCACCCATGATCTGGCCTTAATTCCCAGCCCCCCTACCCCACTCACTGCCAGAAGCAAGCCAGGCACAATGGCGGCTGGCAGCCAGGTCCTGCAGCAAGTTGGATTGGAGGGCCTGCGATTGTTCACAGTGACAGCGTAAGTGCAGCTGGTGTCAGCTGGAAGGTGAGGACATTGGGGAAGGAGCAGAAGCATTTATCCAGGAGGTAGACACAATGCTGGAGTAACTCAGCGGGACATCTCTGGAGAGAAGGAATGGGTGACGTTTCGGGTCGAGACGCTTCTACAGACTCGTCCTGAAATGTCACCCATTCCTTCTCCCCAGAGGTCGCCTGTCCCGCTGAGTTACTCCAGCATTTTGTATCCATCTTCGGTTTAAGCCAGCATCCGCAGTTCCTTCCTCAGCATTTCCCCAGTCAGTGATATCCACAGAAAGCGAATACAGGTTGGATCTGAGGGATAATGTTTCAATATCTTTCTCATCTGACAAACCTTGGCACTGTCATCTTCTATTTTATCGGGTGGCACAGCTGGTAGAGCTGCTGCCTCACAGCGTCAGGGTTCGAGCCTGAACCCGAATGTTGCCTGTGTGGAGTTTGCACGTTCTCACTGGATTTTCTCTGGGTGCTCCAGTTTCCTCCTATATCCCACAGTCGTGCAGGCTTGTAGGTGAATTAGCCTTCTATAAATTACTTTAGGATATAGGGTGGATGAGAAAGTGGGATCACATGGAACTAGTGTGATGGGTGTTTGATAGACACCTTAAACCGGTGGCCTGTATCCAAAGTCAAAGTCAAAAGTCAAGAGAGTTTATTGTCCTGTGTCCCTGACAGGACAATGACATTCTTGCTTTGCTTCAGCACAACAGAACATAGTAGGCATTGACTACAAAACAGATCAGTGTGTCCATATACCGTTATATACGTAAATACACACATGAATAAATAAATTGATAAAGTACAAATAACAGATAATGGGTTATTAATGTTCAGAGTTTTGTCTGAGCCAGGTTTAATAGCCTGATGGCTGTGGGGAAGTAGCTATTCCTGAACCGGGTCGTTGCAGTTCTCAGGCTCCTGTACCTTCTACCTGAAGGTAGCAGGGAGATGAGTGTGTGGCCAGGGTGGTGTGGGTCCTTGATGATGCTGCCAGCCTTTTTGAGGCAGCGACTGCGATAGATCCCCTCGATGGAAGGAAGGTCAGAGCCGATGATGGACTGGGCATTGTTACTACTTTTTTGTAGTCTTTTCCTCTCCAGGGCGCTCGTTGCCGAACCAAGCCACGATGCAACCGGTCAGCAAGCTCTCTACTGTGCACCTGTAGAAGTTAGAGAGAGTCCTCCTTGACAGACCAACTCTCTGTAATCTTCTCAGGAAGTAGAGGCGCTGATGTGCTTTCTTGATAATTGCATCAGTGTTCTCGGACCAGGAAAGATCTTCAGTGATGTGCACGCCCAGGAATTTGAAGCTCTTGACCCTTTCAACCATCGACCGTTGATATACACAGGACTGTGGGTCCCCATCCTACTCCTTCCAAAGTCCACAATCAGTTCCTTGGTTTTGCTGGTGTTGAGGGCCAGGTTATTGTGCTGGCCCCATATGGACAGTCGCTCGATCTCTCTTCTGTACTCCGACTCATCCCCATCAGTGATACGTCCCACTACAGTGGTGTCGTCAGCGAACCTGATGATGGAGTTCGCACTATGACCGGCTACGCAGTCATGAGTATAGAGTGAGTACAGCAGGGGGCTGAGCACGCAGCCTTGAGATGCTCCCATGCTGATTGTTATCGAGTCTGACACATTTCCACCAATACGAACAGACTGTGGTCTGTGAATGAGGAAGTCGAGGATCCAATTGCAGAGGGATGCGCAGAGACCCAGTTCTGCGAGTTTGGTAACCAGC
This sequence comes from Okamejei kenojei, assembly GCA_035221665.1. Classification (NCBI taxonomy): domain Eukaryota; kingdom Metazoa; phylum Chordata; class Chondrichthyes; order Rajiformes; family Rajidae; genus Okamejei; species Okamejei kenojei. Next base: position 28,871,232 of record CM069157.1, read on the forward strand.
TTGGAAGGGATGATAGTATTAAATGCCAAACTGTAATCGATGAATAACAGCCTGACATATGAGTTTTTTGTTGTCCAAGTGGTCCAGAGCGGAGTGGAGGGCCAGCGAGATCGCATCCACCGTTGATCTGTTTGTGGCGGTAAGCGAACTGCAGTGGGTCCAGGTTTTTGTCAACCTCTCAAAGCATTTCATCACCACAGGCGTTAGTGCCACAGGTCAATAGTCATTGAGGCACGTCACCTTGCTCTTCTTGGGCACCGGTATTATTGATGCCCTTTTGAGGCAGGTGGGAACCTCAGAAGTGACAGGTTGAAAATGTCCATAAAAACTCCAGCCAGTTGGTCCGCATAGGTTTTTAGAACACGACCAGGTATACCATCAGGTCCAGGCGCTTTTCGAGGGTTCACCCCTCTGAAGGATTTACTGATTGCACCTATCTGTGACTGAGACTGAAATACCATCGCATGGGGGCTCGGGAAGGCACATCGGTGTTCTCCCTACAAAGCGTGCGTAAAACGCATTGAGCCCGTCAGGGAGTGATGTATCGCCGACATCCGAGCTGCCTCCTGGTTTCGTCTTATAGGAGGTGATTGCATTCAGGCCCCGCCACAGCTGCCGAACATCTGTCTCATCCTCCAGCTTGGAGCAGAAGTCCCTTTTGGCCTTTTTGATGGCCTGTAGGCAGGGAGACGCAACACTTCGGATTTACCGAAGTGAGGGCGAGGGATCGAGCGATAGGCATCCTTGATGGTGTAGCAGTGGTCGAGGGTGTTTGGTCCTCTGGTGCAGCAGGAGACACGTTGGTGGAAGTTGGGGAGTGATTTCTTCAGGTTTGCCTTATTGAGATCCCCAGCAATGGCGGTAAATGCCTCTGGGTAAGACGTCTGGTGTTTGTTGACCACGGCGCGCAGCTCCTCCAGTGCCAGACGGACGTCTGCCTGGGGTGGGATGTAGACCGCGGTCAGGATGATGGAGGTGAATTCCCTCGGAAGGGGGAGCTGGGAGTGAGCCATGTCTCTGTGAAACAGAACACAGAGCATTCCCTCAGCCCCCTTTGATAAAGCAGCCTTGCCCTTAAGTCCTCCACTTTATTTTCAAGGGACTGTGCATTTGTCAGTAGGATAGTAGGGAGAGGGGCCCGAACTCCCCTGCGCTTCAGTCTGACCTGAAGTCCTGCCCTGTCCCGTATATCCATGCTATATCTTCAATCCAAATAAATAAATACAGATTATTCCTTTGGGAATGCTGCATATTGGCCCAAGAGAAGGATGAATGAGTGTAATACTGTCCTTTATAGCAAGAGGAAGGTGCTGGCATCGCACTAGATTCCAAATATTGGGAATCTGAGATATGAGGAGTTGGACTTGCTCACCGTGGAAGAGATTTCCAGTGGACAGTGTTCTCTGGTGACGAGGCTTCAGATCCAGGAGACATGAGGAGGAAAATACATCTGCAGAATTTGTTTTTACACAAAGTGCAATAAAGAAATGAGCTTCCAAATGTGAGGTATTAACATAACACCGAACAAATATCTGGAGTGAGATTAGAATGAGAGATGTGTTTAGCGAGACTGGGCTTGTTAACTATTTTCCTGTTCCAATTCCGATGGAATATTATATCAGTGTGTGTTGATTGTGAAGGCAACATTCCTACAATGGCAGCTGGTAAACCTTCTCTTTAATGTCCATGCATAGATGCTAATCTCAGCTTCCAGTCAACTCTTGTGGATTCCCAAACTGAAGAACTCACACAGTGGCTGCTAACAACACACGTTGACCAGCGGACAGTTGGCAAGGTGAGATGAAGTACCGGGGTCTGTGCAGTGCTGTGGACCTATAGAGGGTGCCACTGGGAGTGAGAATATTGCCCTAAGAACCGCAGTGAGGGGCAGGGGACAAATGGCGATCTTCTGTGGAGATGCTTGTATTTGTAAGTTACCCAGTAAATCAAGAGGGCCGGCTCGGGTTGCCAACTGTCCCGCATTAGCCGGGACATCCCGTATATTGAGCTTAATTGATTTGTCCCATACGGGACTGCCCTTGTCCCGTAGTTGACTGCTACTACTCGGGTCGAGGGGACTGTCGGGTCGGAGCGCCGCGCCCGGCCCCGCCTCACCTGTCCCAACGTAGTGCAGCCCATGGAGTGCAGTAGCTTTGTTTTGTTTTCCTCCAGGTTCTAGCATCTGCCGCCTCTTGTGTCTCTTGTCCATTCCCTCACAGTTGCTGCCTGACCTGCTGAGTTGTTCCAGCACTTTGTGATGTCCGCAGGATAACAACACCGTGAATATATAGAGGCTGCCCCCCCTCTCCTCTAACCCAACCCATCTCCTGACCCAATGCATCTCAGCCAGAGCTCCCACTGCTAGCCGTGAGCAGAAAGTTCCAACAGAGGTCTGATCCAACTGATGGTTGGGGGTAGCCAGTGGGGCCACACTCAGACAGGTGTCAGGTTAGGTCTTGGCCTCAGCTTTGTCCCCAACCTGCCACTGCCACTGCTTACTTAACCCACTCGTTGAGAATGGAAACACCGGCATGTCCTGGACTAATCCAAACCAAAGACAAGACGATACGTTCAGGATCGAAGGGGAATGGACGTGTGCACACAGTTGATAATTAGCTGTGAGGTTACATGAAGGTCCCCAATATGTCTGCTCTGTTTCTGTTACAGATTCTTGCCAACGGCTACACACTTCAGGATCTACTGACTGATGTGACAAAGGATGACTTGAGGTACAGCCAGATCAGGTAATTGTGGTGGGATTCTGCCCTCGTGTATTGATCCTGCATTTGCCATGTGTTTTGAAGAAGTGTCCCGGGCCAGCAGTGGCTCCGTGGCTGCACGTCTGTGGGTCAGCGCAGAGACTTGAGCGCGTGACTCGTGCTGCGATTTATGCGCATTGGCTGAGGGAGCGAAGTACCCTTGCCATCTTTCAGCTGCGACATCAAACCCATTGTAGAAACGAAGAACTGCGGTTACTGGTTGATACCAAAGATAGACACAAAGTGCTGGAGTAACTCAGCGGGTCAGGCAGCATCTCTGGAGTAAATGGATGGGTGACAATTCAGGTTGGGACCCTTCTTCACGCCCCGACACGAAACGTCACGCATCTATTTTCTCCAGATATACTGCCTGACCCGCTGAGTTACTCCAGCACTTTGTGTCTATTTTTACATTCATTCTCTGGTTTAGACATAAAGGGTGCTGGATTAACTCAGTGGGTCCGGCAGAACCTCTGGACAATATGGATAGGCGATGTTTCAAGTCGGGACTCTTCCTCAGACACGCACCAACACTTTGCGCCTTTTCTTGTAACCCAGCATCTGCAGTTCATTGCGCCTAAACTCTTTGCTTAGATTGACATTATACATCCTGCAGCGTCATCTGAAGGGTGCAGAATTCACTCAGGGTCTCGGCACAATATGTATTCCCTCACCCACGTCGTCAGCAGCAGATCGCCAGGTCATTGACCGCCCTGCTGAATGCAACATCCCTTTGTGTGTGAAGATTGACAGCACTCTCTGCACCACATCAATTATTTCACCCTCAAAAAAGTAACTCGTTTGTTGTAAGGCACTTGCGGACAAGAAACAGGGTAAATACAGAAGTTCTCTCTGCTCTGAAGACGGGTCTGAATGAGGGTCTCGACCCGAAACATCACCCATTCCTTCTTTCCCGGGATGCTGTCTGTCCCGCTGAGTTGCTCCAGCATTTTGTGTCTACCTTCCGGTGGTTTCTTCTCATTCTCAACATGTTGGCAACGGCTCAGGAAATAATGCAGTTAAACTGGTTTATCATTGAGCAGGTCTCAGCTGTCGGGCTGCAGCATGCCGACACTTGCATTTCAGTTTAGTTGGGTGCATTGCCACATGCACCGAGATACGGTGACAAGCTTTTGTTGCGTGCTAACCAGTCAGCGGAAAGACTGGACATGATTACAGTCGAGCCGTCCACAGCGTACGGATCCATGTTCCAAGAGAATAACGTGAATAACTTTTTGTGTAAGATAAAGTCCAATAGAGCCAGGCATGGAGTAGTACAGCATGGAAACAGGCCCTTCGGCCCACTCTGTCCATGCTGACCAAGTTGGCCTATTGGGCTTGTCCCATTTGCCTGCATTTGTCCCATAGCCCTCTAAACCTTTCAAGAAGGAACTGCTGATGCTGGAGAAATCGAAGGTAGACAAAAGTGCTGGAGAAACTCAGCGGGTGCAGCAGCATCTCTGGAGCGAAGGAAATAGGCAACGTTTCGGGCCGAAACCTTTCTTCAGACCCTTCTTGCCTAACTAAACCAAACCGTCCACAGTAACAGGAACTATGCAAAGGCAACGAACGCACTGTGGAGTGAAGTTCAGAACCCTCATGGCAGTGATAGGGAAGCTGCAATGTGAACATATCTGCTCCATCCACCTCACACCCACACACCACTACGATCAGCTTGATCTCATCCCCTTCTCTTTTATGAAGCATCTGTGGAGAAAACAGATGGGTGACGTTTCCAGTCGGGATCCTTCTTCAGACTGAAAGCAGAGGGGAGGGAATTGGAGGTGGGAAAAGGCCAGATCTAATCAGGGCCGACAACAAATGACCAAGGATGGGTGGAGCCCACAATGGCCCATTGTTGGCTGGGGAAGGGATATATATGAATGCGAACAGTGGAACTAGTAGGATGCCGAGGGTGGGGGAGGGGAGGGAGGGGGCAAGAGGGAATGCAGGAGTTACTTCAAATTAGAGAAATCAATGTTCATTCTATCCATCTTTGGTATAAACCAGCATCTGCAGTTCCTTCCTCCACACCAGTGATGCTCCCTTTCACCACACAGTGGATGATGGGTTTATGGGACGAACTGCCAGAGGAGGTAGTTGAGGCAGGTACCATGAGGGCATTTAAAAGTTACAGGGATGGGAATGGTTTAGAGGGATATGGGCCGAAAGCGGGCAAATATGACTGGCTGTGGTGCGCCATCTTAGTACGCATGGCCTAGTTGGGCCGAAGGGCCTGTTTCCACGCTGTGTGACTGTGAATAGGAGCAAGAGAGGCAGCCACACGGACGTGGTGGGACATTCGGAAAAGTTGCTGGGATTTAGAGTAGAGTGTCGACTACCCCACGCGGCGATCTTCCCCCCCCCCCCCCCCCCTCCCACCCCACCATCTTCCACTGTTTGTGCCCCTTCCTTGAAGAAAGGTGTAAAAAGTGAGCTCACAGATATTTGAAGTGTACTTGTGGAGTTTACCGGGCACAATATGCATCCTTCCTCCTTACACTGGTTCCCATTGCTTCCCTCTTCTTCTTGGCCCTTTAGATTACGAAGCAGCCTGGAATCTGAGGTTGTCAGAGAGACAATGCAAAGCTATGACGGGCTGCTCACTAAATAGCAACGTGCGCTGTTATTAAATGCTGCGCTGAATTAGCTAAAAGTGGTAATTTGTGTATTGCTGCTGTGCCTGTTGAGAAAATTATTGGGCGAGACTCTTTAATTTACAGTGTCAGCAAATATACATTCTGTTAATACATTCTGTAGACTGTGAGTGCGATTGCTATTGAACCTGTTGAGATGCAGGTTTGTGGAATTTGCACAGATGTGGAATGGAGTACAGCATGCAGCTCTGGCCACCCCGTTACAGGGAGGATGTGCAGGCTTTGGAGAGGGTTCAGAAGAGGTTTACCAGAATGTTGCCGGGGTTAGAGGGTTTTAGCTCTCAGGAGAGGTTGGACAAACTGGGATTGTATTCTCCGAACCATCAGACGCTGGTAAAAGTCTATAAAACTATGGGAGGCTTCGATAGAGTGGACCGTCAGAACCTTTTTCCAGGGTGGAAATGTCAAAGACTAGAGGGAAGAGGTTTAAGGAGAAAGGGATAACATTTAAAGGAGATGTACGGGCAAGAGGGTGGGAGCCTGGAACGTGCTGCCAGAGGTGGTGATGGTGGAGGCAGATACGATAGGCATTTAAGAGGCTCTTTGATAGGCACATGGATATGCAGGGAATGGAGGCAGACAGATCGCGTGCAGGCAGAGGAGATTAGTTTATCTTGACCACCATGTGGCACATGGACATTGGGGGCCGAGGGCCTGTTCTATGCTGTATCTTTGCATGCATCGACATGCGGTGTGTGTACAGAGTCTGTTCTTTGTTTTTATTCATAGCATGTGGGCAACTAACAACATGCATTCTGCCGCCCTTGAACTGAGGAGGCATTTTGGAGTCGCCTTCATTGCTCGGTTCTGGGGACTGGGACAGGGTGGAAGATTTCTCCCCCTGAAGAATATCGGTGAGCCCGATGTGATTTCAGACAGACGCCAGCATTATGCCAGATTTGCTCAACACGTGAACACATTCCGCAGCTGCTGTCCTGAAATTTACACTCGTGTCTCGGAATCAATGTCCAGATCGCAATCTGCCGGACGGGCAGCTTAACCCTCACGCAGCCAAACCTTTGTACGTGCCATCTGTACCCGTGGATTATAGATTTATTTGTGGGACATGGAACGGAACAGGGCAAGAGCGGGCTCTTTGGCTCACAATGTCTGTGCAAAATATGATGCCCCCTCCGCTTACAGGCGATCCATCTTATTCCTTCCCTACAGTTTCCCTACACTTTCATCTGGAAGCTGCTTAAACGTTGCTATCGTATCTGCTGGCGGTGTCCCAACCTCTGTGTAAAAAGATTTCCTTTAAGCCTTGCACCTCTTACCTTTAAGCTGCGCCCTCTAGTCTTTGACATCTGCACCCAGGGTAAAAGACATGAACTAATTAACGTATCTGCCAAACGTGTGTCTGCGTGTGTGGTGTGTTCATGTGTGAGTACATTTAGGAATCTACCGTGAGTGTGCGTGTGCGTGTGCGCGTGCGTGTGAGTGTGCGTGTGAGTGTGCGTGTGCGCGTGAGCGTGCGTGTGCGTGTGCGCGTGCGCGTGAGTGTGCGTGTGCGCGTGCGTGAGTGTGCGTGCGTGCGTGTGCGCGTGCGCGTGAGTGTGCGTGTGTGACCATCCACAATGCTCAATGTCCAGATTGAATTGAATCTCTCTTGAGAGGCTGCATGAAAACAGGCCCTTCGGCCCACGCAGACCATCGATCACCGATTCACGCTAGTTCGATGTTGTCCCACTTTCGCATCCACTCCTAACACACTCCACAATTTACAGAGGTCACCGAGTACAACCCGCACGTCTTTGGGATGTCGGCGGAAACCGGAGCACCCGGAGAAAACCCACACATTCACAAGGAGAGCGTGTGACCTCCACACAGGATGGAATCTGTGTCTCTGGCGTTGGGAGGCAGCAGCGCTGATTACTGCACCACTGTGTCACTGTGAGATGTTGAAATAATGCCTTTTTTAAATCGATTAATCAGTACTTGTACATTTTGCTCACTTAAAATAAGAAATGTCTGTCATTTTATGCTGGCTGGATCTTCCAAAGTGCATTCTGGTGAATGAAATACCTCCATGTCCGGCCAGTGCTGCCTCACTGACATCACTGTGGAGAAACCAGGACTCCAGGAATACTCCGTGCTCTCCATGGAGCCAGCAGACAGGGGTGAAAGCAGGGACTAGACCGACCCAGCAGACAGTGCAGCACTCACTGGCACAGCGTGCTTGAGGGAGGGTGTGTATGTTTGTGCGGGGTGAGTGTGTAAATGTGCAGTGTGTGTGTGCAGTGACTCCGTCAGTAACACACTCACAGTGTTCAGTGTGTTACCAGCTGAGCAACAACTGATAGCGAATGTGTCGATGTGCATGTAAACTGTGCAATTCCTCAGGGATGAGGACATTTAGATCCTCCCAGAAGCACTGGGCATCTGTGGTGAAGCCAACCCTCCTGATGTGGAGGGCTGCCCAGGGCCTGCTCTATCCACCAAAAACAGGATGAGTCAAGTGTGGGCAGCTGCTGGCCCAGCAGCCTGTGAATCGCTGGAGTGTGCCAGGCGCTGGGATTTATACCCTCCCTGCCACTGTGCCAGGTGAATCCCCAACCTCACTGCATTGGGAACTGGCAACACCAACGGTTCAAGGAATGGGCCCGTCAATACCACCATCATATGGTCAGCTAGAGTTTTGGCAACTGTGCCCTCACCCTGACATTGGAACCACAGTGCACATTCCTGCAAACCTGTCTCGTCTTGTCTGCAGACTCAGATCAGATAACTATCCCATGACTTCATTGTCTTGTAATTGACTCTAAAGTGCGATGTTGCGCTGCTCAAGGATACTGCTGGCCATGTGTGGGACAGGGGTGGACACTTGCCTGGTCAGCATGGTCCAGGAGAAGTCCATTGACAGGAGGTCGCACACGATCGGCCTGCTCTACACAGACTACAGCAGCGCTGTCCAAATCAACGGGTGGGAGAGAAAGCTTCCCCATCAAGTCTGGGCTCGGGCAGCGTCGCCCACTCTCCCGTCTTGTGGATTTATTGCAGAGAACTCTTTGCTGAGCCTATCAGAAGGGACGCGGGCAGAAGAGGGCTGGAGGTGCGGGCACGTTCTGTGCTGCATCAGTACGCGCTGAGGGACGCAGTCAAGTGTGATGTGGGTGACTTTAAAACGTTGTGGGGAAGGAACACAGTGTGTGGTCCTGATGCCCCTGGCCATTGCGGAGCTGGGGCCCAGCGCCTCTCAAACACCAGCCGCTTGAATGGACCAAGGAGGCAATGTGTAGCCTGAACAACTCTATGAATGCAGTCTAGCACTTTTAGTATTTCTTGTATATTTGTATAAATGAAATTAAATTTGGAACTGATACATAGAATATAGAGCAGAGAACAACAGCACCGGAATAGACGCTTTGCTCCATAATGTCCCTGCCAAACAAGGTGCCGTGATAAACTAATCTCCTCTGCCTGCACGCGATCCATGGCCCTCCATTCCCTGTATATCCACGTACCAATCTAAACGCCTCAAACGCCACTATTGTATCTGCCTCCACTACCACCACCCCTGGCAGCACGTTCCAGGCACCCACTACACTCTGTGTAAACAATATTCAACGCTCACATCTCCCTTCAACTTTGCCCCAGTCACTTTAAAGCTCTGCCCTTTGTCGTTTCCACCCTAGGATAGAGGTTCTCTCTGTTACCCCGTCAGAACTTTGTACATTTACACCAGGTCCCCTCTCAACCTCCGAGTTATAATTGTGGAGGCTAATGACTGGTAATAATATATGTGTAGATTAGTTTAGTTTAGTTTAGGGATAGACCCTCCGGCCCGCCGTGTCTGTGCCGACCAGCGATCCCTGCACGCTAGCACTACCCTACACACACCAGGGACAATTAACACTTATACCAAGCCAATTAACCTACAAACCTGTGCGTCTTTGGAATGTGGGAGAAAACCGGGGATCCTGGAGAAAACCCGTGCAGGTCACGGGGAGGACGTACAAACTCCGTACAGACAGCGCCCGTAGTCAGGATCGAACCCGGGTGCGTGGCGCTGTAAGGCAGCAACCCTACCGCTGCGTCGCCCATAATGTTTTTGCCAGCAGCACTGAAACAAAACCAGGAACGGACACCAGTGATTGAAGATGAAACAGAAATTGTAGTGTTCACCACTGGCCTGATTGGAGGAAAAGGAGTCATGCTGAAGTCCAAGATTCTGAGCAGGACAACTGATAGTAATGAAAGGGCAGAGGTTTCAACTTCTGGCAGCTGCTGTGCAATTTTAGTATTGCCTCCAGCAGCGCCAGAAGCAGCAGGAAGCTCAGGGTGCGGAGAAGGGACAACATGCCAGGTGGTTATGTGTTGACCAGTGGTGTGCAGCTGCTGGAAACCACATGAAACAGTCAGGCTCCTTACTGCTTGAGGTGCCCTTGTCACCAGTCGCCATTCAGTGACAAGCGGTCAGCATCAATAGTGTAGCAATGTTACAAAATGTTGAGATTTAAAAAAAATCAAGTCTGCAATTTATCCCATCAGATAAAGCATAAAAAGAAGTTTAATTTGACACCTAATTCACTTTCATATCTTTAGTATTAAAAAATGTTATGGCCATTTTCATACTCGCGAATTAGCATCTTGTTCCCTATTGCTTTTCCATTGACTTAACACAAAAGCTGTGATCGAGGACAGTCAAAAGCCCATAACTTTCTTCAAAATTAAGAGAACTGAATGAAATTTTCAGTTATTATAGATTGAAGCATTCTGAAACAAATATGAAACAATCTTACTTGGATGACCTGAAATTAAAGCTTATAATTAGTTAGTTACCTAATTGTAGCTAATTACAAAATTCAATTACTAGATCTAAACATCTATCCATTTCTTAAGTAAAGGTTAACATATTTAAATTGCCTAAGTGTCCAAATAACATTCACACAAGAATTCACAATATAACATGATTTTAAAATATCATTTTCATGAATTTATAGGCCAAATGGAAGGAATTTAGTATTTAATTCCCGCAAATTAATGGCCATTTTAATCATCTTGCGAGTGGGATTTTGTGGAACGAGATCGATTGGAACGTTGCGGTTGCGGTGAATTTAAACCCCATATCGGCAGGAAAAATACTGCCGGTTCGTATGGGTCCAAAGTCACCTTTTCACAACGTGAAATTTTGATTAAAGGCATCCTAAGAAGCAAGTTTATATGAAAAAATAAACGGTGTACCTTGCCTTGTCCCCTACGTGAGACCCGTCCCGTTGTCAGCGTTGACGGCATTAGAAGATGATTTAATTTTACTCTTGCTATTAAATTATCCAGCGCTAATTTTAATAAACTTAATAAAAAGGCAGTCAAAGCGATTTTTCTTCAGCAACTAAACAGCCTGTTCAAAATCGATTTGAATAGTCTGTCGAAAAAACGCATTTTAAACCCGCCCCCCCTCTCAAAGGCACCAAAGTCACGCACACGGGCAGTGGCAGAACTGCAGCGCCACTGAAGGTAAGTATTGTAACATACCTAAATAGTGCGTTACAAGCGATTGTCTGGAATGTTGGGGAGGGGGTTCCACTATAAGGTGCGGGGGGGGACTAGTTAAATGTGTGCATTGATATTATTGATTGAAGGATACAGCATGGAAACTAGCCCTTCGGCCCACTGAGTCCATGCCAACCATCGATCACTGTGCACACTAATTCTGTTATCCCACTTTGCCATCCACCCCCAACACACTTGGGCCAATCAACCTACAAACCCGCATGAGTTTTGGGTGTGTGTGGGGGGGGGATCCAGAGCACCCGGAGGAAACCCACACAGTCACAGAATGAAGGTGCAAACTCCACACAGACAGCAGCTGTGGTTAGGATTGAGCCCGGACCTTTAGCTCGGTGAGGCAGATGATGGGAACTGTTGTAATGTACAAGATGTGGGTATCGTTGTATGGACAAATAACCCTGCACGTGTGCAGTTGAAGTGATGCAAGAGTGTCCTAGCTGAAGCACATGGTGGGAAGGCTAACGAATAATGCCCTGCCCTGGGTCGATGTGTATGGAGTGCGTATCTATGTCTTGACGATACGCTTTTATCTAAAACTTAGGCCTTGTTTCTCTTTCAGCTGATGCTGCCTGGGCTTGCTGAGTGCTTCCAGCAGTTTCTGTTTTTCACTTTAGTCTTTTAGCAATTAAAAAAAAAAAAGTCATGCATTTATATTTTACAAACTGCGTCCCCGCTGGCGAGGGAGTGCTGTACATTGCTGTGTCCTGTAACACGTCGCTAACATGCACTTTCTTGCTATTCCAGGGGCGGAATGCTGTGCAGACTCTGGGCTGCCATCAGTGGCCACAGGAGGATCCAGGGGACACAGTAGGAAGCAGGCACTGGCTGGACAGACGCGCCGTGCTTCTGAAACAAGGACACCGTCAAACATTGGCTACAAACTTAAAGGGCACAATGCAGAATGGACAGTACCTGTGATGCTGGGAGCACCAGGGGCTTCTGGGTGACAGCTGTGGAGAGACTTGAGGGGCAGTTACATGATGCAGCTTCAGGGTGCAGTTGTGACTGGGAGCACCGGGGCTCCAGCTGAGCAGCTTCAACTCTGGCCTGACTCCCATCACCAGGAATTGTGCATCCTGGGATTGCTGCATGTGTAACTCTCAGGCACACGCCAGATGAGTTTGGTGTGCAAACCTCTAAGGACGTAAATGTTCACAACTGACATATGATGTACCATGTTCACAGTTTATGCTCACGTGTGACACTCGATGCAAGGCTCACGGACGACACACTTGTGTAATATTGGCGCAAGCGTTTACGGTGGCTATGAACCAACCGTGGGTCCGTGCAGCCCGAGAGCATCGCTGGGCGGGAATATTCACTTGCTCCAAAATCTCCACAGCCACGCTCGCCACAACATGGCGGGTGAAGGAAAACTATTTCCTCATTTGGTTTCACAGGGAAGTCACTTCCTACGAGATTGGATCACTCATTTCCTTGCTTCAGCCTGGTTTTGCAAGGATGCATTCCCACAGATTTTATCAGAGGTTTCCTGGTCAGCGTGCCCTTGTCAGCACCTCTGCCTGTTTCATAATTAATAGACTAGAGAGTTCAAAGGAATTGGGAAGACAAGTGATGATCTTAGATCGTTCCCTTCCAGGGCAGCAGCCTCCAATGTTTGGGAGATTAATCTAACTCTAGACTATCTTGCACTGATGCTCCTCACAGTGAGATACATCGGTAGAAGTGAGAATTATCTTTTATAAATATATAAAACATTATATGCCTAAACTTTATAAATGAAAAAATATTTGTTAATGGCATTGACACATGACAATATCATTTGACTTCCTGCCATGATAGCGAGTTACCTGTTACTTAAATGAAAAATATTAAGTTCGGGAGGAACTTAGTGGAACAGGCAGCATTTATGGAGGGAATGGACAGACGACATTTTTGGTCGGGACCCTTCATCAGTGATTATAATTGGGGGGGGGGGGGGGGGTGATAGGTGGATACAGAGGAGGGTTTGATTAACAGTCCTGGAAGAAGTGCTGCCCTTGATCTCGATAGTGTCTGGAGTAAACTGGTAGATTGTCCTACCCCACCGGGTCACCAGGGGGAGTCGGCTCCTCTTGGGCACAGGCAGAGTATTGAAGGCATCTAGAGGGAAGTCTCCTTTAGTCAAGAGTCTTGAATCGTCACATATACTCGCAACGGGAGAAATACATTTAAGTTTAACAGGCTGATAAATGCATTACACTCAGATGAGATACAGTAATTAAAAAATGTAATAAATATATACCAATAATACTAGTGCAAAAAAACTGGTCCGTATTGCAACCAACGAGACTGTCCACACTAGTTGCTGAGGTTAGTGATGCCTGGTGTTCAAGAGCCTCATTGTTGTTAGGGAAAACCTATTCTTGAGCTGGGTGGCCATGGATTTTAGACGTGCACCTTCTTCCCGATGATAGGGGTGAAATGAGAGTGTGGCTTGGGTGGTGTGGGTCTTTGATGATACTGACTGCCTTGTTGGGGCAATGCCACTTATAATTCCCTTCAATGGTGGGAAGCTTAGTACCTGTTGTAAACCGGGCAGTGTCCACCACTTTCTGTAATTCTGGGATTATCCCAACCTTTTATCCTCCTCTTACCTCAAATTGATCCAGCTCTAGATATTAATATTGTACTAGATCCCTCTTTCTGAGGAAATCTCCCCCATCCACCCTATCAGTCTGTTTTCAAACTTTTGAATGGTACTTCAATAAACTAGGGTCCCGATTCTCCAACCTACCTCATTGCGGACATTGGACTTTTTCTCTGGAACTATTACACTACTATACCTTTTGTACGCGTTTGCTTTGACTGGATTCATGTACAATATTATCTGCACCTCAATCAGATCTTCTGATTCAAAACTGAAAACCAAATCAAAGCAGGTTGATGCTGCCGTTAGTGTTGTTGCTTTCTTTGTCTTTATAACATTCTGGTGAATCTCCATTCTACCCAAGCCAGGATGCGGAGACCTGTCTGGAATGATGTAGTCCAGGTGATTGCCCTGTGCCAGCCTAATGTGTCTAACCAAAGCCTGGTGCAAACGCAGCATCACCTTAATACGCCTGTACTTCACTGCCAGTGGGATATACTGTAGAGTAAGGTAGACACACAGTTCTTTCCTACTCTGATATAGATAGAGTCAGGCTCCTTTTATGGTGGCGATTGATTTTTCTGGGGGGGGGGATTACTCACTTTTCCCAGGTTAAATCTACATTTTGTATCTAAACATCTCAGTTGATTCCAAACTCATTCTCACAGGAACTGCGACATATACATTTTAAAAACTTTTTTCTGTGAATAATTTTCATTTCCTCTCATTTTTCTACTGAACACTTATGCAAGAATCGCAACACTATTTTAACGTCCAATTATGAAGCACAGCAACCCATCCACCTGGCCAGGTTGCCCTTTCAATACCAGTGACCCCCTTGCTGGTTGATAGCATTAGTGAGGATATCAAATCAGTTCTTCCCTTGATTCTAGAAGAATACACTGTGGGATCTCATGACATAGTAAAATAAATGGCTCGTTCCACCATTTAATAACTGGACTGTGGGAGAGGCGTTGGGGGACTGGAGGAAGGTATCGATTTGTGTTCAGAATAATGATTGGAGTTGTGAGTACAAGCCCCACTGATTGTGTTCATTGTGTTGTGAGTTAGATTTGAAGACATAATCCAGGCCCACTTTCTTAACGCAGTCGGAAAGGTAGCCTGCGTTGTCTATCACAGGCGCAGTCCCTCGAATGGGGCATCTAATCAAACTCGTTTGACCATTTTACAACCCAGTCCCAGAAATGGGGCACCAATTATTTACTCCCCCGACTTTTTGTACCTGACCTTTCACAACAAGGTGACGAATCTCACACTGCTGCTTGAACAAGAACAGGGGAACGTCCCCCCTCCTTGTCCGCATTGAACACACTCTCATTGCTATCTCACTACTGCTTGGATCGTACTATCCACAAACTGAGTGCCGTGTTTCTCCATGTCAGTGACTGACACTTTACTAACAATAGCTTGTTGGCACTGAAAAACCCTGGACTTACAACCCCAAGAGTTGGCAGTAAGGCAGGGTGGAGGAACGCTGGGGCAGGTGAAAGGGCTGATAATCTACCTGGCTTCCAATTTGTATGTACATTTGTATGAAAACTGGGATTAAGCCCCAGTTCTATCTCCTCAAAAGATAGTTGCTAATGTCACTTACTTTTTCCCTCACTGTAGTAATATAACATTTTTCTCATTGAGCATTTTGTAAATAAAATTATTTTTCTTCAGCCTTTGGTCTTGTGGGATTTCTAAGACCAGACACTATTTCGGTGGAGTCAGTGCCACCAACTTGCTCCCCTGTCTGTCGTGTCCGAGCATAACCACCCAGAGCAGTTGCTGGCGTGTGGGGACCTTGTGAAGCAGGTCCCTGTCTAACTGAATGGTCCCCCCTCCCCCCCTGGCTAATAAGTTACAAGACAGGGCTAACAATGAAGTTGAATGTGACTTCAGACGGCAACACAGAAGTTTGAAAATGTGCATTTAGATTGAATGGACACTATAGTGACATTTAAGAGACTTTTAGACAGGCACATGAGCATGCAGGGAATGGAGGGATATGCATGGCATGCAGGCAGAGGAGATTAGTATAACGGCATCATGTTCAGCATGGACATTGTGGGCTGAAGGGCCTGTTCCTGTACTATATTCTATGAGTAATTCGACAAGGAGGAAATAAAATACTGCTGTCAGCAAACGTGGCCTGGAATTAATTGATTGAATTGAATTGAAAGATCCAGCATGGAAACAGGCCCTTCGGCCCACCCATTGATCACCCGTTCATATCTGTTCTATGTTATCCCATTTACGCATCCACTCCCTACACTAAGAGCAATTTAGAGGCCAGTTAAGCTACAAACCCACCCGTCTTTGTGATGTGAAAGGTAACTGGAGCACCCAAAGGAAGCCTACGTGGTCACAGGGAGAACGTGCAAACACCACAAAGAGAGCAGCCGAGGTCAGGATCGAACCCAAGTCTCTGGCACTGTAAGGCAGCAGCTCTACCGGCTGTCCCACAGTGCCTCCCAAGCTATTCGATTGTCATTAAAACTGACCAAAGGATAAGAAGCCTTTCTGGCCTAGGCCCGTCTGGACCATGCTCTACAGCATTCATTGACATTAACCCAAGCATCTGCCTGATGTTCCAGCAAGGATGATCAATAAAGACTGGCCTTGACGGTGAAGCCTTGGTAACAAGAATGAATTTGACGCCAGTTTGTAACAAAGACCGACACAAAGTGCTGGAGTAACTCAACAGGTCAAGTAGCATCTCAGGAGAACATGTATGGGTGACATTTCAGGACAATGGTCAATGGCCAATGGGTGAGGCCCTTCAAACTTAAAACTTTAAAAAAAAATGAAAGCAATTATTTTAAAAGGGTTCAAAGTGTATTTCATTGTCACGTGTACCAATTCAGGTACAGTGATACTCGGATTACCATTGCAGGCAGCATTACTAAAAAGAGCAACAAGACACACACAAATACATAAAAGTTAACATAAACATCCACCACAGCGGATCCCCCACATTCCTCACTGTGATGGAAGACAATAAATTCTAATCTTCACTCTTTATTCTTCCGCGGACGGGGCAGTCGAAGCCGCTGCGATCGGGGCAGTCGAAGCCGCTGCGATCGGAGCGGTCGATGTTCCAGCGGTTGGAGCTCCCGAAGTCGGTCCCTAACCAGGGATCGCGAGCTCCACGATGTTAAAGTCCGCAGGCTCCCACGGTTGGAACTCTGAGGTCAATCCCCGACAGGGACCGCCAGCTCCACCATGTTAAGTCCTGCAGGCTCCCGTGGTTGGAGTTCCCAAAGTCGATCCCCAGCAAGAGGACGCCTGGATGTTAGGCCGCAGTGCGGACGGAGATACGATTCGGAAAAAAATTGCATGTCCGTCGGGGTAAGAGATTATAAAAAGTTTCCCCCGACCCTCCCCCCCCCCCCCCCCACCTCCCCATATAAAACAAAGCTAAAGAACACTAAAACATACATTTAACAAATACTACAAAACAACAAAGAACAGGACTAGACAGACTGTTGGCGAGGCAGCAACTATGGCACCACTCGGTGACATTTATAAAGAGCCCATTCAAAGAAACCTAGAACAGTTATAGCATAAATGGAGGCCCTTTGGCCCGTTGCCTCCATCTCAGCTCTTTATCAGAGCAACTCATAGAATCATAAAGTGATACAGTGTGGAAACAGGCCCCTCGGCCCAACTTGCCCACACAATATGTCCCAGCTACACTAGTCCCACCTGCCTGCATTTGGTCCGTATTCCTCCAAACCTGTCCTATCCATATGCCTGTCTAACTGTTTCTTGAATGTTGGGATAGTCCCTGTCGCAACGACCTCCTCTGGCAGCTTGTTCCATACACCCACCACCCTTTGTGTGAAAATGGTACCCCTCAGATTCCTATTAAATCTTTTCCCCTTCACCTTAAACCTATGTCCTCTGGTCCTCGATTCCCCTACCCTGGGCAAGAGACTCTGTGCATCTACCCGATCTATTCCTCTCATGATCTTATGCACCTCTATAAGACCACCCCTCATCCTCCTGCGCTCCACGGAATAGAGTCCCAGCCTACTCAACATCTGCCTATAGCTCAGACCCTCTAGTCCTGGCAACATCCTCATAAATCTTCTCTGTACCCTTTCCAGCTTGACAACATCTTTCCCACAACACGGTGCCCAGAACTGAACATCATACTCTAAATGCGGCCTCACCAAAATGATCTCCCATCTACTATACTCCCCAGTTCCATGATGTTGACACTTTCCCATAGACTTGCAATTGTTTCCTCAGCTTTTACACAACTCCCTCTTGAAGGCCACAATAATACCTGCTTCCACCACACCTGCAACCCATATTCTGACTGCGCAATGCACGGAAAATACTTTTCCGTTAAATCTGAGGGGATGGAGAGCAATATGCCAAATTAGCCAAATGCGAACCGCCGAAAGAAGAGCTCGGACATAAGCTGATTGTCCGTCTGGGCGACACATCGTCTGAAGTCGCCAGTGTGGCTACCGAATGGTAGAGTGCTCAAGACAAGGTGAAAGACACTAAATGCTGGAGTAAGTCCGTGGGTCAGGCAGCATCGTTGGAGAACAAGGATAGGTGACGTTTTGGGTCATTGCCGGAGTGGGCAGGAAGAAAACTAGAAGAGTGGCGGGGCAGGACAAAGCACGGCAGGTGATAGGTGGACACAGCGGAGGAGGGGTTTTAATGGTTGGATAAAGGCCAGCAATGAACACATACAAGGTGTGAGACAAAATAATTAGAAAGTTGCAAATTACTGAATAGCGAGAGTTCAGTTTTGTTCATTGTCACATGCACTGAAGTACAGTGAAATGCTTTTGTTGCGTGCTAACCAGCCAGCGCCAAGACTATACAATGATTACAAACGATACCATTCAGAGTGAACAGATACATGATAAGGGAATAACGTTTAGTGCAAGGCAAAGCCAGCAATGTCCGATCAAAGATAGTCTGATAGTAGTCGGATGCCTCTCTGGTTGAGGTAGGATGGTTCAGTTGCCTGATAACAGCTGGGAAGAGACAGTCCCCGAATGGATTGATGAGGGAGTGAATTGCTTAGGAATGTAGGGGGAGGGGGAGGGGGAGGGGGGGGGGGGGAGATAGGTGCAAGGTCAGCCGTGGCTCAGGTGAGAGGAGAGGGGAGTAATTTTGTAGAGGTTACCCAAAATTGCTGAATGCAATGTTCACACCATCAGGTTGTAACCTGCCCAAGTGGAATATGAGGTGCTGTGCCTCCAACTTTGTGTGTGGCCTCACACTGGCTATGGAGGAGACCTGGGACAGAAAGGCCAGTGTGGGAATGGGAAGAGGAGTTGAGTCTGGTGGTTATTGGAAAGAAGCTGCTCTTAAACCTGGAGGTCACGGTTGCCAGACTCCGACGCTCCAACACCCTTTTCCCAATCGGAGGAGCAAAATGAGAGCATGGCCCGGGTGGTGTGGGTATTTGATAATATGGACTGTCGTTTCGAGGCA
Source organism: Okamejei kenojei (assembly GCA_035221665.1). NCBI lineage: Eukaryota > Metazoa > Chordata > Chondrichthyes > Rajiformes > Rajidae > Okamejei > Okamejei kenojei. The sequence continues at coordinate 28,890,221 of CM069157.1, forward strand.
GCGCCTCCTATAGATCCCACCGATGGTGGGGAGGTCAGCACCTGTAATGAAGATGGATATAGTAATGAACTAATCTGCTACATCTCACTCTGGTAGAATTAGATTGCCCCAGGCCTGCACAATGACGACACATCTAGCAAAACAAATACATTATTGTTCAAAAATATACTTTGTTCACAATACACTGTACGTCACAAACAGTAATTACAATTGGGATACTTCTCATCACCCTCACTATCACTATAGTGGATGTTTTTACTAGTGGGAGAGTGTAGGACCAGGCGACACAGCCTCAGAATTAAAGGACGTTCCTTTAGGAAGGAGATGAGGAGGAATTTCTTTATTCAGAGGGTGGTGAATCTGTGGGATTCATAGCCACAGAAGGCTGTGGAGGCCGTGAATGGATATTTTTAAGGCAGAGATAGATAGATGCTTGATTAGTACGTGTCTCGGGGGTCATGGGGGAAGGCAGGAGAATGGAATGAAAGATAGATCAGCCATGATTGAATGGTGGAGTAGACCTGATTGGCCAAATGGTCTAATTCTACTAGAACTTTTGAACTTATGAGCTGTCGCATCAATTCAGTGCATTCCCTTACAAACACCACTCATGTTTGCTGTTTAAATAATGAATGTGTGAAGCATTTGAGAGGCTGTTACAGGGAATCTGACCCCTCAGTGTCAAGTGGAGGCAGGGCCCTAGACCGTAGTCCTGCCCAACATAGCCTTGGTGGTCCAATTGCACCAAGCATTTCCCAAGCACCTTGCCATGGCGATCGCACCTGGTCACAGTAGGGTCCAAAGACGGAAGTAGAAGTGTCTGAATTTCCAAAGAGGCGCGGGGCAGAAATGAGATGGCCATTATCATATTACACTGTGTAAAGCAAATCAATCACTGGTTCCAAACTGCTGAACAAAGCGGTTTTATACAATTGAGTTTCCGGGCGTGTGTGTGAATTTGACACCCTAAATCTATCTCTCAATCAGCTTGATGCTTGACTATGAGGTCAAAATAAGTCAAAACATTATCCTTCCGACTTTGAGCTCTGATTAGTATTGGGAGAGGATATCCTGGATCGTTCCTCAAATAAGGCTGTGTGCTTTTCCTCCCTCATCCCAAAGATATGCGAGGTTGATGGTTCAGTGGCCTCTGTAAAATTCCCCAAGTGTGCAGCGAGTGGATGAGAAAATGGGATAACATGGAACTAACGTGAACGGGTGATCAATGCTTGGTGTGGAGTCGGTGGGTCGAAGGGCCTGTTTCCACACTATATCTTTCAATGTCAAAATAAAATACAAATCCAGGTGGCACAGCGGCTGTGTTGCTGCCTTACAGCGCTTGCAACGCCAGAGACCCGGGTTCAATCCCGACTGCAGATGCTTTCTATACGGAGCTTTTACGTTCCCCCGTGACCGTGTGGGTTTCCTCCGAGATCTTCGGTTTCCTCCTCAAAGGGCCTATCCTACACACACCATCCTACACCAAGCCTGCATACGTCTTTGGAGTGTGGGAGGAAAATGAAGATCTCGGCGCAAACCCACGCGGTCACGGGGCGAACGTACACACGCCGTACAGACAGCGCCCGTGGTTGGGATCGAACCCGGGTCTCCCGCGCTGCCAGAGCTGTCAGGCAGCAACTCTACCCCTGCACCACCGGGCCGCGGGCGGGTTGCAGAGGGTAGAGCTGACTCCAAGTACCACGAGTTTGGAGATGAACTTGGATGGGATAATGGTGTTAAAAGCAGGTTAAAGAAACAACATTTCCACCTTAATGCAAAGGTTCTGACTGTCTACCCTATCTACACCTCATAATTGTACATATCTATCAGGCCGCCCCTCAGCCCTGTGACAGTCTGGAGAAAGCAATCCAACCTCTCATTGGATGCAGCTGGTTACAGGTTAAAGATGTGACCTGCGCCCTGCACATACATCACTGTCCAGTGGCACAGAGGTGGGGCCCATCGCTCAGCAGCTGCTGCTAGGCAGATGTCTGGTGGGACTAACCAGGCCCGCTGTTCTTCTCAGGGACGCAGTCCTCCACATAAACAACGCTCCGCTTGTTCGCAGCAGCGAGGGATGATGTAAAACTAGCGCTGAGACCAAGCTGCAATGTTGTAAATGAACACACACGTGAATCAGGCGTTTCCATCTGTCGCAAGTGCGATCAGCCGGTGGGAGTTGAGGGAAGTGGCAGGCCAGTCACGTCTCTTCCTGAAGACCTGACATCACCGAGTGCTGACCTGCAGCAGTCGCTGTTCGTATTGTCAACATTGCCTCGATTGCACATTTTGTCTGGAACATAATTGCCCCGTGGAAATGTCCCCATGGTGGAGGTAGAAAAAACACTTCCTCAGATCCTAGAATATAGAACCTAGAACAGTATGTGATTGAGCGGAGACTAGGCCATGAGTTTGTAAACTAGACCAGGCCCAACACTTACGCTTGGTCTGCCAGTGCCCACTGGATCTCCAGGTTGCTAAACATTTAACCGCCCCCCCTTCCCATTCCCATTCCCATATTCCAGAGGAAGGAATAAAGGTGGGAGGAGCCCCCCCTAGCTTCACATTTCATGCCTCTTCTATCCTTATCTCATCACCTTTTGCCTTTTTCATCTCTGGCCTTTATTCAGCCATCTGCCATCCCCCTACTACAGTCAGTCTAAAGAAGGGTTCCGACTCAAAATGTTGTCTACCCATCTAGAGATGCTGCCTGACCCACTGAGTTACTCCAGCACTTTGTGTTTTCTCAAGATGCCATCTTCTCCGCTACCTTCCCCATGCCTCGTTGCTCCCTGTCTTGGTCCTGATGCGCAGGGCAACACGGTTTCTGCCATTATCCCCAGTGATCAGGGAGCGTGGGTGAGGCTGACTGGTGAACAGGTCAACTTCTTTTATTAAAGGGCAGCGCAGTGGTGGAGCGGTACAGTTGCTGCCTTACAGCGCCAGAGACCCAGGTTCGATCCTGACCACGGGTGCTGCCTGTATGGAGTTTCTACCTTCTTCCCTGTGACAGCGTGGGTTTTCTCCGGGTGCTCCGGTTTCCACCCACATCCCAAAGACATACAGACTAGTAGGTTAATTGGCTTCCGTAAAATTGTAAATTGTCCCAAGTGTGTAGGAGAGTGCTAGTGTGTGGGGATCGCTGGTCAGCACGGACTCGGTGGGCCGAAGGGCCTGTTTCCGCGCTGTATCTCTAAAACAGGGAGGGCCATCTTTAACCTGTAACCAGCTACATTAACTGAAGGAGGCTTTGGCCTGAAACGTTGCCTATCTCCTTCGCTCCATAGATGCTGCTGCACCCGCTGAGTTTCTCCAGCACTTTTGTGTACCAGCTACATTAACCCTGGGCGTGGGACGTTGCTGGCAGCTAGTGAGACTTTCCCACCTCCCCCGTGGCCCCTGGTGAACTCACTCTACCCAGGCCAACACACACACGCCACGGAGGAATCCCCAAAGCGGGATGTTGCCGTGTGTTTGCCGGGCAGGCCAGGCAAGCCTCAATCCACAATGGAGCATTTCCAGAGTCAGTGATACAGCTAAAGACCTGATGAAGTGCACACAACAAGCTGGAGTAAACTCAGCCACACTGGCAGCATCACTGGAGAGAAGGAAAGGGTGACATTTCTGGTTCGAGACCCTTCTTCAGACATGAAGTGTGCTGTTTGCTCCGGGTGTTGCCAGGGAAACCGGTGGAGTAAAGTAACCTTCTGCAGTCTGTGTAGCTGCAGCGTGAGGTGTGGACTGTGTGGCTGCCTGTGTGTGTGTGTGTGGTGAGAGCAGCAGAGGCAGTCTGAGGTTGGCAGCAGTCTGTATAGCATGAGATAGATAGTGGTACTGCCTGTGTGTGTGTGTGTGTGGGAGCAGCAGAGGCAGTCTGAGGTTGGCAGCAGTCTGTATAGCATGAGATAGATAGTGGTACTGCCTGTGTGTGTGTGTGTGTAGAGCAGCAGAGGCAGTCTGAGGCTGGCACCAGTCTGTGAGGCATGGTATAGACTGTGGTTCTGCCTGTGTGTGTGTGTGTGGTGAGAGCAGCAGAGGCAGTGAGGCTGGCAGCACTGTGGTTCTGCCTGTGGGAGGGCAGCAGAGGCAGAGCGCTGCACTGAGGCTGCCAGCAGTCTGTGTGGCGTGAGGTGAGGACTGTGTTGCCACCGTTTGTTGTCAGCTGGCCCCAGCAACCGGGTGAATTTTTAAAGAGCAGCATTGACGTCTCTCTCTCTCTCTCTCTGTCTCTCTCTGCCTCTATTATTTATTGCTCTCTTGCAATGAATGGTTGTGTGCGGCCCCCGCTGGGGCTGTGGGCGGCGGAGGCTGATGTGTGACCCGCTCCTGCTCCTGCTCTGCCGGGGATGCCTCGCCCGCGGGCGGCGGCTGGGGCTGGGGCTGGGGCTGGGGCTGGGGCTGGGGGCCGGCAGGGGAAGCGGCTGAAGAGGACGTCGGACAGGTACTGCCTCTCCACCCCGAGTCTGAGGGGCCTGTTCACCATCAGCGAGGAGGAAGAGCGATGGAGAGACGCAGCCCTCAGGAGGATGAGTGGTGAGTAAACGCCCTCACTCACTATTCCACAGCAGAAACTCACGGTAGCTGCATGGCATGAGGTGGGGCAGATATAACAGTGTAACAAGTCCCAAAGACTGTAGGTTTGCAGGTTGTAGGTTAATTGGCCTCGGTGCATTGCCCCAACTGTATAGAGAGTGGTCCTCCAGTTTAAATTCCAATTTAAACTGGAGTAATATTTTGGAGGACCAAGTAACCAAGATGAGAAAGTGGCCCAGCATAGAACTAGTGTGAACAGGGCATCAATGGTCAGTGTAAAGGGCCTGTTTCCATTGTATATCTTTCAATTCATTCAATATATTCAATTGTAAAAGGCCGGGTCTCTGTACATTGTCTGGAAGTTTTCACACGAGATCTCCACTGAAAGATTTAGAACACAGAAGAGTACTGTGCAGGAACCGGCCGTGATGCCAAGCTAAAAAAAGACACAAAGTACCGGAGTAACTGGGAGGGTCAGGCTGCCTCCTGAAGAACATGGATGGATAGAGGTGATGTTCCTGGGCGGGAAACCCTTCCGTATGAAGAAGGGCCCCAACCTGAAATGTCACCTATCCGTGTTTAAGAAGAAACTGCAGATGCTGGACAATCGAAGGTAGACAAAAATGCTGGAGGAACTCAGCGGGTGAGGCAGCATCTATGGAGCGAAGGAAATAGGCAACGTTTCGGGTCGAAACCCTTCTTCAGTCTGGAACCGAGGGAGTCTGAAGAAGGGTTTCGTCCCGAAACGTTGCCTATTTCCTTCACTCCATAGATACTGCCTCACCCGCTGAGTTTCTCCAGCATTTATGTCACCTATCCATGTTCTCCAGAGATTTTGCCTGACCTGCTGAGTCACTCCAGCACTTTGTGTCTTTTATTGAAAATTAGCGCATTTGCAGTTTCTCGTTTCTACATGATGCCAAGCTGAACTTATCCCCCTTGCCTGCACGTGATCTATATCCCTCCAATCCCTGAATAACCATGAGCCCATCTACAAATGCCTCTTAAATGCCACTATTGTATGTGCCTCCACCACCAGCCCTGGCAGCTCATTCCAGGCACCCACCACCCTCTGTGTAAAAAACAAATCTCCTTTAAACTTTGCCCCTCTCGCCTTCAAGCTGTGCCTCTGGTCTTTGACATTTCCACCCTGGGGAACACAGGTTCTGGATGTCTGCCCCATCTATGCCTCTTCTCACTTAATATCCTCCACCTCGTCTTCTCTCAACCTCTGGAGTTCCAGAGAACACAATCCAGAGGAAACCAGAGTTTGTTGGTAGGGTGCTGGCCCTCCCTGTGTGCGTACAGGTGCTGGCTTTACTTCAGCTTGAGTTGGAGAACTGCTAGTTCCCAACCACTGGGTGGGTAGCCACTTCTACAAGGCACACTCCAAAACAGGGAGTGTGTAAGGTCTCGGCCTTGGTTCATTGGCAGAGCTATTGCCTCTCAGCTAGAGGGTTGTGGGTTCAAATCACCGTGTCCTCACTGACATGGTTTACGATATGATAGAACTTTATTCCTCCCAGGAGGGTTTGAACATAACATCTCAGCTGTCCCTGCAGTCTGGAACCGAGGGAGACTTAGAGTGAGGATTTCAAACGACGCATTAAAATGAAGTGCTCTCTCCCTGTTATGCCAGTGCATTTGTGATGAACAGGACAATCAACTCTTCTTGCAGCAATCAGCGGGATCACAAGGACAGATTAGCTGGTCATTATGACATTTAAGGGAGAAAATGAGCTGGGTGTCCACTGCCTGTGAAGTTTACTCCTGTAGTAACTTATTTCACAGTATCGGTGAGCTGTGCAGACTTTGGAACGCCCTGTAGCTTGGAAGATGCTTTACAAATGCAGGTCTTATTTCTATGGGATCTCCTAGACTCTGTCAAGGGCTGCCATTCAGAAATAGGCCATGCCGGAGGAATCATTGTTGAGAAAGAGGGGGTTGCTGGTAGGGAGGTGGGACTGGATGGAAGCGATACACTCCTCAGTCGGTGGCTCAGTTATTCTAATCCCTCTGGTGTGCTGCCTCACGATCTTATTGTGCTGAGTGAGTGGGTGGGAGGTCAGTGGGTGTGGATGTACTGAGGGGAGGTGGACTGGCAGAGGTGGGATGGGTGGTATTGGCATGGGTGTAGTGAGACGGATATTGGTGGGTGTGTGGGTCGGTGGGAGGGTGTGTGTGTGTGAGTGGGTGTGTGTGTGTGAGTGGGTGGGTGGTGATGGGACAGGTGGTGATGGGACGGGTGAAGGTGTAACCGTTGGTCGTGGGGTAGGCGTGTGTGTGATGGAGAATGACCAGGCTGGGCAGGTGGGTGAATGGGTGTCTGCTGGCAATGGCCTGCCTTGGTCGGTGCAGTGACTCGGGAGGGCACTGGGCTTTAGGGGAACTATGCAGGGTGTTACCGGTTGGGGTGCAGGGATTGTGCAGGGGGCTGGGGATTGGTGTGGGTGAGGCTGTGTGTTGGAGGTTGTGGGAATGTTGCAATACATAAATGCAAAATAAACATTCACCAAATGGCGCTCCAGAAAATGGAACTGAGTAAGCCATGTGAAAGCTGTCGCAGAAGTCCTTGTGTGTCAACAGACTGCGCTCAAACCCTCCATCTGGCGAGCTTCATGTCATCTCGGCACAGCCTGTACACAGTGTGTGTGAGCACTGACTGTTCTGGTGTAGTACATGAGCTGACAGAGCTTCCAAGCCACTGCTCTAATTGCCAGACTTTGCACAAATGTTGTTTTTGCTGCAGTTGCTGAGTTTTTTTTTGGGGGGTCGGGGGTCCAACGTGAAGGGTTGCAACCACCCACAATAAGGCAAGAGCTGCAGGGCACCCCCAGCATTGACTGTTCGTGCCTCTCACACGCCCCAACTTCCCGGGGACGAGGAGGAGTCAGGGATCAGTGTCTGATGATATCCGATTTATCTTTGCTGTAAGCTGCAGCCAAAGCTCTCCAATCCTCTACGATGTTGGGCGTCTGCACTGACAGGATGCAGGGTCAACACTGGGTACCAGGCCTGTGCTCTGCTTGTTGGCACTGGCTGGGTGAGAGTAGAGACCAGGCAACCAAGCACCTGATCCAGCCGGGGGCGGGTGGGGGGCACCTTATCCAGATGTACCGCAGTGGGCATCAGTCCCGTGTTTGGAGACCATATTCAATCCCAGGTAGACAAAAATGCTGGGGAAACTCAGCGGGTGAGGCAGCATCTATGGAGCCAATGGTCAAGACCCGAAACGTCACCCATTCCTTGGCTCCATAGATGCTGCCTCACCCGCTGAGTTTCTCCAGCATTTTTGTCTCCCTTCGATTTTTCACAGCATCTGCAGTTCCTTCTTAAACATATTCAATCCCTGTGTCTGATTCCGAGTTGGGAAGCACAGCTCAGCTCCAGGACGCTGTGCTGTCAGGCCATGCCAGTGCCACACCTACACAACTCCCCAGCACATGGTCATTGCCCCACTCACCCTTTACCCCCCCTGCCTAGCCCAGCGACATTATGGGGCTTCATCCATGGCTCAATGGCAGAGCTAACACAGCACAGTCCTCAAGCAATCTTCCTGAGAAGGGACCTCTTATCCTTCCTCGGGATCAGGGGCTGGAGAGAGCCCGTCTGAAGAACAGTCGCGATCCGAAACGGCACCCGTTCCTTCTCTCCAGAGATGCTGCCTGCCCCGCTGAGTTACTCCAGCCTTTTGTGTCACACTAATGGCCCTGTCCTAATGTATGAGTTCATTCAAGTGCTCGTTCCATCAAACTCGTGGAAGTACGTAGAATGCACGTAGCGGGTACGTCGGAGCTCAGAGACATCTCTTAGCGGCTCGTAACGCTAACGGCAGGTACTCGGGGAAATGCCGTAAGCTCAGGAAGACTCGTGAAGATTTTTCAACACGTTGAAAAATGTCCACGAGAGCCCCGAGTACCTACGTGCGGCCATAACCGTAAATCTCCGCGTTCGATTCAGGGCAGACTCGGGGGAACTCTTTGAATGAACTCGTACAGTGGGACAGGGCTTTAAGGCAGGTTAGATCTCCGTTCAGAAGCAGCCGCACTTTGGCACCAGATGATCAACCGATCTGTTGAAACAATTCACCTGACAACCGGCGACCAATCTGTGCCAGCACCCTGGCTAATGATAGGTTACACCGCAGAAAGCTTCATCCCACACGCTGTATCTTGCCCTTTGTTCTTTTCTATTGAGTTTGACTTGGTTATATTCATGTACAGTAATATTTGATCCAAAGCTGTTCCCTGCGCCTTGGTACACTTGTAAATAATAAGCCTAAACCTAACCCAGGCCCCCGCGTTGGGAGGAGAGGGGTGGCACGGTGGCGCAGCGATAGTCACTGCCTTGCTGTGCCAGAGACCTGGGTTCAATCCTGACCATGAATGCTGGCTGTACGGAGTTTGCACGTTCTCCCTGTGTGGCCACATGGGTTTTCTCCGGTTGCTCTGGTTTCCTCCCATGCGTGCAGGTCTGTATGTTAATTAGCTTTGGTAAAATGGTAAATTGTCCCTATTGTGTAGTGTGCGGAGTGAATGTTGGTCGGCGTGAACTCGGTGGGCCGAAGGGCCTGTTTTCATGCTGTATAGCTAAACTAAACTAAATCTTGTATCTCCTGAGTACCAAGGGAATCACTGATTAGGGTGAGCTAAGGAACGGAGTTTATTTCGGGAGGGAGACGAGAGTCTTACGGACACCAGTGTCGGTACATGGAGTTCACTGCCTCAGTATTGGTGACGATGCCTACATTGGGAATGGTGACATTTTGTGCGGCAATCTCCCCCTGTGATGTATGGGAGCTTCAAGAAATAGACAATAGGTGCAGGAGTTGGCCATTCGGCCCTTCCAGCCAGCACCGCTAAATCTTCATGATATTTCTCCAGTCTCATTAGGTGAGGTCAAGTCGAGTTTAGTGTGCCCCCACAATGATAGTAAAGGGCCTGTCCCACTTACAGTCACAGCAGGTCGCCGAAAATCTTCAACATGTTGAAAATCCGGCGGTGAGCAGAAAAAGGTACGACTCTTTGGGCGACTACTTATGTTATCCCACTTTCTCATCCACTGTCTAAACACTCGGGCCAATTTACAGAGGCCAATTAACCTTCAATCCCGCACGTCTTTGGGATGTGGGAATAAACTGGAGCATTCAGAGGAAACCCACCTGGTCACAGAGGGAGCGTGCAAACTCCACGCAGACAGCATTCGAGGTCAGGATCGAATCCGGGAATGTGAGGCAGCGGCTCTACCAGATGCACCACTGTGCCATCATCCATGATATTCTTAGTTGCAGCAGCATCACACCCACATCACAGACTCAGACCTAGAGAATCCCATGACCAGTACATGTGGTGAAGGAGGCATATGGGATTCTTGCAACATAATAAGACATTAATTAGGCCTCAGATGGATTACTGCGTGCAGTTCCGTTGTCACTCTATAGGAAGGATATGATAGCAGTGGAGAGAGTGCAGAGGAGATTTGCTCCAACGTTGCCCTGTACGGAGCATATCAGTTATGAGGGGAAACTAGACAGGCTGGTTTGCATCCCTTGCTGTGGAGGTGACTGAAATAGGACTGAGTGGAGGTGTGTGTAATTATGAAGGGCGTAGACAATGTAGAAAATAAGAAACTATCCTACTTCTAAAGCTAGAGGGCTTCAAACGGCCTTTGAAAAAGAATGTTCACCAAAAGGGTGGTTGGAAATTGGAACCCAGGACCTGAGAGGGTGTTAGGAGGCAGAGACTCTCACAATGTTTAACACGTTCTTAGATAAACACTTGAATTACTGTGCAACACTACAGCCCAAGTGCTGGGAAAATAAATGAGTATTGATCGACACTTCACAGTTAGCATGGACCCGATGGGCTGAAGGGCATCTGTTTGTGCTGTGTGACTCTGTGACTCTCTGAATGGCATAGGTTGATTTAACAAAAACTAAATAAGTAGGATGATAGGACAACCGAATGGGAAGGGTGGCACGCTGGCGCAGCGTTAGATTTGCTGCCTGGCAGTGCCAGAGAGCCGGGTTCAATCCCGACTATGGGTGCTGCTGCCTGTACGGAGTTTGTACATTCTCCCTTTGACCATGTGAGTTTTCTCCGGGTGCTCCGGTTTCCTTCCACACTCCGTAGACGTATAGGTTTGTAGGTTTAATTGGCTTATGTAAATTGTAAATTGTCTCTAGTGCAGGATAGTGTTAGCGTACGGAGTGATGGCTGGTTGGCCTGGACTCGGTGGGCTGAAGGCATATAATAGGGCCTGCTCCTCCAATTTACTTTTTTTGAGAGATACAGCATGGAAACAGGCTCTTTGGCCTACCGAGTCCACACTGACCATCAATCACCCCTTCACACTAAATGGTTCCGACCTGAAACGTCACCCATCTGAGTCTGAAGAAGGATTTTGACTCGAAACGTCACCCATCCTTTTTCTTCAGAGATGTTGTCCGACCCGCTGAGTTACTCCAGCACTTTGTGTCTATACCCGTTCACACTGGTTCTATGTTATCCCACCTTCTCATCCACTCCCTGTATACTAGGGGCAAGTTGCAGAGGCCAATTAACCTGCAAACCCACACTCTATTTAACTTTAATAATTCCTGCGCATAATGAACTGAGAAAATATAAATCAACATTCCTGGACTTTGTTCTGGAAAAGCATCTGACACGGGCACATTAATGTTATGAGTAACGTGACAGGTATAAGCTGTCACATACTTACAATACGATGGGGAACAGCATTGTATCAGGGGTCTGCTGTATATAATGCATTGGGAAGATGTTCTTTATATTTCCATTATAACACCGATTGATAGCAGAACTCTGTGTGCTGTGACCTATTTATCTCACACCAAAGTGCCACATCTAGGTGTTGGTTTTGTGCTTACACTTTCTCAGTTAAATCATCTGTTTACATCATTGATTTCGTGCGCCTGCACTCTCAGCTTGCCTTCATTGTATGAAGCAGTGTGCGTGATCAAAATCTCAGAGCTGGCGGGAGTCAGACCCCCCCCTTGCCCCACGGACAACCTGGACCAACCACATCCTGCTGCCGACTTGCTCTGCCCCTTCCTGCCTCTGTAATCACTTCAGGCTCAAGGCCGACATGAAGACTGAGAGTATGGGCCGATGGAGGGAGAGAGAGTGAGAAACAGACCGAGAGAGCGAGAGGTAGAAAGAGCGAGAGGCAGAGAGAGCGAGAGGCAGAGAAAACAAGAGAGAGACGGAGGGAGCGAGAGGCAGAGAGAGCGAGACAGACAGAAAGAGCGAGAGACAGAGAGAGCGAGAGGCAGAGAGTGAGAGAGACAGAGAGGGAGAGCGAGAGACAGAGAACAAGAGAGAGAGAGAGGAGAGAGAGTGAGAGACGGAGAGAGAGTGAGAGACGGAGAGAGAGTGAGAGACGGAGAGAGAGTGAGAGACGGAGAGAGAGTGAGAGACGGAGAGAGAGTGAGAGACGGAGAGAGAGTGAGAGACGGAGAGAGAGTGAGAGACGGAGAGAGAGTGAGAGACGGAGAGAGAGTGAGAGACGGAGGGAGTGAGAGACGGAGAGAGAGTGAGAGACAGACAGAGAGTGAGAGAAAACAAAGTCATAGTCACAAAGCTGTACAACACAGAAATGTTCCTCATCCCGCCTTGTCCATGCCACCATCCTGATTATTGGACATTGCACATTGCAAGTATCACACATTGGTCTAGTCCTATTAGCCTTTATTTGACCCATAGCCCTCTAAACCCTCTTTAACCATATACCTGTTGAAATGTCTGTTAAAAGTCATAATTATTTCCACTTCCATGGCTTCCTTTGGCAGCTAATTCCAGATATGGACTATCCCCTTGATGAAGGAAGGAACTGCAGACGCTGGTTTGAACTGAAGGTAGACACAAATAGCTGGAGTAACTCAGGGGGACAGGCATCACCTCTGATGAGAAGGAATGGGTGATGTTTCCAAAGAAGGGTCTCGACCCGAAACGTCACCCATTCCTTCTCTCCAGAGTTACTCCAGTTTTTTTGTGTCTATCCCCTTAGTGAATACAGTTCTCGCTCAATTCCTTCTTGAATCTCTCTCTTCTCACCTTAAGCCTCCTCCTCATAGAAAAAGAAGACCAATTCTTAATGAGTTGGTCTCCATTAATTGAGACCAAATGGGAAGGGTGGCACGGGGGCGCAGCGTTAGATTTGCTGCCTGGCAGTGCCAGAGAGCCGGGTTCAATCCCGACTATGGGTGCTGCCTGTACGGAGTTTGTACATTCTCCCTTTGACCATGTGATTTTTCTCCGGGTGCTCCGGTTTCCTTCCACACTCCGAAGACGTATAGGTTTGTAGGTTTAATTAGCTTATGTAAATTGTAAATTGTCTCTAGTGTGCTTCTTCTCTCGTGTGGCGTGCACAGCCTAAAGTTGTTGGACAACTTGTTCTAGTTGATCTTCCCTTTGTGCACGTCGAGTTGATTGCGTGAGTCGAAACAGGGCGGACCGCGTGAAGGTGTCGTAAAATTAAACATTTTGGGTTTGGGCGAAAAATGATTAAGAATATTAAAAAAACATCGACTTGTGGCGTGGGAGAATCTCCTTTCTGCTTCACTCTCTCACTTATTTCTTTCTTTACACTACACTCACTAGACTATCCTTTACTCCTCGATACTTCTTTCTTTCTCATTTCTTTCTAAAAAAAAAAGGAAGTTGTACAAAGAATGTTTTAATAATTCTGGGAACCTGTAAAAAGGTACCATCAAAATGTAATGTACCTACTTCTAATAAATTTTAAAAAAAGCCTACATTTTGAATCCCCTACCCTGGGTAATAGACTGTGAGCATTTGCTTTATGGAGGGGCATGGGTAAAGTGACAAGCAGGTTTACATAGCAGGGCATCGTGACTGGGCACCAGATTAAGAAGAGAACAGAAAAGGGCGTGATGAGAATGGGAAGCTGAAGGAAAAGAAACACCAGCAAAATAAATGGTCTTGAATCCTACGGCTCATTGTCAACAATGCCACCCACGTGGGATCAGAGCATCTGTTGGAAGCTTCAAGATTGCTCGTTTAACACTTGCGTCATTCTGGATTATTCGAGGAATTTAAAGTGGAGGTTGATATATTTTTGGAAGATCGAGGAAGTGTGGGTTTTGGGGAATCTGGTGCAGCAGCATCTAAGGAAGTGTGGGTCCTGGGGAACTGGGGCACAGGAGGAGCTGGATGAGGTCAGACATGATCAACACCGGCTGATGAAGGAGGCTATGGGCACCCTGGCTTTCATCAGTCAGGGAATTAAGTGCAGAAGTTGGGATGTTGTGCCACAGTCGTACCATAGGTTGGTGTGGGCGCCCTTGGGGTTTTGTGTTTAATTTTGGTTACCATTCCACGGACAAATTGGCATTAAGTTGGAAAGAGTGCAGAGACGATTTACAGGAATGTTGCCGGGACAAGGGCCTGAGCTATAGGGAGAGGTTGGGCAGGTTAGTACTTGATTCCTCTGAGGTCAGGAGGCTGAGGTGTAAAACGGATGAGGGGAATAGATAGGAGTGAATGCACAGTCCTTTACCCAGGGTAGGGGAATCAGGAATCAGGAATTAGAGGACAGGTTTAACGTGAAAATGGAAATATTCAATAGGATCCTGAGCGGCAGCTTTTTCACACGGAGGGTGGTGGGTGTATGGAACAAACTGCCAGAGGAGGTGGTTGAGGCAGGTACATGTAAAAGACACTTGGACAGGTACATGGATGGTAAAGGTTTAGAGGGATATGGGTAAATGGGACTGGCCTAAATTAGGCATCTTTGTCAGCATGAGCGTTGGGCTGAAGGGCCTGTTTCCTTGCTGTGTGATCCCTCTGACAAATGATTTTGGCAGAAATGTGGGGAGCACGATGAAGAGGTTTGCAGGTGATGCAAAAACTGGCGGAGGTGGAGTAGTGTGGTCAGTGGAGAAGGAAAATAGGAACTGGAATTGTGAGGAGATATCTCTCAGAAGGTGCAATAAGGGCAAGGAAATCTGCAATAAATGGCAGGATATTGATTGGTGCATAACCTTGGAGAGTAAGTCAGTGGATGTATTTAAGGTAGCATAATAGCTCAATTATAGAGTTAAGAAAGCAGGCGCAATGGTTCATTTATTAACCAAGGCACGGACTATAAAAACAGGGAGGTTATGCTTTTATTGTACTTTTCTATTATCTTTAAACGCTGGGGCAGTTTTATAAATTATGTGTTTGTCAGGAGCTCAGTCCCGTGTGTTGTAAGGTCTTCCCAGTGGGAATTCCAAGATGCTCCTTGTGGTCAGATTGATAGCACGGTTTCAGATCTTGAACACCAGTTGGGGGCACACTGGGACCTCGACCTGACTGGCCTCCGTTCATCTGGCACCTCTTATGTGAAAGGTTCACTTAGAATCCCAACAATCGCCTTCCTTATCTTCCACATCAGCCTGGGATACATCTTGCATCCCAGAAAATATCTACAGTCTGAAGAAGAGTCCCAACCCGAAACGTCGTCTGTCCACCCCCTTCACTTGTTCCAAGCCCAAGCAAATGGAGGGAAGTATCTACTATGCCTTCTTAAATACTCTATCCATTTGTGCTGATCTTCCAGTGACCCTTGGACAGGCAGACAAAGATCTTTGCTCTTCAGTACTCTCACAGTGTGAGGAGGAGAAGGCAGAAGAACGGGGTTGAAAGGGGAAAATAGAACAGCCATGATTGAATGTGTAGGAAGGAACTGCAGATGCTGGTTTAAACCAAAGATAGACACAAAATGCTGGAGTAATTCAGCGGGCCAGGCAGCATCTCTGGAGAGAAGGAATGGGTGATGTTTCGGGTCGAAACCCTTCTTCAGACGTCTGAAGAAGGGTCTCGACCTGAAATGTCAACTATTCCTTCTCTCCAGAGATGCTGCCTGTCCTGCTGAGTTACTCCAGCATTTTGTGTCTATCTTTAGCCATGATTTAATGGAGGAGTAGATGGGCCAAAATACCTAATTCTGCTCCTATAACCTATGAACTTATGAACTTGACAGAATAAGTTTTGGGTCTGGATCTTGGGTCTGGACTCTTGTTTGGCCCTTGTCAAGGTATCCAAGGAAATTCGGCAAATCAGATACTGAACCAGTGTGATTGTATGAGGCAGAGTTAGTGATCAGTGAGGAACCTCTCAGATAGCTGATGGAATGTTGATGTTTCTAACTTATGTGTGATCTGGATGAGAATGTGAATGCTGTGACTAGTGAGTTTTCAGGTGATAGAAATAAAGGGGTAAAGATGCTGGTCCATGCACAGAAGATCACGCAGGGTGGACCATCTTTGGAGAACACGGAGAGGTGACTTTTCGGGGTGGAGAGCCATCTTCTGTCTTAAGAAGGGTCTGTTCTTCATCTTCTTGCGTATGGCGGGCACAGCCTAAAATTGTCGGGCAACTTGTTCTATTTGATCTCATCTGAGTTGTGCACGCCGGGTTGATTGCATTTGTCCACACAGGGCGGGCCACGTGAAGGTTGCAATCTCCCACCCCAGGAAGGGTCTCGACCTGAAACGTTACCTATCCATGTTCTGCAGAGATGCTGCCTGACCAGTAGGGTTACACCAGCACTTAATGTCCTTTTGTGAAGCGTGGTGGTGTTGTGGGCAAAGCAATATTGAGCAGTTGATAAGGTGGGCAGAGAGATGCCTTTAATCCTGTAAAATGTGAGTTAATCTAATTTACAAAGGCAAATAAAACTACACTCTACACAATGAATGGTAGGAGCCTTGAAAATATTGAGGAACAGAGGAACCTTAAACTTGGTTAACAAAGAATCCCTGAAGCAGCAGCGCAGGTGGATAAAGTGTTCAAGAAGGCATTTCTTAAATAGACTTGCATCCATTAGTTAGGACATAGAGCATGAAAACAGCTAGGGTATGGAATGTAAAATATCGATTGGACCACAGCTGGTGGGCAGCCTGATGGTGCAGTGGTAGAGTTGCTGCTTTTCAATGCCAGAGACCCGGGTTTGATCCTGACTACGGGTGCTGTCTGTGCAACGTTTCCATGTTCTGCCCGTGTCTTCGTGGGTTTTCTCCGGCTACTCCAGTTTCCCCCCCCCCACACCAAAAGACGTACAGGTTTGTAGGATGAATTGGCTTGTGTAACTTTTTAAAATTGTCCCGCAGGCACTCTGGGGCATCAACTTGACTAGAGAGAGGGGCAAAGTTAAAAGGAGATGCGCGGGGCAGGTATTCACACAGAGGGTGGGTGCCAGGCGTGGTGGTGGAGGCAGACACCACAGTGGCGATGGGGGCTTTTAGATAGGCATATGTAAATTCAAGCAATAGAGGGAAATGGATATTCAGGGAATGGAGGTAACCTGGCATCATGTCTCTGGTCAGAGACCGACATCGGGAACTCCAAACTGCGGGCGTTTCGAACCGCCCCGACGCGGAAGTTTCAACCGCCCCGACGCGGGCGCTTCGACCGCCGGCTGCGGAAGCTTCGATTGCCCCGACGGATGGTCCGACTGCCCCGACCACGGGAGAATAAAGAGGAAGAAGATTGGACTTTTTTGCCTTCCATCACAGTGAGGAATGTGGGGAATCCGCTGTGGTGGATGTTTACGTTAACTTTTATGTAGTTGTGTGTCTTGTTGCTTGTATTTTCGTGTGGCTGTACGGTAATTTACACTGTACCTTTAATTGGTACGTGTGACAATAGACCTTTGAAACCTTTGATCAGCACAGATGTTGGTGGCTGATGAGCCTGCTCCTGTGCCGGACTGTTCTATGTTCTATGTCATCTTCTAATGATATCTCCCATCTTCATGTTTATCGCCTTGAGGCACATCCACAATCACACTAAGTGCTGCATTTGTTAGATGATGTTTACACACAAACACTACTGTGCTGCGTAAGTATTTCCCTCTCTAGCTTGAATCATGATCTCATTGTAGCCTTAACTTCTCTTCCATTCTCCTCTCAAGATGCAAGTGAAGCAAATTCATGTCCTGAGTCTCCACACATTCATTATTCAGCAGCAGAGTGGACGGTTTGCCAGCGTTGCTTCACGCTGATGTCAGCTTATTAAACTAAATGTTTAAAAAACACAATGAACGGTCGGGCTCTGGGGAGCGTTATAGCGCAGAGGGATCTAGGACGACAGCTACATAGTTCATTGAAAGTGGGGGGAAAAAAGGCTTTTGGCATGTTGGCTTTCATCAGTCAGAACATAGAGTATAAAGGTTGGGAGGTCATGTTGCACTTGTATAGGACGTTGGTGAAGTCACATTTAGAGTATCGTGTTCAGTTTTGGGCATCATGTTTCAGGAAAGATGTTGGCAAGCTGGAAATGGTGCAGAGAAGATTTACAAGGATGTTGCCAGGACTCAAAGCCTGAGCAACGGGGAGATTTTGAGTAGGCTGGGACTCTAATCCTTGGAGCGTAGGAGTAATGAGGGATGATTTTATAGAGATGTTTAAGATGAGGGGGGAAAGACTTAATAAGAATCTGAGGGATAACTTTTTCATGGAAAGGGCGATAAGGTTATTGAACGAGCTGCCAGAGGAGTTACTTGAGGCTGGGCCTATCACAACGTTTAAGAAACATTTAGACAGGTACATGGATAGGACAGATTTAGAGGGATATGGACCAAAAGCAGGTAGGTGGGACTAGTGTAGGTGGGACTAGTGTAGATGGGGCATGTTGGCCAGTGTGGGCAAGTTGGGCTGCAGGGCCTGTTTCCTTGCTGTAAGACTCGATAACACCCAGGTAAGTCTGTTTCTGGAGGATTTCAACAATCCCTCTGCCACCCCATTTCTTGTTGGATAATGTAGTAGTGAAGTGAGTGTGTGCTTTACAATATCCTCATTCATAAAATACTCGGGTGGAAATTGTCAAAGCTGAGGATTAGCATCCAATTCTTTTGCTGAAAGAGCGGTGCCATGGGAAAGTGTCTCTTGGCCCCTCTACAGTACATGTTGCCCTACAGGCTCCAAAATGCTACACATTGATTTGTTTTGTGTGGTTGGCCATGAGTTATCAATTTCCTTCAACTAAAAGGAGCCGATACACATATCAATTAAAAGTTAAGTGACATTTGCCGGCTACTTTTTCAGACACTCGATCACATACTCGAGTATGTGAATAATTAACATATTATCATAAGACATAGACATGAGACAGAGAAGCAGAGTAGGCCATTCGGCCCATCTAGCCTGCTCCACCATTCGATCGTGGCAGCTCTATTTTTCCCTCTCAATTCCAGTCTCCTGCCTTCTCTCCGTCACCTTTGACGTCCTTACTAATCAAGAAACTAGCAATCTCGACTTTAAAAATAGCAAATGGACTTCCGGCGGCGCCATGGAGGGCTAGAGAGTAACGCCAGCCAGCTCCGTGGAAAAAACGAGGGAAAAAACGGGCACAAAAGACCTACCTGCTGCCTGCTGTTTCTGCCCCGGCTGCCGTGAGTGACGTCATCAGGCGTGCGACTCGTAATGGCAACACACCGCAGCCCACCCGTGGATAAATCAAAACTTCGGTATACAAGGCAAAAAACGGCAGAACAAGAACAAGGCCCGACTGAAGCCTCGGGCTCAGGTAGGACACTATCCCAAGATGATGTGTCGAAAAAAATCGAAGAAAAAATCGGAAATTGAAGAACTTAAAAGTTTTTTTGTACAAGAAATGGCAGAGTTAAAGGAAGAAATAAAGTTGGAATTAAAAACTGAACTGGCAAAAATGAATTTTAAGGAAGAATTAGAAAAAATCAAGGAGGAGATGAAAGTGTTAAAGTCTGAAATCAATATCTCAGCCACGGAATTATCTGACACATTACGAAAGGAAATTGCAGAAATATTAACGGATCAAGCTGCAAATATAGTAGTAGAGATGAAGAATAAAATCCAAAATAAGATGGAAACAGAGCTGGAACCTGTGGAGGAAGAACTCAAGGGGCAGTCAACAGCCATAAAGAACCTTGAAGATCTAGCCGAAACAAGTGCTCAGACTATGAAAACATTCCTCAAAGAAATTCAACGTCTATCTGATTACTGGGCAAAATAACTGATAAATGTACCGAGTTGGAAGGACGCCAGAGAAGACAGAACCTAAGGATCGTGGGTATTCGAGAAGGGAGAGAAAAGAATCAAGATATCCGAGAGTTTACTGCAAACTTAATGCAAAAGGTTTTATCTCTGGAACAAAGCCTTTACTTGCCCGAGCACACAGAGTAATGAGACATTATACAAAGCAAGATGCCCCTCCAAGACAAATGATAGTAAAAGTCCAGTATGATCATGTCCTGGAGGAGATGATGAACAAAATTGTAAGAAGTAGAAATCTTACATATGAAGAACATTCGATCAGCATTTATCGAGACTACCCAGCAGAGGTCTCCAAGAAACGAAATGCATTCAAGGAGACCAAAAGAATTTTGAGGGAAGTGAAGAATCTGAAGTACAGTCTGAGGTACCCAGCCACCCTGAGAGTCACCTACATCCAGGAAGAACATTATTTGAAAAACCCAGCAGATGCAATGAACTTTGCCCAGGGGATTAAGGAACGAGAGGAAGACTGAATGAAATCTTCAAAGATGAACTATACCAACAAATAAATTGTATTTTCAGGATTGGAGTGGACTATGGACTTGTGGCACCTAAAGAAGATGGAGAAGGATGCGGATTGGAGACTCGGATTGGAGACTCTCCTATGGATACTAACAATTAGAATAATAACGCTACTAATATTAATAGTTAACAAATACTAAAATTCATACAGCGGTATTATTATTAATTAAAGCTGATAACTACCAATTAATGATTAACAACTAATTATAGTTGATTTACTTAGAATTAGGTAAACCGTAAATATAATCACACAGAATATAAAGTTTAACTTAATTTATCCCCCCTGGCACTTTTCAAAATGTTCTTTTATTTTTTATTTTCCTCCCCTTTTAAAAATGTTTTTTCTTTTTTTTAATTATATCTTTTAATATGTATTAAGTATAGATATTATCATATACTTGACTGGTGGAGCCTGTACACATCAGAGTTTAATATTCCCGGTTAAATATTTTTATGGAATAACAATTTTAAGGAACCATGGAGATGGATAAGTTTGTAACATCGACTACGGAAATCGGTAGATTGCTAGCCATGGTGGTATGGCTAACACTAACTACACTAATATTAGATGTAGTTTTTTCTCTGTTTGTGCACCCTATTAATCTCTTAATCTATCCTTTTTTTATATTATTCTTTGTTATTATTGTTTTATATTTGAATGGAGTTATAAATTAATACAAAGAAGATATATACGTGAGAGATACCCAAGGGTCTTGAAATTCATCTATTCGGAGTTCAGGTATACGGTCGGATATGTCGAGCTGAACCATTTGCTCTATTACATACCTCCTTAGATAAAAGATGCAAGACTTAAAAACGAATACGGGGAATGGAGGAATAACGTTTTGTAGCTGGGATGTTAAAGGTATTAACAAACCAATTAAGAGAGGTAAAGTATTAGCACATTTAAAAGCACTTAAAGTAGACGTGGCATTTATCCAAGAGACTCATCTAAAAAAGATGCAGAGCATAGATTAAAGGCTAAATGGATTGACAAAGCGTATCATTCTTCTTTTACACACAAATCTAGAGGTGTAGCAATATTAATCCGTAAGGGCACTTCATTTAAACGCACTTCAACTATAACTGATATAGTGATGGTAGATATTATTGTCAATAGGAGAATTATACACACAAAAAATGATTTTTGTCAATGTATATAGCCCAAATTTTGACAGCCCACTGTTTTTTAAGAAAATATTTAATACTATCCCAGAATTACCACAACACAACCTAATAATTGGAGGAGATTTAAATTGTACACTAGATCCTTATTTAGACAGATCCTCAAACAACGGAAAATTAAATCGCATTCCAATGATCTGATAAATGCATATACAGATACCAGTAATATTAAAGATGTTTGGAGAATGCAAAACACAGCTGGACGAGAATATTCATTTTACTCACCTGTGCATAAAACTTATTCAAGAATAGATTATTTTTTGGTAGATTTAGAACTTATCCCATTCACTTATAATTCAAAATATCATAATGTTATAAATTCAGATCACGCACCTTTAACTTTTATGATTAAAATAACTGGTAAAACGGAAAAACAGGGACAATGGAGATTTAACCCACAAATTTTAAAAGACAAAATATCTCAAGAATACATCACAAAACAGATTAAGATTTTCTTTGAAATAAATGATAAGCCAGAAATACCTTCGTCCCCATTATGGGAAACTTTTAAAGCGTATGTTCGGGGAATTATGATATCCTCTCAAGCATTTTATAATAAAGAGAATCGGAGGGAACAACAGGCATTGGAAAAGGAGATCAAACAATTAGACACAGAAAACCTGCTAACCCAACCATGATAAAACCTAATAAAATCTCTGCATTGAAATATAAATTAAATTAAATACAGTCAGACCAAGTTGTAAAACTCTACCAATATACTAAACAAATACAATTTGAATTCAGAGATAAACCACAAAAATTATTTGCTCGTCAATTACGAAAATTGGAGGGAGAAAAATTAATCCATAGGATTAAATCAGACAAAGGTGAATTACTAGTACAAACTAAAGATATAAATGAGAGATTTTTGCAATATTATAAAAATTTATATTCAGCCAAAACGACAGAAAATCGGACAGGAATAGAAACATTTTTTAAAAATTGTAATCTAAATGGACTGGATTTAGAAAATAGAGAATCACTAAACGCTGAAATAACTACTAAAGAAATCGAAGAATCTATTAGGTCATTAAAAAATGGTAAAACTCCAGGACCGGATGGTATTGGTTCGGAATTTTATAAAACATTCTATGATCTGATAGCACCACGTTTGAAGACACTTTATGAATATATTTATGCACAACAGAAATTACCAGAAACTCTAAATGAATCTATTATAACGCTCATACCTAAATTAGATAAAGATCTGGATGATCCAGGGTCGTATAGAGCCATAGCTCTTTTAAATACTGATCAAAAAATATTAACCAAAATACTAGCACAAAGACTAAATACAGTGATTAATAAAGTAATTCATTCAGATCAAACAGGATTTATACCAAAACAATACTCCTATATAACCTGAGACGATTATTCAATATTATATACATGAAAAGAAATATTAATAAAGATCTAGCAATTATTTCATTAGATGCAGAGAAAGCTTTTGATCAGGTTGAATGGTCTTATTTATTTTCGGTTATGGAAAATTTTCAGTTGGGAGAGAAGTTTATAACATGGGTTAAACTACTATATACTAATCCAACAGCTAGAATATTAACAAATCAAATGTTATCAACTAAATTTAATTTATCCAGAGGCTGTAGACAAGGTTGTCCTCTATCCCCACTACTGTTCGCACTGGCAATTGAACCATTAGCACAATCCGTGAGATTACATCCTGAAATATACGGGTTTGAAACCAAAGAAACTGAAAATAAAATATCTTTATACGCAGATGATGTATTGCTTTATATTACAAAGCCTGAAACTAGTATCTCTAACTTATTAGATTTAATAACTCAATTTGGCTTGTTTTCAGGATATAGAATTAATTGAAATAAAAGTGAACTTATGCCAATAATGGGAAATAACCCACATATACTACAACAATTTCCTTTTAAGATAGCAAATGAAAAAATCAAATATCTTGGAATTTTGTAACAAAAAGATATGATTCTTTATTTAAATCTAATTTCCCACCCCTACTGAATAAACTACTTAAGAATATCCTATATTGGAAAACATTACCTATTTCAATGCTGGGTAGAATTAATGCGATAAAAATGATTTTTCTTCCGCAATTATTATACCTGTTTCAACTGATCCCGATATATCTTCCTAAAACAATTTTTAAGAAAGTGGACTCTATAGTTACCAATTTTATTTGGGATTATAAGAGTCATAGGATAAATAAAAAACATGTATGTAAATCAAAAATAAATGGAGGTTTCGCACTGCCTAATTTTATGTTTTACTACTGGGCAGTTAATATTAAAAATATTAATTTTTGGTTGGAAGAATTAGATAAACAGCCAAATTGGTTAAAAATGGAAAAGGAAGATTTTTCACCTTTCGAAATTAGCTCGATTTTATTTGCCAATGCCAAAATACGTAAGAAAATTTATAGAGGAAATCCAATAATAGAAAGTGGGATACGTATCTGGAAACAATTAAAGAAAACATTAAAATTGGAAAGTATTGATAAAGGTTTTTTACAATGGAAGAACTATGGAATTAATAAGATGGGTGATCTCTACAGGGAAAGTCTCTTTCTTTCATTTCAGGAATTACAACAAAATTACGGATTACACTCAAAAGAGTACATTAGATATTTACAAATCAGAGATTATGTTAAATCAAACACACAGGATTTTAGAAATAGAAAGACAGAAATTTGAATGTCTAAATAAATATCCGAACACAGAAAAATTAATATCATATATTTATAATATTTTATTGGAAAATGATGTACCAATGTCGGAAATACATAGGCAAGTATGGGAAAACGAATTAGGTCAAATAATTAGTCTAGAAATATGGAATTAAAGTTTACAACATATACACCACTGCTCATTAAACGCCAGACACTCTTTGATATAATTTAAAGTTTTACATAGATTACACTTTTCAAAATCCAAATTAAACAGATTTTTTTCAAATGTTTCTGCTATATGTGATAAATGTCAGCATTTAGAAGCTAATCTAACGCATTCATTCACAAAATATTTGGATAGAAATTACTAACTTTTGGATAGAAAGTTTTAAGATAATCTCGAATGTAGTTAATACAAATCTGACTCCAGACTCAAAATTAATCATATTAGGAATATTAGAAACAGATCAACTACTAACAACACAGCAAACAATTTTTATCGATTATAGTTTAATAATTGGTAAAAAATTAATATTAAGATTTTGGAAAGGTCCTACATCCCCCACAATCAAAATGTGGATTACAGAAATGTCGGAGACACTTTCATCTGGAAAGATTAAGACTTGTCCTTTTGGACAAGCTAGATCAGTTCAGAGGAATATGGTCTCCATTTATTGAATATTTAAAGGGTCAAGGTGGTCCGGTTCGAGGGCCTGACTGAAACCTGAATGAAGGAATAGATGAAGAACTATATATAATAGACCACGCATATATCTCCAATGAAGTATAGCCTGCTTAATACTCCACTCATATTATTGATTTTCTACTTTTATTTTATTTCTCTTTATTATTTCTCTTTACTATCTTCTTTCTGTTATAAAATAATAAAAAGCATAGAAGTATAAATAAGAATGATTGTAAACTTTAAAAATATTAAGAATGTATGTGACGAATAATATGTTTCTTTTTATTTTATGTTATTCCTTCTTAATATGTATTTACTTACATTACTAATAAAAATATTTTACAAAAAAAAAAAAATAGCAAATGGCGGCCCCCACATCCACCTGTGCAATGAATTCCACAGATTCACCACCCTCTGTCTAAATAGATTCCTCCTCATCTTCATTCGCAAGGCAGGTTGTTTTATTCTGAGGCTGTGCCGATTGGTCCTCTACTCTACTGGTGGAAACGTCCACTCCATCGAGGCCTCATTATTCAGTCGGTTTCAATGAGATCCCCCCTCATCCAAACCCCAGTGAGTACAGGCCCAAAGTCTTTGAATTGCAAGTGCTTGCGATGTGGGAGGAAACCGTCGTTGCAGCGGCCTCTGCAGTCCGTCTGTCTCTTTTTTTGTTTTTTTGTCCCGTTGAGTGTATAGTTTGTAGTGTTTTTTTCCATTGTTTTTGACATTGTATGTGTGGGGGGTTGGGGGAAACTTTTTAATCTCTTCGCTGTACGGGGTCCCAACCTTTTCCCTGTCGGGCCTCCGTTGTTGTTGGGGCCTAGCACCGTGGAGCGGCCTCCAACCAGAATGACCTGGGGCTCCAATCGCGGACTCACCATCGTGGAGCTGACCGGCTTCAGAGCGTGGAGAGCTGTGGTGGCGCGCAGCTGCGACCCGACTACGGAGCTTCGGAGAGGCTCCAGCCGCAGGCCCAGTGGACGGTAACATAGGGAGCTCATGGGTCCCGCAACGGCAACTTCTCCCACCCGAATTGCGGGGTTGAAAACGGCCCGGAGCAGGGCCTTACATCGCCCGGCGCGGCTTTAACGGCCGCGGGACTTGCCATCGCCCGCCGGCGGCTTTGACATCGGGAGAGGAGTGGAGAGCAGGGGAGAGACGGGACTTTGCCTTCCATCACAGTGAGGAGGAGATTCACTGTGATGGATGTTTGTGTAGATTTTGTTGGTGTGCGTCTTGGTTCTTTTCTTGTTGCATGGCTGCAGAAACCAAATTTCGTTTGGACTTCATTTGAGGTTCAGATGACAATAAATGGTATTGTATTGTATACTCACGCAGTCATGCGGAGTACGTGCAAACTCCACACAGACAGAGCTCGAGGTCAGGATTGAACCTCTGCCACTGTCTGGCAGCAGCTCCGGCACCAGCTGCACCACTGTGACGCCTGCACTCTTGCTGGAATCTGTACCAGGTCTGAAGTGCTAAATGCACATCAGCCATCTACATGCAAGTGACTGCCTACGAACTTCAACTCCACTGAATTAAAATGGAACTAAATCACCAAACTATAACATGCAGCTGATGCTGCTATACATGTGTATTTAGCACCACCAACTGAACTTCAGAGCACCTCTTGCACAGAAGCATCATCTTAAAGTTTATCCTTCACTTTATAGACAGAGCTTCAAACACACATCAGAATGCAATCTGGATTACTGGGTATTAGCGACAAGGAGAGAGAGGATGGACAGACTTGGATTGTTTCCTCTGGAATGCAGGAGGTTGAAGGTAGACCAGCTAGAAGTATATAAAAATATGAGAGGATAGATTGGGTAGACAGTCAGAACCTTTTTTCCCTAGGGTAGAAATGTCAAAGACTAGAGGGCATAGATTTAAGGTGAGATCGGAAAAGTTTAAAGGAAACTAGATGACCCGGGGACCCCGTTGTGATGAGAGTCAAGTACACACGGAAGTATTAGATCAAAATGGCGATCTGAAAACAGCGCTCTGACCCGGCAACCCTCTCCCAACTGCGCACGCGCGGATACTGGGTACATTTTGTTTACACAGAGGGTGGTGGGTGCCTGGAACACACTGCCAGGGGTGGTGGTGGGGGCAGATACGACAGTTACACTTAGGAGGCTTTAGATAGGCACATGGAAGTGCAGGGAATGGAGAGATATGGATCATGCACTGGCAGAGGGGATTAGTTTAAATTGGCATCATGTTCGGCACAGATATTATGGGCTGAAGTTCCTGTGCTGTGTTGTTCTACATTCTATCTGCAGATGTACTAACCTAGCCAATCTCTGACGTTCCAGAGAAAAATAATATTTTTGCAGAGGTCTTAAAACTGAATTTTCAAGGTAACAAATAAAAATGGCATCTGGTGTAAGGTGCAGAGCCTCTTATTTCACTTGGGTAGTTTACAACCCAAAAATATGAACATTGAATCCTCCAATGTTAAATCGCAGCCTAACTCCCCCTTCCCTCGCTCTTTCCTGCGGCCTAACAACCTCCTCCCTTCCCACCCCCCCACCCCTCTCTCTGGTGCTCACATTATCCCTCCCCCCCCCCCCCCCCCCCCCCCCCCCACAGTCCCCTTCCATCTAATTCCTTCCCTCTGTCACAACCCGAAACATTGTCCATTCCCATCACAGTGGCTGCCTGACCTGCTGAGTTCCTCCAGCACTTTGTGTTTTGTAAGGAAATGGTTTTCTCTGCCACCCATTTCCCTTGCTGTTTCTTCTCTGCATTGTGACTTTACTGGTTTTGTTCCAACTTTCAGCGACTTTAATTAGGTGTAACCGAGACTAAATTGTATCAAAGCAATCTGGTTAAATAATACGTTATGTAAAGGGACTGGAAATAGATGGTGGGTTAAATCTGGACCACACACAGCAAGATGATGTAATTTCTATACCGCCCTGTTAGTCTGTTGTGTGCAGCCAGTGAGCCGGGAGCCTCCTCAGCAGCTGAGGTAGGGGAGATAAAATAAGAATGCTGTGTTTCTCTACCAAAGCATTACATTTGATTAGTTCAAAGAACTGAAGGGTTCCTTCTGCCTAGGACGATAGAGATCCTCCACACTTACAGCAATTCAGGAGTTTCTGTGAGGCAATGACTCAGGCAGGCATGGTGTGTTTGTACATGGACAGCTCAATCTCCATCTTCGTGCTTGGAGGCAAGAGTCCCGAGTGTTTAAGGATCACGTGCACCAACTCCAGCACAATGAAATTCTTATTTGCAGCAGCATCGAGAGGGCCCGTGGGCACAATACACCGAGATACTATGGATGGAGTGGAAGAGAAAGTGGGATAACATAGAACTAGTGTAAAAGGGTGATCGGTGCTTGGCATAGAATCAGTGGGTGAAGGGCCTGTTTCCATGCTGTATTTTTCAATCGACCATTCAATCGATCATTCAATCAAACGATCAATCATCCAATCAATCAATATAATTAACAAAAAAAAACAATAAATTGATAACCCTATTACTAAATTGCAAATAAAAAGGTTTTTGGTGCATTGATGGTTTAGGGAAGAAGCTGCTCCTGGTCACCCGTCCATACTGGTTCTGTATTATCCCATTTTCATATTCACTCCCAACACACCAGGGGCAATTTACAGAGGCCAATATTCGTAAAATTATCTGGCTTCTTTAATCGCTTCTATTGGTCTAGTCTCTGGGGTAGAGAATTCCAGAGGTTCTGGAGAAGAGAGTATTTCCTCACACTCCGTGCTTGTGGCGTGCAGGAGGTGCGAATGCTCTAAGGTGTGAGGTGAGATAAGCAGTTCCCGTGGCCATAGTGTGGATATGGTCTGCCGTGCTGGTGCCTCCTGGGATGTGGATGGTGGGAGACACAACATGTCAGGGTAGGGGGTGGGGATCTCTTGCAGGAGCTGAGTAATGCCTGCCACATCTCCAACAGCACAGTAGCGCTTGGAGCATCGGAGCGTTCGATCCCGACTACGGGTGCTTTATATACGGAGTTTGTAAGTTCTCCCTGTGACCTGCGTGGGTTTTCTCTGAGATCTTTGGTTTACTCCCACACTATAAAGACGTACAGGTTTGTAGGTTAATTGACTTGGTTAATATAAACATTGTCCCTAGTGTGAGTCGGATAGTGTCAACATGTGGGTGCTGCTGCCCGGCGCGGACCCGGTGGGCCGAAGGGCCTGTTTCCATGCTGTATCGACAAAGTACATAAACAGGCCCACTGGCTTAACATGTCCAATGCCTGCATGTGACATGTGCTTAAACCTATCTCCTCTGCCTGCATGTGATCCTTACACCCCCATTCCCTGCATATCTATGTGCCTATTTAAAAGTAGCAATGTTACAAAACTTACCTTCAGCGGCGCTGCAGTTCTGCCACTGGCCGTGTGTGCGACTTTGGGGCCTTTGAGGGGGGGGGGGGGGGTGGGATTAAAATCCAGTTTTTTACCGCCTGTCCGAGGCGGATATCCTTGGGCTGCTAGCTGCTGCAGAAAAATCGTTCCGACTTCCATTCCCAATTTTTTTTTTTTTTAATCACGAGACAATTTCATAATTGTATTAAAATAAAAAGTGACTTCTAATGCCGCCAACGCCTACAATGTGACAGATCTCACGTACGGGAGAAAACACGGTGTAAGTAGTTTATTTTACATATAAACCTGCTTCTTGGGATGGCTTTAATCAATCCTCTATAAGCGAAAATGTGATTTGGGCCCCATACGGCCCCATACGTGTTTTTCCTGCCGATATGGGGTCCAAATTCACCGCAAATGCAACGTTCCAATCGATCACGTTCCAGAAGCAAGATTATTAAAATGCCCTTTTTTTTTAGATAAGCCATCTAAATTGTCTACATTTTGTGTTTATTCTCTCTCTTTCCATGATCATTATTTTTAAATTAAATTTTCACAACAGTTTGAGTCACATGTATTGTGCAAAAAATTTGATTTGATTATATTTTGGGAGGATGTTTCTAGATTAATTTGTGGGAATTAAACATTAAATTCCTTCCATCTGGGATATAAATTCATGACAATGAGATTTAAAAATCATGTTATATTGTGAATTCTTGTGTGAATGGGATTAGTTTGTTATTTGGATACTTAGGCTATTTAAAAAAATATACCCTTTTCTTAAGAAATGGAATCGACAGGACATTGTTAATGGGAAAGTAGTGGGCAGAAAGGCATGTCATGTGTGGTTTGAAGAGCATAAACTTGTAGTTTACAATGCCTAAATTGAAAAATTGAGGAAAAACAAGGTGTACAGAGTTGCTTATTGGTTACAATCTGAGGAGTATGATGATGCTACTGATTATGGTATGCCAATGAACCAGCTAGCAACTGATCTCCATAAAGACTTGGTCTATTGCTAGAAATTGTAATTTATTTACCTATCCATTACGGATTTACAGCATATAATACAATAATATTAAAGTTCTGATCTTGAGAATATCACATTTTTGAATTTTCAAGGCAGTCTGGGGGTTTATTACTATTTCCATCACAACGGTCAATTTTGTAATTAACTACAATTAGGTAATTAACTAATTATATGCTTTAATTTCAGGTCATCCAAGTAAGATGTTTTATATTTGTTTCAGAATGCTTCAATCTATAATAACTGAAAATTTCATTCAGTTCTCTTGATTTTTAAGAAAGTTATGGGCTTTTGACTGTCCTCGATCACAGCTTTTGTGTGAAGTCAATGCAAAAGCAATAGGGAACAAGATGCTAATTTCCGAGTATGAAAATGGCCATAACTTTTTTAATACTGAAGATATGAAAGTGAATTAGGTGTCAAATTAAACTTCTTTTTATGCTTTATCTGATGGGATAAATTGCAAACTTGATTTTTAAAATCTCAAAATTTTGTAACATTGCTATTAAAAGCCTCCTAAATACCACTAACGTATCTGTTGTCACCACCACCCCTGCAAGGGTGCTCCAGGCACCCAGCACTCTCTGTAAAAAAAGTGTTCTTGGTGCCCTTTACACTTTGCCCCTCTCACTTTAAAGCCATGCCCTCTAGTCCTTTGACATTTCCACCTGTGGTAAAGGTGCTGACTATCTACCCTATCTATGGCTCTCACTTCTATCAGGTCTCCCTTCAACCTCCATCGATCCAGAGAAAACAATTCGACTTTGTCCAATCTCTCCTTGTACCTAATGCTCTTAATTATTAGGTGACGGCTAGATAAGGAAGCGCTCCTCCCTCAAACCCGTCTCTGCCACTTCACTGGGACCTGGTGTAATGAGCCGGCATAATAATAAGGTCGACACAAAATGCTGGAGAAACCCAGCAGGTCAGGCAGCATCTCTGGAGACGAGGAATTGGCGATGTTTCAGACTGACGCCAGGGGAGGGGATAGCACAAAGACAGAATGTAGTCGGAGACAGTGGGAGAACTGGGAAGGGGAGGTGGAATAAAGAGAGAGAGCAAGGGCTACATGAAGTTAGAGAAGTCAATGTTCATGCTGCCTTGGTGTAAACTACCCAACAAAATAATAATTAGGCAGGTTGTGGGCAGTTAAGAAACATCGCAATTTGGAAACCTCTAAATAACCTGGAAACTGACTTGCCAGCAAAATAACATCATTTTGTTTCACAACACATGGAGAATGAAACTTGGCCCTAATTACACCAATCGCCCGTAATTATGCACGGGAATGTAAAGCCAATTCCTGTTTTAGAAAGGCAGTCAGACTGTCTGCCCTGCGGCACCACTGTGACCGGGCCGGGTCGGGCAGCAGCTCTAAGGGGGTGGGTGCCTGTGCACAGTGTGCCGTGCCTGCGGGGTGCAGAGGGCAAGGAGTGTGGCTGCTCTGTGTTTGAGGCCTGGCCAAGGGAGGAGAATCAGGGCAGCACTGCATTGAAAGAATGACAACCCTATCTGATCAAGTGACATCAGGGCAGAGGATGGACAGCATGGGATGTGTTGCAGATGCAGTGGATGGGAGCTGGGGAAAGCCTTTGTGATCCAGGCTGACCACATCTGTTGGTCACGATGGATCACAATGAGCTGAGGGGACCCGAGGGACTTGAAGAATTTCATTGTTCCGTTTTGGGAAACATGACTATGACACATTCTTGGCTTGACTCTCGACTCTTGAACCGGGGGAGAGTTGACGAGTTAGAGCATCAAGCACCTGGCTGGCCAGGTTGCAGCAGAATAGCTGAGAGAAAACCCACACAGGTCACGGGAAGAACGTACAAACTCAGTACAAACAGCACCCCTAGTCAGGATCAAACCCAGTTCTCCGTAAGGCAGCCACTCTCCCGCTCTTGCCGCCCTTAACATTCCGACATCTGAACTGATTAACAGGACCCTGCAGAATTATTCTCACTTTTCCACATCCTGTAACCTCCTCTGCCGTCTAACATTCGCGATGGACATTTGAGGGCTCTGCCTTTCCTCTGGATTCAGTCTGTGAAATTTAGAGAAGGGTATGTATGCCCTGTATCTCTGTGCCCTGAACCCTGCCAGGCAGTTCATGATGGACCTCATCCGTCCCTACACGAGCAAAGTCGTCAACACAGCGGGCAGTCGTCTCCTGGTTATAAATCCAGCTCAGCTGCCGTGGAGCAAGGTGCCTCCAGATAGCTCCAATAATGAGCAAGGTCATTGCGCCTTGTTTGGGTGTCACCACATACCTCAGGCTGGGCGCCGTTCCCAGGGAATAAAACCAGGCCAGGGAGACCCAGTGTCACGGCTGGTTTGGTCAAAGTTATGCCTCAGTCGTTCAGGTTACGATGGGAATCGTCAGCCACAGGCTTCCACAATGCAGACAGTGCTGGCATCTAGAGCAGAGCACAAAAGTGCTGGAGGAACTCAGTGGGTCAGGCAGCATCTGTGGAGGGAATGGACAGGTGATATTTTGACTCGGGACACCTCACCCTTATCTGAATCCCATTTGACTTGAGCCCGCTTGCTCAGCTGATCAAGAAGCTACTGTAATTCTTGCTAACCATCTTCACCATCTGTGACAACATCCATTTAATGTTAAAGAAGGAACTGCAGATGCTGGAAAATCGAGGGTACACAAAATGCTGGAGAAACTCAGCGGGTGCAGCAGCATCTAAGGAGCGAAGGAGATAGGCAACGTTTCGGGCTGAAACCCTTCTTCAGACTGATGGGAGGTGGGGGGGAGGTGGGGGGGTAAGAAAGGAAAAAGGAGGAGGAGCCCGAGGGCTGAGGGAGAGGTAGGAAAGGGAGGAGAGGTAGGAAAGGGAGGAGACAGCCAGGGTTAACAGAATTGTGAGAATTCAATGTTCATGCCAAGAGGATGCCCAAGCGGAATATGAGGTGCTGTTCCTCCAACTTGCGGTGTTGCTCACTCTGGCCGTGGAGGAGGCCCAGGACAGAGAGGCGGATATGGAATGGGAGGAGGAGTTGAAGTGCTGAGCCACCGGGAGGTCGGGTTGGTTAATGCGGACCGAGCGGAGGTGTTCAGCGAAACGATCGCCAAGCCTCCGCTTGGTCTTACCGATATAGATCAGTTGGCATCTAGAGCAGCGGATGCAGTAGATGAGGTTGGATGAGGTGCAGGTGAACCTCTGTCAGACCTGGAAGGACTGCTTGGGTCCTTGAATGGAGTGGAGGGGGGAGGTAAAGAGACAAGTGTAGCATCTCTTGCGGTTGCAAGGGAAAGTGCCCGGGGAAGGGGTGGAGCGGGAGGGAAGGGAAGAATTGACAAGGGAGTTGCGGAGGGAGCGGTCTTTGCGGAAGCCAGACATGGGGGGGATATGGGAAGATGTAGCGAATGGTGGGGTCACGTTGGAGGTGGCGAAACTGGCGGAGGACTATGTGTTGTATGTGCCGGCTGGTGGGGTGAAAGGTGAGGACCAGAGGGACTCTGCCCTTGTTGCGAGTGGGGGGATGGGGAGAGAGGGCAGTGTTACGGGGTATGGAGGAGACCCTGGTGCGAGCCTCATCTATAGTGGGGGAGGGGAATCCCCGTTCTCTGAAGAATGAGGACATTTGTGATGCCCTGGTGTGGAACACCTCATCCTGGGAGCAGATGCGGCGTAGACGGAGGAGTTGGGAATAGGGGATGGAGTCCTTACAGGAAGCAGGGTGGGAGGAAGAGTAGTCCAGGTAGCCATGGGAGTCAGTGGGTTTATAGTGGATGTCGGTCAGGAGTGTATCACCTGCAATAGAGATGGTGAGGTCAAGGAATGGTAGGGAAGTGTCGGAAATGGTCCAGGTGTATTTGAGAGCCGGATGGAAGTTGGTGGTGAAATGGATGAAGTCAGTCAGTTGTGTGTGGGCGCAGGAGGTGACACCAAAGCAGTTGTCGATGTAACGGAGGTAGAGGTCGGGGATGGGGCCCTGGTACGCCGTGAACAAGGATTGTTCGACGTACCCAACAAAGAGGCAAGCGTAGCTGGGGCCCATGCGTGTGCCCATAGCTACGCCTTGTGTTTGGAGGAAATGGGAGGAGTCAAAAGAAAAGTTATTGAGGGTAAGGACCAACTCTGCTAGGCGGAGGAGGGTGTCAGTGGATGGGTATGGGTTGCTCCTCTGGTCGAGGAAGAACCGGAGGGCTTTGAGACCGTCCTGGTGGGGGATGGAGGTGTAGAGTGACTGGACGTCCATGGTGAAGATGAGAGGATGGGGGCCTGGAGAATGGAATGCACGGAGCCGACGGAGAGTGTCTGAGGTGTCTTGAACATAAGGTGGGGAGGGATTTAACAAAGGGGGATAGGATGGAGTCAAGGTATGTGGAAATGTGTCCGGTGGGGCACGAACAGGCAGAGACAATGGGTCTGCCAGGGCAGTCGGGTTTGTGAATTTTGGGGAGAAGGTAAAATCGGGCCGTGCGGGGCTGGGAAACGATGAGGTCGGAGGCTCGGGGGGGTAGGGAGCCGGAGCTGATGAAGTCTGTTATGGTGCTCGAGATGGTGGCCTGGTGTTCGTCAGTGGGGTCATGGTCCAGGGGTAAGTAGGAGGAGGTGTCCGAGAGTTGGCGCGCGGCCTCCGCTTTGTAGAGATCAACGCGCCAGACTACCACGGCACCTCCCTTGTCGGCGGGTTTGATAACCCAGTCTGGGTTGTTACGGAGTGAGTCTATGGCTGTACGTTCTGGGGGGGGGGGGGGGAGAGCTTGGAGTGAGACAGGGGAGTGGAGAAGTTGAGGCGGTTGATGTCGCGACGGCAGTTTCTAGTCTTTAGGCAAGTTCTAAAGCCGGAGGGCCACGAGGTGGGGTAGCTTGGTCCATCCTCCACATTCATTTGGGCCGTGCCTAATCTATTCACATTTGATCATTTGCTGAATAAAACGGGCAAGGCCCAGTGACTTTGAGGAGGATTGCCTCCATGCAGCCTCAAGCCCAACGTAGTGAGTTGGTAAAGGCATTATTTTTATGGGGATAAAATGGAAATAAACAGGATTAAAATGTTGATAAAGATACAAACATCAGCAGAAAATACTTAAATCAGGGAACAACTGAATGTAGGAGCAAGGGCCGCACAGTGGCACAACTGGTAGAGTCGCTGCCCTCACAGTGCCTGAGACCCAGGTTCGATCCTGACCTCGGATATTGCTGCCTTTGTGGAGTTTGCACATCCTCTCTGCGACCGCGTGGGTTTCCTCCGGATGCCCCGTTTTCCTCCCGCATCCCAAAAGGTTCTCAGGTTTGTAGATTAATTGGCCTCCCGTAAATTGTCCCTAGTGTGTAGGGAGTGGATGAGAAAATGGAAAACGTGGATCTAGTGTGAACGGGCGATCGACGGTCGGTGGAAGGGCCTGCATTTTGAAAACTGACACTAAATATCACAAAAGGCATGAATAAATTGGTGAATAACTAATGTGGACGACTGGCAAAAATGTAAACTAATGAGGAAAAGCAAATACTAAATATATAGAGACATTTTATGGAGACACCAGAAAGACATCAAAACACATTTAGGAAAGCAAGATGGAACTCACAGTTAACGCAAATAGTCAGCCATGACACACGACTAACAAAAGGAAAATGGTGATGTGGATAGGATCAGTGTGGATTTAATGCTAAACTCGGAGGTAATAACAGGAGAGTGGCAGAAATAATAAATCACCTCCTTGCCTGTGCTTACTGGGAAACTAATGCAGTGAGACCAAGATTCGAAACAAGTGATCAAGAATAATAAAATTGATGGAATAATTAGAGTAGAGTGGATGAGCAGCTGGAAAAGTATGCACTTAAACTCAAAAGAGATTAAAGAGGTTGCTGAGGCAGTATTTGGTGAACTTTTATGTTTTGCATATATAAAAGTTAATTAGAAAGCCTGTTTCGTATAAATGACTTGGATGTAAATGTAGATGGGTTGGTGAGTGAGATTGCTGACGGCATCAGTATTGGAGGAGCTGCAGACAGCGAGGAACGCTGCCTGAAGGTACAGCGGGATGTAGATCGGCTGCAGAAATGGGCGGAGAAATGGCAGATTCATGTCATGATGCAGCTCTAGAAGCATTTGGTTAGGCCGCGCAGTTGTGGTCATCCCATTGCAGGAAGGATGAGGGAGCTCTGGAGAGGGTGCAGAGGAAGTTTACCAGAATGTTGCCTGGATTCGAGGATTTCAACTACTAGGAGAGGTTGGGTACATTCAAACTGTTTTCCCCGGAACGCGGAATGTTGCGGGAGACTTGATGGAAGTTTATCAAATTTAGTCATTTAGTTTAGAGATACTGAGCGGAAACAGGCCCTTCGGCCCACCGAGTCCGCACCGACCCCCACACACTAACACAAACCTGCACAGCAGGGGCAATTTACAATGTTACCAAAGCCAATTAATCTATAAACATGTGCGCCTTTGGAGTGTGGGAGGAAACCCACGCGGGTCACGGGGAGAACGTGCAAACTCCGTACAGACAGCGGCCGTAGTCAGCATTGATCCCAGGTCCCTGGCTCTGTGACGCCCGGAAGGATCAATTATTAACGTATCAATGTAAAAATTATGAGAGGGCATGAAAAAGGTGGAAATGTCCAACACCACGGCCGTGAGGTGAGAAACAGGAAGTTTCATGAAGATGTGCGGGGTGTGTTTTTTACACGGAGTGCGGAGGTTTGAGGGGAGCACATTGACAAGGGTGCTGGTGGAGGCAGATACGAGAGTGGCGTTTAAGAGGCTTTTATAGGCACATGGAAGTGCTGGAAATAGAGGAATATGGATCATGTACAGGCAGATGAGAGCATTGACGGCTCAAAGATTGTGGGCCAAAGGGCCCATATCTGCGCTGTATTGTTCTATGTTCTATCTTCTGTGTCAAGTAAGCCAAAATAATTGCCTTGTTTGGGTACAACATGGAAGGATCATTTTGGTCCATCGGGTCTATGCTGGCCCACAGGGCAATCCCATTCCCCTCTATTTTGTCTCTGTTACCTCGTCTCCCACTTTCCCATCAACTCTCCCTGGATTCCATCCCTCATTCAGGGGCATCTCACGATCCTCAATCAACTTGACCCGTCTTTGGTATTGGTATTAGTTTATTATTGTCACACGTACCAAGATACAGCGAAACGCAGAGTTTACGTGCTGCGGGAGGAAGCCGGAGCGTGTGGGGCCTATGTGGTCACAGGGAGAACGAGACAGCACCCGAGGTCAGGATCGAACCGGGGTCTCTGGAGCTGTGAGGCAACAGAACTAACTGCTGAGCCACTGGGCTTGATGAATAGGATAAAGCTGAGGGGGAAGTGGTGGCTCAGGGACAGGCACAACACGGGCAGGGCAAGTGATGGGGTGGGATCAAAATCACACACTAGTTACTTGCTGGGAGGTTTTTATGAATGTCCCACCCCATGTTCCCACTAAAACATATGGCATGTACACCAGTGTGGAATTAAGTGACTTAGTTCTTTATTCTCCATGGCAAGAGGCAGTCATAAAACATTACATAGAAACATAGAAAATAGGTGCAGGTGGAGGCCATTCGGAGCCAGCACCGCCATTCATTGTGATCATGGCTGATCGTCCCCAATCAATAACCCGTGCCTGCCTTCGCCCCATATCCCTTGACTCCACTAGCCCCTAGAGCTCTATCTAACTCTCTCTTAAATCCATCCAGTGATTTGGCCTCCACTGCCCTCTGTGGCAGGGAATTCCACAAATTCACAACTCTCTGGGTGAAAATGTTTTTTTCTCACCTCAGTCTTAAATGGCCCTTTATTCTAAGACTGTGGCCCCTGGTTCTGGACGCGCCCAACATTGGGAACATTTTTCCTGCATCTAGCTTGTCCAGTCCTTTCATAATTGTATATGTTACATGCTCTACCCTTCACCCCAAACCTACTGCTGCTCCCAGATCTTTGTGTTTTACCATCAGCTCTGTAGACACCTTCTGTGAGAGGTTATTAGAACAGTGACATGTTAGATCCTCGGCAATAAGGTGTCGTGTGTGATGCCGCTATGTGACTGTTGTTCACGACCAGCTACAAATAAAATGGGCTGCATTGATCCGGGTCCCTGCTCTAAATGTAAATACAACTGTACAACCAGCCAGACGCATCAATGATTTGTGAAGAGAGCTTTGGGACATACAACTTTGCCGCTGTCCTTCATTTTTTAGTTTAGTTTAGTTTCGAGATACAGCGCGGAAACAGGCCCTTCGGCCCACCGGGTCCGCGCCGACCAGCGATCCCCGCACGTTAACACTATCCGACACCCACCAGGGACAATTTTTACATTTACTGAACCAATTAACCTACAAACCTGTACGTC
Organism: Okamejei kenojei; assembly: GCA_035221665.1. Lineage (NCBI taxonomy): Eukaryota > Metazoa > Chordata > Chondrichthyes > Rajiformes > Rajidae > Okamejei > Okamejei kenojei. The sequence goes on from CM069157.1 coordinate 28,928,555, forward strand.
TTTGGAGTGTGGGAGGAAACCGAAGATCTCGGAGAAAACCCACGCAGGTCACGTGGAGAACGTGCAAACTCCGTACAGAGAGCACCCGTAGCCGGGATCGAACCCGGGTCAACGGCGCTGCATTCGCTGTAAGGCGGCAACTCTACCGCTGCGCCACCATGACCGCCCGAGCACAACACACCATGTAGCTCCATATCAGGCAATCCAAGGGCAAGATATACATACCCAATGCTGAGAATGCCTCCATTATATGCATGGTATGTAGAATACAGTGTGATGGGCCCACCACACTGTACATCAAACTGATGGGAGAGGAAGGTTTACTGTGTGTAGTTAATCTCTGCACAAGATGTCCAACACTAGAGGGCATAGCAATAAGGTCAGAGAGGGAAAGTTTAATGGAGATATGCGAGGGCAGGATTTTTCTACAGAGTGATGGGGGCCTGGAATGCCCTGTCAGGGGTGGTGCTGGGGGCAGATACGATCGTGGTGTATAAGAGTGTATAACAGGCGCATGATAGGACAGGGACTGGAGGGATATGACTCGTGTACAGGCAGACGAGACCAGTTTAGCGGGCCATTGTGTTTGGCACAAACGTTGTGGGTGGAAGGGCCTGTTCCTGTACTGTTCTATGTTATATATATTTGATGGGTTATAAAGGGCCTGTCCTACTTTCACAACCTTTTTTACTCCTGGACATTTTTCATCAGGCTAGAAAAAACGCCCCGACCTACTTGATGCCACGAGTGCCTACGACTAGCATCGCGACCTCCTACGACCTCGTGACGACCATGCTGCGAGTATGAGTCAAGGGCAAACTCGGCAGAGGTTGTGAATTAGGTCGTGAAAGTGGGACAGGCCCTTAATGTAGCTTCAGTCTGTAGCCCTGAGATTACAGTTAATAGATTCAAGTCCCTCTGTATTTGCACACAATTATCTAACGCAAGCCATCACTGGAGCACTGGGGTGTATTCTCCTGTTGAAGATAAACCAAGTCTCTCTCTCGTAGTCAGTTCCCAAAGGCACATTAAGGATTCCTCCCTGTTCTTTCTAAGGAGCACAGGGGAGTTACAGTATCTGTGGTGTCCTGCACCATATTGCTCATTTAACAATTTATCTCATCATTTTGTAATTGGTACTCCTTGCTTTGTGGGCTGTTTTGGACATTACACCATTTCACATGTAGAGTCTCAGAGTTACACAGGCCATTCAGCCCACCATGTCTGTGCTGACCCTAGCATTGATTTACACCATTTTATACTCCCAACCTCCTGATCATTGCCCCCCAGATTCTAGCACTCACGTACACAGCAGTGGTCATTTACTCAACCGGCAGCTTTGTAATTGTATCTACCTATTCCTTTACTCCAGAGATGCCGTCTGACCTGCAGAGTTACTCCAGCATTTTAGAAACATAGAAAATAGGTGCAGGAGTAGGCCATTCGGCCCTTCGAGCTTGCACCGCCATTCAATATCATCATGGCTGATCATCCAACTCAGTATCCCGTACCTGCCTTCTCTCCATACCCCATGATCCCTTTAGCCACAAGGGCCACATCTAACTCCCTCTTAAATATAGCCAATGAACTGGCCTCAACTACCTTCTGTGGCAGAAAATTCCAGAGACTCACCACTTTCTGTGTGAAAAATGTTTTTCTCATTTCGGTCCTAAAAGACTTCCCCCTTATTCTTAAACTGTGATCCCTTGTTCTGACCTTCCCCAACATCGGGAACAATTTTCCTGCATCTAGCCTGTCCAACCCCTTAAGAATTTTGTAAGTTTCTATAAGATCCCCCCTCAATCTTCTAAATTTTAGCGAGTACAAGCCGAGTCTATCCAGTCTTTCTTCATATGAAAGTCCTGACATCCCAGGAATCAGTCTGGTGAACCTTCTCTGTACTCCCTCTATGGCAAGAATGTCTTTCCTCAGATTTGGAGACCAAAACTGTACGCAATACTCCAGGTGTGGTCTCACCAAGACCCTGTACAACTGCAGTAGAACCTCCCTGCTCCTATACTCAAATCTTTTTGCTATGAATGTTAACATACCATTTGCTTTCTTTACTGCCTGCTGCACCTGCATGCCTAGTTTCACTGACTGGTGTACCATGACACCCAGGTCTCGTTGCATCTCCCCTTTTCCTAATCGGCCACCATTCAGATAATAGTCTACCCTCCTGTTTTTGCCACCAAAATGGATAACCTCACATTTATCCACATTATACTGCATCTGCCATGCATTTGTCCACTCACCCAACCTATCCAAGTCACCTTGCAGCCTCCTAGCATCCTCCTCACAGCTAACACTGCCCCCCAGCTTCGTGTCATCCGCAAACTTGGAGATGTTGCATTCAATTCCCTCGTCCAAATCATTAACATATATTGTAAATAGCTGGGGTCCCAGCACTGAGCCTTGCGGTACCCCACTAGTCATTTGTGTCTATCTTCGTGTAAACCAGCATCTGCAGTTCCTTCCTACACATAGAACAGTGCCACACAGGAAGAGGCCCTTCAGCCCACAATGTCGGTGCCGAACATTATGCTAAGTTAAACCAATCTCCTCTGTCTGTACATGATCTGTGGAAGTCTGTGGAATTCCCTGCCTGAGAGGGCGGTGGAGGCCGGTTCTCTGGATACTTTCAAGAGAGAGCTAGATAGGGCTCTTAAAGATAGCGGAGTCGGGAGATACGGGGAGAAGGCAGGAACGGGGTACTGATTGGGGATGATCGGCCATGATCACATTGAATGGCGGTGCTGGATCGAAGGGCCGAATGGCCTACTCCTGCACCTATTGTCTATCCACATCCCTCCATTCCCTGCATGTCCATGTGCCTGTCCAAAAGCCTCTTAAACGCCACTATCACATCTGCCTCCACCCCCACCCCTGGCAGCACGTTCCAGGCCCCCATCTGTGTAAAATAAATACACATGTGCCCCCCACATATCTGTTTTAAACTTTGCCCCTCCCAGCTGAAGGCTGTGCCCCCTGGCCTTGGGCTGCCCATCCTGATGTAACACTCAAACAGTGCAGCTTGATACACTTTAGAAGTGTGAGGCATGGCCCACGAGAGCGTGCTTTAGTGGGGTGACACTGGGCCCATTCTTGTGGTCACAGAGCGGGGAGAGCAGCATTGGCCGTGTGCGGTGAAGCGTGAGGGCCCTGTGTGCGGTGACGCGCAGAGCAGCGGCGGGCTGGTGGGTGGTGAGGGGCGCCGTTCCCAGCCTCCGATTGTTACGCTAATGAACAGCGGTATTTGCATTCGTCTTTGAAAAGCCTCTGCGGGCAGGTCCTGAAAACTGTGTCGAGGGGTGAGGGAGGCAGCTGAGCTGGAGGAAGGGCGTTCATAATGCAGAATGCAACGAGGTGTTTATCAGCCTTCGATGTTATACCTGTGCACTATATGTTGTGCCCATAGATGCTGCCTCACCTGCTGAGTTTCTCCAGCATGTTTGATTGTAATCATGTCCAGTCTATTTTTTGACTGGATAGCACGCAAACCAAAAGCGTTTCACTTTACCTCAGTACTCTTTAGACTTTAGAGATACAACTTGGAAACAGGTCCATCGGACCACCAAGTCCTCGCCGATCAGTGATCACCCCGTGCACTAACACTATCCTGCACACTCGGCAGCACAGTGGTAGGGCTGCTGTCTTACAGCTCCAGAGTCCCGGGTTCGATCCTGACCACGGATGCTTGTCAGTACGGAGTTCGTACGTGACCTGTCTGGTTTTCTCCAGGATCTCTGCTTTCCTCCCGCAACCTGAAGACATACATGTTTGCAGATTAATTGGCTTGGTATAAATTTTAATTGCCCCTGGTGTGTGTAGAATAGTGTTAATGTGAGGGGACCGCTGGTCAGCGCAGACTTGGCGGGCCGAAGGGCCTATTTCCGCGCTGTATCTCTGGTTAAACTAAGGACAATTTACAATTTTACTGAAGCCAGTTAACCTACAAAACCGCGTGTCTTTGGAGCGTGGGAGGAAACCGGAGCACCCGGAGAAAACCCACCCTGTCACGGGGAGAACGTTCAAACTCCGTACAGACAGCACCCGCAGTCAGGATCGAACCCGGGTCGGAGGCGCTGTAAGTTAGCAACGCTGCCGCTGCGTCGCTCTGCCGCCCAAACTGGCAGCGACAATAATAAACAGTAGATGTGGGGTGAAGCAGCTAAAGCCAGTGACTGCCCGCCCGCCCGCCCGGGGGAACAAGGCTGTGTCCGTTCCCCTGGTGAAACACTTCCACTGTGACACAGGGACAGCAGCTGCTGCTCTGCATATTCATCGCTGATCCAGGCATTGTTCTGCTGTTGAGACCGCATTGACAACACGTCTCACACAGGGAGCCCGCTGCCGAGGATTGTCAGCAGAAGAATGTGCTCCCTTAGCCGAGGCCACCCAAACAAAATCAGTGGCCATATCCCTTTGCAAACAGGCTGCGAGGGGAGGTGCGTGTAAATGTGAAGTGGAACTGGGTCCAGCTGACGGAATAAGGAGCCAACGGCCTTGCATCCTCTCCATGCTGCATCGCGCAGACCCATCCTGAGGGAGCGTGCATTTACTTAGAACCGCTCACAGCCATGGGATGTCCCAAGGACTTCTCAGTCCCTGCAGTGCAGCTTGCATTGTGGTGTAGGACATAGCGGCAACTTGTGTAGGAAGGAACTGCAGATGCTGGTTAGACTCAAAATGCTGGAGTAACTCAGGCAGCATCTCTGGAGCGAAGGAATGGGTCACATTTCAGGTCGAGACCCTTCTTCAGACTGAGAGTCAGGGGAGACGAAGAAATAGAGATATGGAAGAGTAAGGTGTGAAAATGAGAGATCAAAGGAGACAATGGTCAAGGAACATGTAGAATGCATCGTAGTTAGCTGAGGGGAAGGTGAGAACTGTCTGTAAAATTTAATCAGGAGGTCAGTGAAACTGGTCAGAGATCTAGGATGGGGGAGGGATGGAGAGAGAGGGTTGCTTGAAGTTAGAGAAGTCAATGTTCATGCTGCTGGGTTGTAAGCTGCCCAACCGAATTATGAGGTGCTGTTCCTCCAATTTGTGTTAGACCTCACGCTGACAGTGGAAGAGGCCCAGGGCAGAAAGGTCAGAGTGGGAATGGGAGATCACATAGGCTTAGGCAGACTGAGCGGAGGTGTCCAGCGAAACGATCGGCGAGTCTGCGCTTGGTCTCGCCGATATGTTGGAGTCGGCACCTGGAACAGCGGGTATAGTAGATGAGGTTGGAGGAGGTGCAAGTGAACCAACTTGTCCAGCAAACTCCCAAGAGCAACGTCTTTCATTTGCTGGGGTGCAGGGAATGAGGGAGGTGGCGGAGGGGAGCTGGTGGGATGGGGTTAATGGAATTGCCTTCCAGGAGCAGGGATGGAACCTAATGGGCCAAATGGTCTACTTCCGTGTTGCTAAATAAATAAACTACCAACATCTACATCTTCAAGGACCAAAGGGATGATTCCTGCCCCGGACTCTGGCCATAGGTCCATGTGGCACAGAAACAGGCCCTTCAGCCCTTTTGCCGATACTGACCCAGATGCCCGATCTAAGCCTGTTCCATTTGCCTGGCCTGTCCTATATCCTTCTAAACATTTCCTATTCATTGTGCCTGTTCAAATATTGTTAAAATGTTGTTATAGTACCTGCTTCAACTACTCTATACGACAGCTCGTTCCGTATACACCCATTGAGTAGTTGTCCAATCCATACTTGTTAATTCTAGTCACCTTAAACCTATGTCCTCTGGTTCTTGATTCCCCTACTTTGGGTAAAAGACTGTGTTTTCACCCTCTCTATTCCCATGATGGGTTTATACACCTCTACAAGATCACCAACCAGCCTCCTGCGCTCCATTGAATAATGCCTTTGGTTGCCCAACCTCTCCCTACAGCTCTGTCCCTCGAGTCCTGGTCACATCCTCATAAATCTCCTCTGCACCCTTTCCAGCTTAATGGCATCCTTGCCATAGCAGGGTGAGCAGCTCTCAACACCAGACTCCAAGTGCAGCCTCACCAACGCCTGGCACAACTGCAGCATAACATTACACAGTTAATTAGCTTCACGACTGAGATGGGGCGGAATGCAGGGTAGAACTCCTCAATGTTTCTTCAGAAGCTGCCAAGAAAAAAAATCACAAAGTGCTGGAGGAACTTAATGGGCCAGGCAGCATCTGTGAAGTGAATGGACAGGCGACATTTCAGACCGGGACCCTTCAGATTGACTGTAGTAGGGGAAGGAAGCTGGAATAGAGAGGTGCGGGCGGGAAATAGACTCATATGTGGATACAGCAAAGATGGGTGGAGTAAGTGACAAAGACTGGAGGCCAATATAGAGACAAAAGGATGTCAGGTACGGAGAGAGGAGGAGGAGTGAGATGTAGTGTCGGAGGGAGATATATGGGTGGAAAGGGATGGGAGTGAAAAGAGAGGATAAAAGAGAGATGGGGACTCTGGGATGGGAAACATAGACAATAGGCGCAGGAGTAGGCTATTTGGCCCTTCGTGCCAGCACCACCATTCAATATGATCATGGCTGATCATCCAAAATCAGTACCCCGTTCCTGCTTTTTCCCCATAATCCTTGATTCCGTTAGCCCTAAGAGCTATGTCTAACTCTCTCTTGAACGCCAATGAGGGGAAAGGAGAAGGGTGAATGGAGATGCTGGGAGATGGTGGGTGAAATGAGCGCTGGGGGTGGAGGAACATTAGTTGAAATTTGAGAATCAAATGATGATACCATTTGGCTGTGAGGCTTGTTCTGCTCAAGATCGCATTCACTTGTGTCGCCCAAAAAAGGCGGGTTGGCTGTGCCCCGAATATGTCCGTCCGCCCACACTGACCTTGTTCACTCTGAACGTGAGAGATGTTCTCTGGCCCTGGGCAAGTGTCGCCACATTACTACGCTCCTTGTTACTTCCTCAAGCAGCCAAGCCTCTCCTCTCCTTCAGGCATTCCTCACTCCCACGCCCCAGACCTTCTGAGATACACACAGGAAGAGACAATGCCTCTGGTACAGATGGAACTCTCCGCACAGCCCGAGCTCTCCCCTGACAGTGCAGAGAGCACACATGCCACTATTGTTGGCTCGGCCTTCTCCCTGGGAGTACGATACTGCCCAGTTAACTCTGAAGTGAGGGATCTCCGTTTTGTTGGATAGCTGCTCTGTTGGCTATCAATCCCAACACAACGCGAGGCACAGAAGCATGGCAGTGCCTTACCATCCAGGATCCACTTCAATGGGATCACGGCTTTGAACCATAAATCTATACGCAGGAGAATAAAATGTGTTGGCATCAACTTAGAGTAAATGGGTGTTTGAGGTTCTGCAGAGACCTGATGGGCCGAGGGACCCATTTCCATTCTCTTTGACTCAACCATATTCTATCTTCCTTTCCCCCAATCCACATTGGTACGAGTGCAGGACCTTCTGATTTTGGCTCCAATCCCTCTGATAAATTGAGATGTTTTGTCACCATATCTTCTGTGAATGGGCTAACCGCTGGGCATGTGAAACCCTGATGATTGTGGACTTCTCTTCATTTCCAGTGATAAGAATACTCTCCACTGTTACACACTGGGGTTCTGCGAGCAATACAAGGGCTTGAATTCACGGGACACTTTGCATGCCATCTCTGTCAGTCTCTTAGGCAGTGAAGGACTGTTGCCATTTTGCTACTTGAAAATAAGGAACAAGGGTGGTGAATCTGTGGAATTCTTTGCCACAGGAAGCAGTGGGGGCCGTCAATGGATGTTTTTAAGGCAGAGATAGATAGATTCTTGATTAGTACGGATGTCAGGGGTTATGGGGAGAAGGCAGGAGAATAGGGTTAGGAAGGAGAGATAGATCAGCCATGAATGAATGGCAGAGTAGACTTTATGGACTGAACGGCCCTAATTCTGCTCCTATCACTTATGACCTTATGATGTTATAAATGACAGTCAATATCTACACAGACAGATCCCACCAACAACAATTGATTGAAATTAGTTTATTTGCTGTGTTTTAAGATGAACGGTTATGATTTGACTCTTTGCCAGATGTCCTTTACATTACCTGCGGCTTAATGTCTGATTCAAAGCAAATCTGAGGGAACGCTACCACGTCCCTGCCCCTCTGTCCCTGCGACATTCCCTCAGAGATGCCTTACCTTCAGCTGAAGATCACAATGCCCACATGAACCTTCTGATTCACAGCAGAGGCTGCGCTAAGCTGCTTAGTATTATTAACATAGATCACATTCATTGAGTAATGTTAGTCAGTTAAGTGTGCGGCGATATAATGGTGATTTTAGGAAGAAATTCTGATCCTTCCTAAAGCCTGGATTACATGCTTTAATTTTATCTCCAGTCTTCTCGCACAAAACCGGGAGGATTGAGGATTGACACTTGTAATGCCAGATAATCCCACCAGTTCATCGCTGGTATAAAACTGACTGTGGTATAAAGCAAATGTCCATTCTTCATTTTCCTTTGGCCACCATTTTGTTTGTCGATTTGAAGAGACATCAATGTGCTGTGTTCGCACGTTGCTGAGGTTTGTGGGGTGTGTGGAGAAGTGAGAGTTGGCTCACACGCGTACTGGCATGGCCGGAGCAGCTGAGAGACTGGGTGAAGAGAGGTGAGGGGTTCAGGGAGGTGTCTTCCTGTACAGAATGTTCTAATGGCAGACACTCTCTCCAAGGCTAAGCATGAGTGTGATGAAGAATAACAGGATGAAGTGCGCTCCCTGTTGTCTAATTTCACCTCTTCTCTCCACTGTCATGCTTTTCCACTTTGTAGAAAACCGTTTTCACTTTCCTAACATCATGAAACTATTTGTTTTAAAAGACATACACGTAACATTCTCGTGCTTCTCAGTAACTGGGCAAGCTTCCTCGTATCTATGGCTTGCACAAAGAAAGCGTCCTTGTTACTGCAATGGGCATGTTCTAGTTAGCGGTTCCATTCAGTAGCACCGGCTAGCTTCAGTGTGGACACGTGTGTTTGTGTTCCTCACTTCTGCATCTGTGCAGGTACAGAACGTGTCAGATGTCACCATCAACATCAATGGCGACCACTCAACGTTGAGTATGGTTGTCTTCTTGGTGTGCCCTTTATCTGGGCTCCCTCCTTGCGGGCATCTGCACCCGACATCTTTTAACATGGAGTGCCTGGTGCGTGGGCAAGGTTTGCAGCCCTGACCTTCTCTTGTCCAGAGCCAAGGTTGACACTTGTACCAGCTCACCTCAATGACAATTTCCAAGCTCCATTACACCAAGCATTGCACATTAGGAAGACGTCACTCACCTCTTTGGACTGTTCCGCAGTCCAGCCAAGATCGATGGCTTTCCTGCCTCTTACCTACGTCCACCCCCACGACGCTCTTAACTCTTAATATTCTTCCCTTTGGAAAATAAATCTTTGAGACTGGAGTTGCTCCTGATGTGGGTTGTCCTCAGATCAACAGAATTTAAGTAGATGTTAGATTTTTGTTCCTGCCATGGCTTTATTGTCAACAGATCATGGGCAAAACGCTAATGTCAAATGGTGACACAATAACGCTGCAGATAGTAGCTCGTAGCTCCTGCCATCCTGGTTCAATTGTGACCATTGTTGTCAATGCATACAATACGCTTGTCTTCATTGGTTGGGGCATTCAGTATAAGAGTTGGGAAGTAATTTCGCAGCTCAATAAGACTTTGAATGGGTCACATGTGACGTATTGTGAACGGTTCTGGTCACCTCGTTACCGGAAGGATGTGGAGGCTACGGAACGGGTGCATTAGAGGTTTACCACGAGGTTGCCTGGATTAGGGGGCTTTTAACTACAAAGAAAGGATGGATAAACTTGGATTGTTTTCCCTGCAATGTCAGAGGTTGAAGGGAGACCTGATAGAAGTAGATACAATTATGAGAAGCATAGTTAGGGTAGGCAGCCAGAATCTTTTTCCCAGGATAAAAGTATCAAAGACTAGAGGTCACAGCTTTAACTTGAGAGGGGAAAGTTTAATGGAGATAGTGGGGCAGGTTTTTTACACAGAGGTTGGTGGGTGCCTGGAACGCTTTGCCAGGAGTGACGGTGGAGGCAGATAGTGGTATTTAAGAGGCTTTTGGATAGGCACAAGAATATGCAGGGAATGGAGGGTTATGGATCATGTGCTGGGAGATTAGTTAAACTTGGCATCATGTTCGGTAGGAACATTGTGGGCCGAAGGGCCTGTTCCTACACTGTGCTTTTCTATGTTCTATGTTCCATGCAGAGTGGTTACGCGGGTTTCCTCGGGGCGCTCCAGATTCCTCCCACATCCCAAAAGGGTGCTGGTTGGTAGGCTGTTTGCCTGCTGTAATTGCCTCTGGTGTAGAATGATGGCAGGAAATTCAGGAGGGTGTTAATGGGCTTGTGAAAGAGACCAGGTTACAGGGAAATAAGATTGATGGGAGTTCTCTGACAGCTGGCATGGACTGAATGAAGTGGATTGTGTCCCTCTATGCCGTAAGGCAATATGAACATAATGCCAACAAGTAAACCTCAAGTATAGCCTATTTTTGGCCAATAAATGGCAAGTGATTTCTATTCAATCTGCCCCCCCCACCAGATATGCAGGATTGTAGGTTAATTGCCTTCTGTAAACTGACCCTAGCGTGTAGAATAGTACTAGTGTACAGGTGATCGCTGGTTGGTGTGGACCCAGTGGGCCATAGGGCCTGCTTCCTCGCTGTTTCTCCAAACTACACAAAACTAAACTGAACATAACCAATTAAAGCAAAGTTATGATGATCAGAACTCATTTTGCCAACTCTTAGACAGGCACATGGATAGGAAAGGTTTTAGATGGATATGAGCCAAATGCAGGCAAATGGGACTAGCTGAGATGGGGCACGTTGGTCGGCATGGATAAGTTGGGCTGAAGGGCCTGTTTCTGTGTTTTATGACTATGATTCACGCTGACTACTTTGCATTTGACTAAGCTTTTTAAATGTTGTTGGACTGGCATAAGTAATCTTAATTATACACCTGAGCAGCTCGTGCCTCTAGACTGGTTTGCCAGTGTTTGTTCTGTGAATCATCGTGAAGCTTATTCAAATGCATCAGAATTACAAGCATTTATCATCCGCCATTTAGACTCCAAAATGCCTTTGCCATTCAAAGCAGGGAGTGACATGTTGATGAACAACGAGCCAGAGGCGAGGTGGAGACAAAGAGAAACACAGCCAGCTGGTACAGTCAGGAATACCAGCCCTAGAACTGTGGAGCGGCAGAATACACCAGCCTGTCACCAGGAATGGGATATATACAATGAAGAGGCAGAAATGCAGGATTACAGACAGAGAGCAGGGATTCAACCAACTGAAAATCAAACATAAAAACAGTCTGAAAAAGGGGTTTCGGCCCGAAACGTTGCCTATTTCCTTCGCTCCATAGATGCCGCCTCACCCGCTGAGTTTCTCCAGCATTTTTGTCTACCTTCTCTTTTCCAGCATCTGCAGTTCATTCTTAAACATAAAAACTATAGATGCTGGATATTGGAGAATAAAAACAGATAACACCAGTTGCACTCTGGAGGTCAAGCAGCATCCGCGGAAAGAGAAACAGTTACGGGCCTGTCCCACTTCCGTGTCCTTGGCACGCAAATGACGCGACCTCGTGGTCGCGTTGAGCCGAGACGGTCGAGCGAAGGTCGGGCGCGATTACATGCGTCCGCACAGCCGTCTGGAGCGCGTGACGTCATTTAAAGATGGACACAAAATGCTGGAGTAATTCAGCGGGACCGGCAGCATCTCTGGAGAGAAGGAATGGGTGACGTTTCGGGTCAAGACCCTTCTTCAGTCTGAAAAGAAGGGTCTTGACCCGAAACGCCACCCATTGCTTCTCTCCAGAGATGCTGCCGGTCCCGCTGAGTTACTCCAGCATTTTGTGTCCATCTACAATTTTCTTGGCCCCGCTCTGGGAGTAGAAGTGTGGGCGGATCCGGACCGCAACGGCCGTGAGCCCCAGGCCGAGTTCGGAACTCACTGCCAGCTGGGTCAATGTGAATCAAGTGACTGGACTGGCACAGGTTTGACAGGAGGACAGTCTCCCCTTTTGTTTCTATGATTCCACGACCCAAACATGAATGAGATGGAGACAAAGTAGGTCTTGCCACTGTTTGTACTCACTCACCCCTTCAATAAATTCATCACCTGATGCTTTTAGCAGGACAATGGCATTAGTACTGGCAAGACCATCAGTGGCCGGGCCCCAAACACACAGAGCACAAGAAGTCCAGATGAAGACGTCGTAACTAAGAACAGCAATGCTGGTTTACCAAAGAAGACACAGAGTGCTGGAATAACTCATCGGGTCAGGCAGCAAATCTGGAGAACATGGATCGGTGATGTTTTGGGTCGGGCCCTTTCTTCAGACTAGAACGGGGAACAGCTTGACTGTAAGCATTCCTCGAGAGGATTTTTCAGTGGAGCAGTGACATGTAGAAACAAGGAACTACAGATGTTGGTTTACAAAAATAAAAAGACACAAAGTGCTGGAGTAACTTAGCGGGACAGGCAGCATCTCTAGAGTACATGGATAGGAACGTTTTGGGGTGGGTACACACCTCTGAAGATAAATGGGGATACTGTGGATAGGGTGAGCTGCTTTAAATACCTGGGAGACCTCATCACAGAGAATCTGACATGGACATCACACGCTGCTGCTCTAGTGAGTAAGGCAAGGCAGCGCCTTTACCACCTCCGGCAGCTGAGGAAATTCAGAGTGTCTCTGAGGATCCTCCAGTGCTTCTACTCAGCGGCTGTGGAAAGCATCTTGTCCGGAAACATCACAATCTGGTTTGGGAACTGCTCTGCCCAGGACAAGAAGGCTCTGCAGAGAGTAGTGCGTTCGGCCGAACGCACTGTGGGAACTACACTCGCCCCCCCCCCCCCCCCCCCTGCAGGAACTATACATCAGGAGGTGCAGATCCAGAGCCAGCAACATTATGGGAGACCCCTTCCACCCCTGCAACGGACTGTTCCAGCTGCTACGGTCAGGCAAACACCTCTGTTGCCATGCTGTGAGAACGGAGAGGATGAGCAGGAGTTTCTTCCCGGGGCCATGAGGACTGTAAACTCCTATCTCACCAGCGACTAACTTGCTGCACCAATTTACTGTTGTGTGGTCTCCTTTTAAAATTTCTGATTTTTCTTTTTTTCCCCACAAATATGTAATTACTGATTCTGTTCCATTCTGTTTTGTAGGGTTTTTTTTTGCACAATCCGGAGGCTTTGCCACTTTTTTTTTTTTTTTTTAAATTTTTTTATTGTAGAAACAATATATACCGAGGACACTCTTATACGACAGTGAGAATTATATAAATACAAAATTATATAATATTGATTATCGATTGATACCCATTATACATTTCGTGGTTATTTATTTTATATAATTGGGAGTGTATGTAGTATATTCCTAAAATAAGCAATATACTCAGACTTCTCATATCATAGATATTCTTCTAATTACCAAATACAAATCCCCGCTAATAAAACTACATAATACCCAATCTTAAACAAAGTTTTATGATATTCATAATGTTATCAAAATATTAAGAATGTTTGTAATATTGTTAACTTTATATTTCAAAATTATTATATAGTTGAAAATGCACAATTTTATATAATTACAAATTTAAGACATCTATAATCTTTTCATACGCATATTAAAAATTTATATAATATGTTTCTATATTTTTTTCCTTAATTAAAGATAGGAAGATAGAGAAAGAGAATAGAAAATAGAAAAGAAAATGTGAGAAGTTTGATGGAGATTGAAGTATTACTAAATAATCCATTCTTGGAGATACATTCATGATTTATTATATGTATTTCTTCATCCATTCAGATATTCAGGCCTCAGTCAAGTCCCCGCGCCGAACCATTGTGACCCTGTAGATATTTAATATAGGGAGACCATATCCCTTTGAAGAGATCTAACCTGTCCATAAGGACAAGTCTCAATCTCTCCAAGTGAAGTGTCTCCGTCATTTCTGTATTCCACATTTTAATTGTTGGGGATACAGGGCCTTTCCAAAATTTTAATATTAATTTTTTCCCAATTATTAAAGAATAGTCGATAAAAGTTCTTTGATTCCTTGTAATTATTTGTTCCGGTATTCCAAGTATGATTAACTTTGGGTCAGGAATCATAGTAATATTAATAACATTCGAGACTATCTTAAATATTTCATTCCAATATTCTAGAATCTTCGTACAATTAGTAAATGAATGTGACAAAGTTGCTTCTACACATATAGGTTGTTTAGCATTTAACGAACAGTAATGTATGTGTTGTAAGCTTTCTTTGCCACTTTTCATTTCACTGCACATCTCGTGTGCATATGTGACGAATAAACCTGACTCTTGACTTGACTTCTTCAGACTCAAGAAGTCTACCCTGTCCTAAAAAAATACACCTTATTTTCCTCAAGTTCTCAGCTCTTTGTAAGTGTTCAGTCCCCAGCTCCCACCGTTACGTTACACAAGGTATGGAGCTCCTTCGTTCCTTTCTCCCTTGAGGATGGTGCTCCTGTGCACAGGCCATTCTGCAGAACCGGAGCACTGATCCATTCTAGCCCACACTCCTGGAAGTGCAACAGCATTGGGGTCAATCGCACAATCACCCTGTCTGAGGGCAGCTAACTCGGCATAACCTGACCTGCAAACTCTCCAGCTATCCAGCTCGGTCTAGCTCAGGGGGAACCTCCAATGTGGCCCTGTCAGCAATACTTGTATCCTGAAAATTAATCTTTAAAAATCTTATTTTGTGATTTGGAATGTGAACATTCTTCATGGAAATGGAACTCCAGTTGTGACAGTTAAAATACATGTGGACAGATATATGGATAGGAAGGGTTTAGAGGGGCTATGGGCCAAATGCAGGCAGGTTAGTCTCATTTGTTTGCACCTTGGTCAGTATGGACCAGGTGGGCTGAAGGGCCTGTTTCCCTGCTGTATGGCTCAATGACTCTCTGACTGTGACTCTGTTTGTTAGCTGCGCTCAGTGACGGAGGCAACCAGTGGAATTCATTGATAAGAAATGAACAGATAGCTGCAGAGACATTTATCCAACCAAACTCCTCAATTCATGCACAAGCCTATGGCATCACATACAAGGATGAGATTCGGCTGGGATTAGCCACTGAAGTCATTTGAGGGGATGGTAGTAAAGAGCCGACCACCGATCACCCGTTCACCCTAGTTCTAATCCCAGGTCACCCTAGTGGCTAATCCCAGCCAAATCTCATCTGTGTTAATCCACTTTCGCCTCCACTCCCGAGGCAATTTACTGAGGCTAATTAACCTGATGTCTTGGGGATGCGGGTGGAAAACAGAAGAACTCGAGGTAACTCACGCGGTCACAGGGAGAACGTGCAAACTTCACATAGACAGCACCTGGGATCAATATTGAGCCCAAATTTCTGGCGCCCGGAGGCAGGGGCACTTGTGCACTGTGCCACTGTGTTGCCCTTTCATTTCAATCGTTGATCAATAATTGACCTCGGTCTGCCCCCCCATTCTGCTGTGGTAATTCCATCTTTCTTCTGGGAATGCGGAAAAGCACAGAGGGAATTGTGGCCTGTCTGTTTAAATCAGTGTTTTCCTGATTACTGCTCTCTGTTATTCATTTGAATCTTCTATTCCAATACTTCACACAGTTAAATCCAGCCTGACGTTTTAGTGAGGACTGAGCATGTGGCAATCCGGACCCCTGCGATGTGCTCACACTCCAGGCCTTTCTCCTTAGGCCGGGAGTAAACTCTCAGCAGGTGTGTGTGTGCTCACTCACCATCTGGATGGGCAGGCCAGCTGTTTCTTCAAACATCGATCCTTATGCTCCTCTGTTTCATTTATGAGAAGCGGCAAGGGCGTTGCCATGGAAATCGGCTGAATTACTTGCCTTGACGATGAGGGAGCTTCTGCACACATTTGAAGCTCAGAGTCAGGGGACGTTTGGACAATTGCCAGGAATCGGCCCGTGGTTTGCTAACATTCCTGCAGCCTCTCCAGATCAAACGCTCTGGCATTTTTAACACAGAATTACGACAGTGCGGGGAAGATTTTCAATTGCATTCACAGCTTTTGCAAATGCATCGGTGCTATTTGCTACCATTGCTGCCATTCTCATCACACTGCCACAACGGAGTCTGGTTTGGTTTAGTTTAGTTTAGTTTAGACAGCGCGGAAACAGGCCCTTCGGCCCACCAAGCCCGTGCCAACCAGCAATCACCCTGCACACTAGCACTGTCCTACACACACGAGGGACAATTTACAATATTGACCAAAGCCAATGAACCTGCAAACCTGTTTGTCTTTGGAGTGTACGAGAAAACCGGAGCACCCGGAAAAAAACCCACGCGGTCACGTGGAGAATGTACAAACGCCGTACAGATAGCACCTGTATCAAACCCAGGTTTCTGCAGCCGGAAGCCAGCAACTCGATCGCTGCATCATTGTGCTGCCCTGGTCATCTGGTGGGAACAAACCCGGGGCAACATATGGTTTAGCCTTACGAGAACCTGCGTACATATAAGATTGTTTTGGGTTTGGACACACTGGAGGCAGGAAACGTGTTCCCGATGTTGGGGGAGTCCAGAACCAGGGGCCACAGTTTAAGAATAAGGAGTAAGTCATTTAGAACGGAGACGAGGAAACATTTTTTCTCACAGAGAGTGGCGAGTCTGTGGAATTCTCTGCCTCAGAGGGCGGTGGAGGCCGGTTCTCTGGACGCTTTTAAGAGAGAGCTAGATAGGGCTCTTAAAAATAGCAGAGTCCGGGGATATGGGGAGAAGACAGGAACGGGGTACTGATTGGGGATGATCAGCCATGTCACATTGAATGGCGGTGCTGGCTCGAAGGGCCGAATGGCCTCCTCCTGCACCTGTTGTCTATTGTCTAGGCAGGACCAAGAGCAGCCATTATGAGGATTGCGGCTGAGTTCCCATCTGCGTTCCAATGCAGCACTACTTAATTCACTTCACATCCAGAAATGTATCGATCCTTCCCTTTGAATTACCCTCCACATGTGTCCAGGATGGAGCACGGTGGCATGCTGCCTCACAGCACCGGAGACCCGAGTTTGTACATCCTCCCTGTGACCACATGGGTTTTCTCCAGGTGCTCCGGTTCTACTCACATTCCAAAGACGCGCAGGTTTGTAGGTTAATTTGGCTTTGGTCAAAATAGTAAATTATCCCTGGTGTGTACGTGTACTAGTGTTAGTGCACAGGGTGATCGCTGGTCGATGTGGACTCGGAGGGCCGAAGGGCATGTTTCCCTGCTGTATCTCTACACTAAACTAAACTAAACTAAACTAGAGATTCACCCCCCTTGATTGAAGAAATGTTTCCTCATCTCACTCCTAAATGATCTCTCCTCTTCTCTGAAGAGGGGTCTCGACCCGAAACGTCACCCATTCCTTCTCTCCAGAGATGCTGCCTGTCCCGCTGAGTTACTCCTATGTCTATCTTCTCTCCTTTCCTTATCTGACGTCCTTTTGTCTCCTCTAGCCCTTGTCACCTACTCCACCCATCTGCCAATCAAACCCCCCTCACGTATCCACCTATCACTTGCCTGGCTTAGTCCTGCCCCCACCTCTCCCCCCCATCCCCTCAGTTTGAAGAAAGGTCCCGACTTGAACCACCATCTGTGCATTCTCTCCACAGATGCTGCCCGACCCGCTGAGTTCCTCCAGCACTTTGTAGGTTCCTTATTCCTGCTCCCTCTTCACTTGAAGCTCAGGTCCATCAAGTCTACTCTGCCATTCAATCATGGCTGATCTCAGTTTCCCTCTCAACCCCATTCTCCTGCCTTCTCTCCATAACCCCTGACACCCTCACGAATGGTTTTGCTCTTTAAAAGATGCAACATTTTACACCAACTGGAGAATGCTGGTGAGAATCAAAATGCTGCAGATGCGGGGAATCTGAGATAAAAAGACAAAAAATGGTGGAAAAAATGATCAGGCCAGGCAGCATCTGTGAAGAGATGAACAGAGTTAATGTTTCAGGTCAAGTGTCTTTCTTCCCACAGATGCTCCCTGATCTTCCAAGTGTTTCAACCTTTTCCTGCGACCTTGGTTTAAGGGGAGAGTTGATGGAAGTATATAAAAAGATGAGAGGCATAGAAAGGGTCGACAGTTGGAACCTTTTTGCCCAGGGTGGAAATGTCAAAGATTAGAGGACATTGCTTTAAGGTGAGACAGGAAAAGTTTAAATGAGGGTAGGATATTTGCACAGATGGCTGGAATGTACTGTGAGGATGGTGGTGGAGGCAGATATGATGGAGGTGTTTAAGAGGCTTTTGGATAGGCACATGGATATACAGGGAATGGAGGAATATGGATCAGGAGATGGCAGAGGAGATGGGTTTAACTTGGCATCATGTTCAGCACGGACATTGTTGGCCAAAGGGGCTTTCTCTCTTCTGTACTGTTCTATGTTCTCCCCACAACAGTACACCACTTCTACGACACCTCACTGAACTGTTGGCCTGGATTTTGTGTTCATCCCCAAGAGTGGGACTTACAACCCACAATCTGCTCAGTCCGCTGAGCAACAGTATTAATAGGTCTACTATTTAGGCAATTGGAACAGGGAATTCTGACAAGTGTCTGGTTTTTCAATCCAACCCTGTTGATTCTCTCTGTGGTGGCTCATTGAAAGGAAGTCTTGCCTTTCACAAAGCACCAGATGATGGTGAACCTTTGGCCAGCTCTCTGATACTTCCTTGCGCTTGATGGGATGTGAATGAAACATCCCCATGAAGTCTGTAGTCATCTCACACAGCCAAATGTCTACAAGATGAAGATTCAAGAGCGTTTATTGTCATGTGTCCCAGATAGGACAATGAAATTCCTGCTTTGCTTCATCACAACAGAGTATAGAAGCCATGAATACAGAACAGATCAGTGTGTCCATATACCATTGTATAAATATATACACACATGAATAATATACAAATACAAACACACATACAAAACACAAAGTACTGGATAACTCCATGGTCAGGCAGCATCTGTGGAGGGAATGGATTGGAAATATTACCGGTCGGAACCCTTCTTTAGAGTCTTATGAAGAATCCTGACCCGAAACACTGCCAAGCCTCAGAAGAGTCTTTGGTCAAAGCATCACCTGTTGATTCCCTCAACAGATGCTGCCTGGCCCGCCGAGTCCCTCCAGCACTTTGTATTTTACTTATGACTTCAGCATCTGCAGTTCCCTGTGTTTCCAATGTCTGCATGTAACGTAGTCTCCAGTGACTCCATCAGGAAGAAACCAGCAAATGGCGAGGCTTGTGCTGGTCTAGATTTGTCCTACTCTACAATTTGGACTGTGTGTTAGTTCTCTTCCCTCCTCCATATCCCACACCCCCACTGGGCTTCATGCCGTCTCTGCACCAACCTCGGGCTTGGTGATCCTCCACAAACAGGATCTGCTGTTTCCATGGGCTCCAACCCCAGGCCACTGTAGGCCTGAAGAAGGGTCCCGGCCTGAAACGTCATCTGCTCCATTTCTCCAGAGATGCTGCCTGACCCGCTGAGTTACTCCAGCACTGTGTGTCTGTCCCAGGCCATTGTGACCCGGCCTATGTTACCTGCACCCGTCACAACCACCATGCCACTTGTTCACCCCCATTCGCAGAGATATACTCGTTGCTTTCTCCAATGATCACAGGGACTTGTTTACAGAAGGGGTGGAGGAGAAACAAATGGAGTCGCTGGGAACAACGTTGACGGGCTGTTTACACACCTGGTTTTCATGCTACAGGATCACAATGTGTCATTCAGCATCACATCGCAGCGACTGCAACACTCTGCATATATACTGGAACACTTCTGCACTGTTGAAACCCGCAGGAAGGAACTGCAGATGCTGGTTTAATCTGAAGACAGACACAAAAAGCTGGAGTAACTCAGCGGGTCAGGCAGCATCTCTGGAGAAAATGAACAGGTGATGTTTCAGGTCGAGACCCTCCTTCAGAGTCAGGGTCAAGGGAAACGAGAGATGTAGATGCCGATATAGAGAGATGTGGAACAAATGAATGAAAGATATGCAAAAAGTAACAATGATCATTGTTGGCTCCGAGCTACGTGACAATGAGTTATGCAAACAGGGCCACTGTCAAACTAGTATGACAATTAGGGTGTGGACAGGACGGAGAGAGACAGGGGATCCAAGAGTTAGCGGCCGCAACTGTTGGGGCCGCAACTGTTTACCATATATATTAATGATTTGGAAGAGGGAATTAGGAGCAACACTCGCAAGATTGCAGATGACACAAAGCTGGGTGGCAGTGTGAGCTGTGAAGAGGATGTTAGGAGGTTGCAGGGGGATCTGGACAGGTTGAGTGAGTGGGCAGATGCGTGGCAGATACAGTATAATATAGATAAATGTGAGATTATCCATTTTGGCGGCAAAAACAAGGGGGCAGATTATTATCTCAATGGGGTTAGGTTAGGTAAGGGGGAGGTGCAGCGAGACCTGGGTGTCCTTGTACACCGGTCACTGAAAGTTGGCGTGCAGGTACAGCAGGCAGTGAAGAAAGCTAATGGAATGTTGGCCTTCATAACAAGAGGAATTCAGTATAGGAGTAAAGAGGTTCTTCTGCAGTTGTATAGGGCTCTGGTGAGACCACATCTGGAGTATTGTGTACAGTTTTGGTCTCCTAATTTGAGGAAGGACATCCTTGTGATTGAGGCAGTGCAGCGTAGGATTACGAGATTGATCCCTGGGATGGCGGGACTGTCATCTGAGGAAAGATTGAAAAGACTAGGCTTGTATTCACTGGAGTTTAGAAGGATGAGGGGGATCTTATAGAAGCATATAAAATTATAAAAGGACTGAACAAGCTAGATGCTGGAAATAAGTTCCCAATGTTGGGCGAGTCCAGAACCAGGGGCCACAGTCTTAGAATAAAGGGGAGGTCATTTAAGACTGAGGTGAGAAAAAACTTTTTCACCCAGAGAGTTGTGAATTTATGGAATTCCCTGCCACAGAGGGCAGTGGAGGCCATGTCACTGGATGGATTTAAGAGAGAGTTAGATAGAGCTCTAGGGGCTAGTGGAGTCAAGGGATATGGGGAGAAGGCAGGCACGGGCTATTGATAGGGGATGATCAGCCATGATCACAATGAATGACGGTGCAGGCTCGAAGGGCCGAATGGCCTCCTCCTGCACCTATTTTCTATGATTCTCTGTTAATATTCATACCATGTGATTCATTCATTTGTTCTATATCGCTCCATATCACCATCTATATTTCTAATTTCCCTATCCCCTGACCCTGAATCTTAGACCCGAAATGTAACCTATTCCTTGTCCCTGGAGATGCTGCCGGACCCGTTGAGTTACTCTAGCTGTTTGTGTGTATCTTCGGTGCAAACAATAATGATTGTCCGTGTTTTATATACTGCATATCACTGTGATCTTACTGATGTTTACCTTACTGAGAGTACATTTTGTCTTATTGGAAATCATGTTTGCTGGAGCAGTGCAACAATGCTGAACATCACATTGGCCTGGTTCATGATGTTATGAATATATCACATTGATCTTGGCCAGTGTGTCAAGGTTAATCAAGAGTCAAGAGTGTTTAATTGTCATATGTACCAACAGTGGAACAATGACTTCCCTATCACTGTCAACATTTGCCTATTACCTTTCACCTCCCAGGCTTTGTTGAGACCCGACACCCCCCACCCCCACCGCCCCCCATCCCCACTCTCCCTCGTTCCTAGATGGTGGCGTTTAAGAGGCGGTTAGATATGCACATAGACATGCATGGAATGGAGGGATATGGATCTCAAAGGATTGGACAGGCTAGATGCAGGAAAAATGTTCCTGATGTTGGAGTAGTCCAGAATCAGGGGTCAGAGTTTAAGAATAGAGGGGTGGGCCATTTAGGACTGAGATGAGGAAAAACATTTTCACCCAGAGAATTGTGAATATGTGGGATTCTCTGCCACAGAAGGCAGTGGAGGCCAATTCACTGGATGTTTTCAAGAGATAGTTGGATAGAGCTCTTAGGGCTAAGGGAATCAAGGGATACGGGTAGAAAGCGGTAATGGGGTACTGATCTGGATGATCAGCCATGCTCATATTGAATGACGGTGCTGGTTTGAGGGGCTGAATGGCCTACTCCTGCATCTATTTTCTGTTTCTATGTGGAGGCAGAGGAGATTAGTTTAACTTGGCATCATATTTGATGCGAGTATTTTTCAAAGCAGAGATTGAGAGACTCTTGATCAGTAAGGGCGTCAAAGGTTACGGAGAGAGGGCAAGAGAATGTAGTGAGAGGGACAAATGCATCAGCCATGATTGAATGCAGTGCAGACTCGATGGGCTGAATGGCCTAATTTTGCTCCTATGTCGTATGATCTTATAGACAAAGTGGGCTGAAGGGCCTGTTCATCTGCTGTACTGTTCTGTGTTGTATTCTCTAAATAGTATCAGTCACGTAGAAGATTGTAATGCAGGGATTTACACAACTCTGACACAATATTAGAGGCTGTGTCACAACACTGCAACTGAATAATGGGCGATGCACTGATTGGAACTGCACATCACTTTGATCTGCAACGTAGTGTCAAGCCTCAGAGAGCTGGAACATCTTGTCTGCATCAGTTCACGGGCGATATGGAGCAGCGAGGCTCAGTATATCACGAAGGTAGACACAAAATGCTGGAGTAACTCCTGATTCACAACACTGGTTCGCATCGTCTATCTCACTGGCTTGGAATATTGCTACTCAATTTCTATCGCATTGATTTGGTTTCTCTGCATATCGCGGCGCTGCAGATGAAGTTGCCAATAAGTACGTGGCAGCCCACTGATGCGGGACATGTTGTGTTATGCTAGTCACCCAGCGCAGCACTGTGTCTCGTGTGGATCTGGAACGCACTGTTATGTTGAATGTGAGCACCACAAAACAAAACAGGAATGTTTTGATTCACTGCACGATATCAATAGAATCTGGGACATCACAGTTCACTGTATGAATTAATGATTTTTCAAAGTTATTCGCTCAGGTTTTGGCTACCAATTGCAATTTAGCATTGTTTTCTTCTGCTTGCCCAATCCCCCTTGAGGTGGCCCCACGAGTGTTTTCTAGAATCTATGGGAATTTCCGAAGCTTTATCAAATGTATTCCAGCATTTTGACCCATTGATGTTGACAAAATATAGATATATTTCTATGACATTGATTAAGTTGGAAAGAGTGCAGAGAAAAAATGTTGCCAGGACTTAAGGGTCTGAGCGACAGCAATACCAGTAATACAGCATTGAAACAGGCCCTTCGGCCCAACTTGCTGACGCTGACCAAGATACCCCATCTACATTAGTACCACCTGTCAGCATTTCCCCATATCCTTCTAAACCTTTCATATCTGTGTACCTAACATCGTTGAAGCATGTACCAATAGTAGTTGAGACAGGAATGATAACAGCATTTAAATGACACTTGTACAGGTACATTAAGAGGAAAGGGTTAGATGGATATGAGCTAAACGCAGGCAAAAAGGACAAGCTTACATAGAGCATCTTGGCCAGCATGGATGAGTTGGGCCAAGGGGCCTGTTTCTGTGCCGTATGACTCTGTGACTCTATGACAAGCAGTGTTTGACACAGGAGACCATGATGGTGGTATGTCTGTGGGTCTGTCCAAGGAGTAGGAAAGAGGTTGCAAGTGTGAAGGAACCCCCATACTGAGTTGTGAAGGTGCATCTTCTGGATGGAACAGACTGCAGCCTTGGTGGAGAGTGACTGAATGTTTATGGTCATGGATAGGTACCAGTCAAAATGTGTAAGAAGGAAGCGCAGATGCTGGTTTAAACTGAAGATAGACACAGATTGCTGGAGTAACTCAGCGGGACAGACAGCATCTTTAGATAGAAGGAATGGGTGACGTTTCGGGCCGAGACCTGACCTGAAACGTCAACCATTCCTTCTCTCCAGAGATGCTGCCTGTCCCGCTGAGTTACTCCAGCATTTTGTGTCTATCTTAGGCACCAGTCAACATGCTTATACTCTCTTGAATGTTATAGAGGACTAATTCTTCTAGAGAAGAGTTAGTCCTCTATTTCAGCACACTCCCGACATGTGCCTTGTGGATGATGGAAAGCTGCGGGAGTAAGTAGTGATTCCCCCCTCGAGGAGACACAACCTTCGATCTGCTCTGTGTGACTGGTCCAGTTAAATTACTGGTCGGTGGTGGCCCGGAACGTATTACTGGTGGGGAATTGGGTGATGGCAGGGAATTGGTGGGCAGGCTCTCTCTTACTGGAGTCACAGGGACAAACGTTAAAGATTTCTGTGCAGGAAGGAACCGCAGGTGCTGGTTTATACCGATGATAAACACTAAATTTCGGGCTATTTTTCAGTTTATGATTTTCTTATCAGTTCAACTGCCTGTTGTCCAGGTCTTGCTGCCTATTGACACAGACTGTGATATCATTAAATAGAGCTATACCAACATTAGCGGGTAAGATCGCAACATATGGCACTGTATTTCACAGAGATCCACAATAGTGTGCAGCGCTGTTGTGTCACACTAGCCTGGAATATTATGTCTTGGTGATGTCTTGGCAAGAATTGCATTGTCCTATCTGGGACACATGACAATAAACTCTCTTGAATGTCTTGAATCTTGAATCTTGGTATGTGGAAGCAAAGAGACTGAAGGTAGGGGAGCTGGGAGGTGGGGTGGGGGGGGGGGGGTGGGGGGGTAGGGGCAAGGGGCTGGAAAAGCGGATAGGCAGGGCAGGGCAAAGCATGGCAGGTAATAGGTTGCCACAGGAGAAGCGGCGTTTTGATAGGTAGATGGTTAGAACAAAGGCCAGAGATAAGAACAGCAGGTGTGAGACAGGTATGGAGAGTTGAGGATTGCAAAGCCAGGGGAGGAGAGTAGCAGAGATTGGGGGAACGGGTAGTGGAGGGGAGAAATAGGTGGGAGTCCAGGGTGGGGTCCAGCCAGGGGGGGGGAAAAGGGGGGAAGAGAGAGGGGTGTGGGGAGAAATGAGAAAGAGGCAGGGGGAGGTTAGTTAGAGTGACTGATTGTAGGGGGTGGGGGTGGGTTTAAATCAGATTGATATGGACGATTAGGAAACATAATGGGCCGAACCTGAGAAGCATGGAAAGAATAAAGAGAGAAAGTGCTAAGTACGCAGCCGACCAGACAGGGGGCAGAAACAGAGCGAACATCACGGAACGTACCAGCGCAGCGCTGTGGCGTAGCTGGCAGAGCTCATGGTGCCAGAGAGCCAGGCTTGATCCTCACCTCGGGTGACGGAGGAGGGCTGAGTGGGATTTGTAGCAAGGACTGTTCGAGCATGTACATTCGCACAGCTATCCCTTTGATTGGGTGCAAGTGAGTCAAGTTGAATGAGAAATTGTTTCACGTAAGAATCACAAACTATAGTTCAATGGCGAAGATGTCTCGGCCCGAGACAGTGCCCCGAAGAACTCGTGCAATTGATGCTTTGGGGCTGAGATCATAAGTCCCAAACAACCCTTGTCCGTACTTGTCTGGGAATGCAGTCATAGAGCCCTTCAGCCCACTGTCTAAGCTGTCCATCGATCACCCATTCACTCTAGTTCTATGTGATCCTGCATTCTCATCCACTCCTTACACATTAGGGACAATTTATCGAGGGCAAGTAACCAGCTAATTGTTAATTAATTGTTAAGGATTTCCATTGAATCAAATTTACAAGGATGTCTTCATGTTGCCATTGGTCAGATGATGTCAAGGACAACAACTCATTGGTTTCGAGGGATATGGGCCAAACACGGGGAGGTGGGACTGGGATTGATGGGCCATTTTTGGTGGCCATGGACAAATTGGGCCGAAGGGCCTGTCTCCCTGATCTATGACTCAATGAGTAGGAAGGAACTGCAGGTGCTGTTTTACACCGAAGATAGATACAAATTGCTGGAGGAACTCAGGCAGCATTTCTCAGGAGAAAAAGAATAAATGCTGTTTTAGGGTCGAGACCCTTCTTACGACTCTACGACTTCCATTTCTGAAACTCAGCCCTGTACCCATGCTTGGATTATGTTGTAAAGAGTGTAAGCAGGAGATGCAGATGCTGGTTTACACCGTAGATAAACACAAGTCCTGGAATAACTCAGCGGGTTGGGCAGAATCTCTGGAGAAAAGGAATGGGTCATGTTTCGGGTCCAGACCCTTCATCAGATGAAGGATCTTGACCCGAAATGTCACCTATTTCTTATCTCCAAGGTTGTAAAGAGATAGAAACATAGAAAATAGGTGCAGGAGGAGGCCATTCGGCCCTTCGAGCCAGCACCGCCATTCATTGTGATCATGGCTGATTGTCCCCTATCAATAACCTGTGGCTGCCTTCTCCCCATGTCCCTTGACTCCACTAGCCCCTAGATGTGGAGCTTGGTGGTACTGGCGGATTTAAACGCGGTGAAAGGATGTAGATTATTGGCCAATGTCAGTTGCTTGCACATTCGTTGCCCTGCTGAAGGTTGGTTTATTCTGACGGGGGGTGGGAGTTGGCGGGCATCCATTTGTTCTGTTGTTTT